>JABCJZ010000077.1:0-238313 GCA_013184445.1 Fusarium sp. NRRL 53497
GGAGATGGGCGGCAAGTGTCAAGTGGGGTTCGCGGCTGTTCAGCGAGTCACGGCAATTCAATTTGACCTTCAGGAACTGAGCAAGCATTGCCCCACTTCCCGGAGCCGGGCCAATTCAACAGCCGGGTAATAAGGAACCACCATTGACATCCGGGGTCGGAGTCGGCGCCGAGCCCCCATTGTCTCATACTACATTATTTTTCTGTACATTTCCTAATGTAAGAAGATTGTTGGCCATGATACAGACCCGGAATAATTAGCCGCCAAGGATTTCCCGTCAAGTTTAGGATGCATTCCTCACAAGTTCACTTACATAGACATAAAGGTAGTCGCTCAAGGGGGGTTCCGGCTATCCCTTGCGTGACGCTTAGCACTTGACAGCTGAAATGACTCCCTTTAACAACTGACAGCTCGCTAACAAGCCCACACCTAACGGCCCGGGTAACTATCTACGTACCTGTCAAAGGTGTCTCAGTAGCCCTGTTGCGTCACTTCAGCCACTTAAGGTAGTGAGGATTTCTCTCTTTTTAGGGCAAGGTTGAGAGTCTAGAACTCCGACATGTTTCAGTCTCATTCTCACTACTCTGCCAAGACCGAAATTGACTGAGATCGGTTAGTGGAAAGACAATCACACAATATCGATATGTATTTTCCGTTGTCTTACGATTGCGTCGAGGTCACTTCACTAACCAGCCATGGGCAGGGATACAAAAATGAACAATCATATATCAGTCTGTTTTCTGCCTTTTGACTTTACACGAAAAGCTGAAATCTTATGAAATTATATTAATTGTCAAAGCATGACGATTCAGTTTGACTGTTGCTTCAATGCCAGATCAGACCCCTTGCAGTAAGAAATTTCGCTGGGTGATGCGTTTGGTCCTGGACCCAGTCAATGCGATCGGTTGATGATCCTCGATTATCTGATGCACCTCATGCGTCTTGCCCCCCTGGAATACAGCAAGGCCATGAGTGACAAGGTGGCTGATGCAAGTCAATCCCGACATGCTGGGTCGGCTTGATCTGTGATAATGCTTTGGTTCCCGCCCATAGGCCTTGCCATTTCATCACATATCAGTTTTAAGCATGACTCGGAGATTGCCGTGATTCGTGCGTGATCAACACACACGAATTGAAGGCGCCTGTTGAGCCTCGATGAGTGACGAATATAGGCATGGAAAAGTGCTCCCAAATCATACCCCTGGTGTTCTAAGACAGGCTCAACAACGTAAGAGTAGGTCTGAGTGCCGTTGCTCCAATCAGAAGGCGCGGAGACGTCCATAGCACGGCGTGAGCTGACTGAAGCGCTACATCGAGTGTCATTCATCTCTTGTCGCAGCCGATCCCTCCAGTCGTTATGAACGCTTCTGCCCGAACATGCCAAAACGATACATAGGTATGCACCTCATGGTTTCTTGCGGTGAATGTTTAACATCACCTTGGCATTGGGGCCCTCTTGAACCAAAAATAACGGCAATCGGAGAGAATAGTTAGTTATGCTTTCGTATAGGGATGATCGAGATGCTCACCTTGGCCGCTGTGCGAACCTAGTCGACACAGGGAGTGCCGCAGTACCCGCAGCAACGGCCAGGAATAACCCAAACTTCTTTACCTGCCAATGCGCAAGTAGGACATCGAGTGCCGGGCACTTTTTGAGATCTAAAGCCACTGGACGAGACCCATGGTGGTTCCGTAGTTCCGCGCCCAGAATTCGGATCCTGAACGCCACCTTGACATTCTAACCCAGAGTGTGACAATAAGGCTGAGTCTTGGTCTTGGTCTTCATGATGCTGCATGGAAGGCGGGGAGAAGGGCAGGAGAGGCTGAGGCATGGCCATGATGAAGGTTGTCTTTCACTCGAGATGAAGATATGGTGTATGAGAAACAATGGCTCTAGGAACCAGGTGATATAAGAAGAAAAGCTAGAGTCACGAATAATGAATCAGAAAGCTTGGAAAGGTCCAAGCTGTTCCATGATGTGGGGGTTGAACGGGATTTATGGTTTTCAGGGACGACTAGCAACAGCGTGTGAATGGATTAAGAGGGCCAGAAAGGGTAAGATCAAGGGCTCGAAGAACAAAGTACGGATATTGCTCGAGGCAAGACATGTACGCAATGCCCTGACACAAGGATGATGCTCCCATTCACTTGATGATTAGTAGCGTGTAGGCGGCCGTAGTCTCGGTGGGCACCGGCGGTGGTAGCATCAGACCTGTCATATCGGCTTCCTGCGAGACTTCAAGCTGTCATTGCTTGCCAGGGAGTTGCGTGGCGCCGCCCTTGAAAAGACTGTGGGCCATGTGGATGGAGGCGGGGTCTCCTTTGTTTGGATTCTTTCTTTTTTGTCTGTCCTTTGACCTCCAAGTTGCTGCTATGGTGTACTAAAATATGTCGTCCTTGGATAGGTCGTAACCAAAAGAAGACAGTGTTGAACAAGCCAAACGTCACGCTGTGTTCAATTGCTTCCGTCTTGCAGCATGCATATTATCATTCACAGCAGCTGGCCAAAGTGTTTTTCCCACCGGGCTGAACATGGAAATTAAACACTTCCAGTGCGAGAGAAAGGCTCTTTTTAGCGGCAAGGAGATATAGACCGGGCCGGCGGTTGAGAGCCTGATTGGCCAGGGCATGGGGGTGTGCTGGGTTGGCGTTGACACAGAAAAGCAAAGTTATGACTGCTCGTCTCCAAGAGGGTCACGATGACAAGGAGCCCACGGCGCTGACTTGTTGACGAGTGAATTATGATCGAATTCAGGGGACTCGCTCAAGCCGCCTGGCCTAGCTTAGCTTTCCAGGCAAAGACACCCTGTACCTGGGGATACCTAGTTTACCATGCTAAGCTGGGTTGGGTGGATGAACAACAAGGAAAGATGCGCACAGAGTCTGTGCGCGGTGGTAAATCTGAAGATCCCAAGGGAAATTCCCCTAAGAACACGATCTAAGCCCCTGGTCGCCCACCACCCAATACCACGGACCACCAACCAACCCCAGGACTTGGCGGGCACCAGGGCTCTGGAATGATGGGCCCTCGTCACTCTTCACTTCTAAGCTCACCCCAAGGTATCCGTACCCATCCATTAGATGCCGCGCCAGGGCCGGCTCAGCGCCCCTCTCCCTTCGAATGCTGGAACGATCACCAGTGCGTCAGGCTATCTCACCGACCTGTTGGAGTTGACGTAAAGCAAAGGGGTAGGGGTGCCAGCGTCCACAATTCCGCACGGATTCTTTCAAGCCTCAGTCAAGGCATTGCTTTGTGCTCCACTTGCCTCTTTCTGTGAGAGCCTCTCTTGGCCGAAAATCATCGGGTTTGGAGGAATGATCGATGTCAAAGAAAGAGGCCCAAGATTCGTGTAGGCTATGTGATGCTCCTCCGAGTGCAAAGTCGAAGAAAGTCTTGGCAGTGCGGGTTTGGTCATTAGCTCGTATATACGACAAGGTCGTTCTAATATGCATGCCGTATGGAGTTTGCATCAATGTCTGGCAACCCAACTCGTGCACAAGGCTAGCCAAACAGATGGCGAACCGTTAGCATCATGACAGACCGGCGTGAGATGGAGGGAAGACGGATGGGGGCAGTGGGGTTCACGAACCTGCAGTTGATCCCGTGTCGGGTCCCTGCAATTAGTCTCAGTCTCAGTCTTCCAAGAAGCAATGGAACCAAAATTAGGGATTCAGTAGGTAGGTATTTCAGGGCAGCAACCATCCTTGATGCTTGTCGATGAGGTTGTCGTCGTGATGGTTCCTCCGTCTCGTGGGGATGGATGGGAAGTCTGATGTTGCGATTGGCTATGTGCCTGCTAGGTCTATTCTTGCCCTGCCTTACCTTGCATTGCATGGATCTGATCGGCATATGAGCCGCCAAGTGCCGCTGCGCGCCTGCCAGCCACAGGTAGCCGTGGATGATGGATCTGGGTTCCGTACTGAGAGAATCTGCTTACTACTCGGTAGAGGCGATGTAGGTATCTTCTGTCACTACCTGCCTGCCTACTAGGTAGGTACCTAAGACCTACCTTACCTTAGGTAAGTGGGGTTTGTGTGCAGGCTTAAAGTCTTTCTGTGGAACTTGAAAGTGTAAAGGGCGCAATTCCACCGATCTGTCAACTCTCCGAATAAATGAGATTTGACGTGCCTTAGACATTCAATCCTGAAGATCGCTCAAATTGTCATGGGAAGCCCCATTTGCAAGTCAGTGTAAATCATCAAGCACTTGTCATCATGGATGCTATGAAAAGAATAGTATCCATGTAAGAAAATGACCTAAGCACTGATAATACGAGCTACTTACGCAGTAACCAAGTGCAGTGGCTTTTGGCTTGTCCAGATCTTGAGAAGCTCTAGAACCCTTCCAGTGACATGCCAACATCGTGGTCTTCTCATCTGTCGTTGGTGTGAGCGGGCCCCCACCGACTACCACGATACAGTAGTTGCCTTGATTAGTCTGGTGGGCTAGCTCGAGCTCAGCTTTACAGCTTGAATTCAACGGAGTGCATTGACTCGAACTATGACTTAAAGTATACATTTTTGTAGTCTTCACGACTCATGACTTGAGCCAGATTTGTGCGAATGGGTAAAAGGAAGCCAAGAATCCCCCTGCTAGGTACCGTACAGGTACCTACTAATTCAAGTTGAGAAACCACTGTGAGATCCGCCTTTAGGTACTTCGTACCATGTATGGAAGGCCGTAGCTGTAGACAGCTTCCAGGGCAGGGGTGACCCTGAGCTGTGCAAGTCGAGGACGCATCTCCCCCTGCTGGCTGCCGCCCCCTCCTCTTCACATCTAACCCCTCCCCTCCAATCGTGCTCGATATGTAAATCGATCTCATCTCGGCGGTTTTAATCTTGAACTCAAACTCAAATTTAGTAGGATATCTATCTCCATTCTTCATTCCCTGTCCAGCGCTGGATTCGCTGTTCCCGTTGATAATGGCCAGTTGTTGGTCAATCCATTCCGCCGTTACCCGCACCAGTTGACAACATTAAGCTCCAGAGGCAATAGGCCTCGTTGAGATCAACGAGTAAATCAAGCTACTCAAACAATAGTTCCAACGAAGTATTGCTTTTTAGCAGTCCGGCAACCTCTACGCTAACGCCATCAGTTGTCGCGCTACATAGGTACCCTAGATTCCTTTAACTAGTACTAATAAACGCTACCTACCAACCAACAGTGTATGGTATTCAGACATTTCGGTTATCTCGACATAATCCAACATATGCAGAGTGTCTACCAACACATACTGTATCTTATTGGCTTCGATCGCCACACTCCCCCAGACAAGCCACGATCGGTCTTCTTCCAAGGGGGTGCGATAAGGGGCGTACTTGTTTTTAATGGTGAAGTCCATTTGAGTCCGAATTTTTCCCGCATCCTGAGGTGCTTCTCTGTCTTGCTTGGTTTTTGACCATTCCTTTTTCTTGACTGCCCCTGTCAATACCTTACGATACAAGCCGGCGCCCTCGCTTCGCCTCGCCATGGGCCATCTGCAAACCGACATGGTAGGTAGACATACAACCCTCCTCTCTTGTTCCTAAAATGCATTCCCAACTGCATACGCCACTTCCGAGAGTCGATCGATCTACATAACAACTGATATCTGTCAATCTCTCTTGGGGTTTGTTTCGGAATATCGATATGCGAGATCAGTAATCAAGAAACCAGTGTAAGTACGTTAGATAGCACCACAGACGAAATCGCACCAGTGCATCGAATGTCAGAAAGCCGGATATATTTCTTTCAACTTGCCGATTCCCTAAGCAGTCGACTCACCGCCAGAAAGTTAATTGCCGTAATCAGTAGCTGGTCTCCGAGCGAGCTGAAAAGGAAAATTGGGTATTATCATTTCCTACTAGGTTAGGATTCTTCGGGCGAATAGTAACCGAAGCTCGTTGCAGATACTTTCCTTTTGCTTTACCCACCAGTGTTGTCAGCTGGGCAGAATGCATGCAGGATCTCGGTGCAGTTAGCTAATTGTGTGCAAGATCCTACCTGGGCTTTCAACTTGATGTTGCTTTTTTCTGCTCCACTGCTCCGTGCCCACGTCTCGACGTTGCACAAAAGCCAAATAGTCCGTCCTTCATTGGAGGGATGTCCTTTCCGACAGGTCTGTTCAGCCAGCCGCAAACGGGTCATGACAGAACCCCTTCTATTGAGGTCTGGCGGTTCATTACCGAGGCATCATGCAAGTGTCCTAGCTGACTGACATGTTTGAAGCCATCCACCGCAGCGAAGTTGAACGGTACACGCTATTGTGGAGAGTGTCTCAAGTGTTCAACAACACGGAAGTGGCTTTTTCGCTTGTGCGCCTGTACTAAACAACAACCCTTCCCTACCTAGGTACGGACTCTTTTAAAGACGCACCTGGGCTGGTGGTTGACCCACCCCAACGTCCTGATCTTCAAGGCTTAGATATCTGCACAGGACGTCGTCATATTTTGTCAAATAACACAACAATGAGGCTTCAGGGCGACTCCACCGTAACCACAAGCATGGGTTATGTATCACGGGATCAGGGGGATCTGCCATGTCGCGGCCACAAGCCACCATCAACAGTTCCATTGACTGTGACAACCAAACCTAAACACCTCTTTTCTGACAGATTCGTCGAACCTCGTGCGAGTCCACCTGTTCACTTGTCGCCCTATGTAGTGCGGCGTTTTGCAGAAGAGTAAAGGCTACTTGCCTGACGAATTCTATGACTGCTAATACTGAAGAGATCAGAGTACACCCCTTATAAGTCTCTCGCGGAGATCATGTCCGAGATCTCAAGGGATCCGCAACAGCACAAGGAGGACACGATCTACTCCATTTGGCTGCTCGATGACGGGGCAATGACTCCTATTATTAACTGCCAAAGTCAAACAATTCGACATGTCGGCAGGCCCGGGCCGTATGATTTGTGGTCATTTGACTGAGATCTTTTTGCTTGAAGATCAACTTCCGCCCTTGAGCGCAGCGGCCACCAGCGACACATTTCTCACCCCATAGCTGAGAGAAAAAAGCTGGTATAATCCAAGTTGAGCCTAGTTTGTGATGGCAAACCTAGCTACGGCACAACAAGACACATAGGTTGTGCTAACTAAAATCTGGAAGACTGGAACACCTTATACACCTGCCCCAACCTACAGACTGGTCACATTTAGCCGCGGCGACTATCGATCTTATTCCCTGGTCTGCATATGAATATGGCTACTTAATATCGCATCCATTAGACTAGCAGGTTTTCTTGTGGCCGTTCAGAATTCCTGGTCTTTGCAACTCTTTCAGGGAATGTGATGAGAGAGTACACAAACCGAACACATACATGGCAGGGTTCCTAACGATCAGCTGGTGTCATATGTCAAGACAGAAATGTATCGCCATTCTATGTTGGCAGCGAGAGTACGAACATCGAGCCCTCGGAACAATGAATACCTCCAAATTGCGCCGCGGTGGATAACACTGCAAGCTCCTTACCGACCTGGCTATCATAGCATTTGCTTAAAGGGGCCGTTATGCGAGCCATCGTTAGTCTCAGCTCAGGGACAAGCCATGTTGTAGCTTACTTGAATGATCACTGAGGTCCTCCTACTATTACAAGGTTAGCAGGAAGAGAGAGAGGCGCAGGTCAACCGTACAGTACAAGATGCAAGTTGAGAACTGGGTCAAATTTTCTTTTGCTGTTGGTGGTAGACTGTGCTGCTCATTGTCAAAGCCTAGGCTGGGGGGACTAGAACCACACAGCCGCCGCAGAATCAATACTATCATCATAGTACAACGGCAGACGGTCAATTCTTTCCGCCCTTCAGGACTATACCTGCATGTAGCGGCTAACATAAGTCAACTATGGCTAATGAGCATATGGCGTTCGCGGGTCATTGCGTGGCATGGATGCACAGAGCCACCAGGATGGATGTACCAGTCTCCCTGCAAAGAATTGCCCGTTGACCATGCAAGCAATATCATTCGAGTCTGTAACGGGTCTGCAAGGGTTATCAAATCAGTTGTTCAGTATCTGAGCGTTTGTTGATATCTGAGTGCAAGCCTCTCTCAGCCGACAGACGGCCAGATTAGCGACATGAAAGAGAGCCAGCAGTTGCCGCCTTTGAGGTAGCGGAGAGCTTAATGGTGACAAATGGTACAGAATATTCATTGTTCCTGGGTATCCCAAAACTCCTCTCTAAATCTATCCAGAGTCCCTCGTATACGATGATTGATGATGATTGATTAATAGAACACTGACGAAAACAAAACGAGTGCAGTATGCCCATTCCTCCTGGCGGATGAAACCTGGTCCGCATATACGACCTTGCACTAACTGTATGCTGGGCTTCAGAAATGGCCGAGAACATTTCTGCGTATACACGTCGAGATCAGGTCGAAGTATGACAACCGTGAGATATGATGAGCAGGAAGATCAGCAGTAAGCCAGCGGGTGACGGAAGACGACGTTGTGGCGTCGCGCAACGTAGGCAGAGCATAAGCGCACCAGCGGGTTGTTATGACACGCGAGCATTGTTGAAGTTTGAAGCACAGCATCACACGCAGTTATGAACTATGCGGTCGATCAAGCCAGGATCTTCTCAATCTTGACCAACAACTTCCCACCCGGTATAGCGCGGGGCTTGCAGTCCATGAGTCGGATGAATCGATAGCCTGGACGAAGGCGGTCTAGGCGAATGCAAGCCCAGGCAAGCAGCGGCGAGCTACCAAGCTTGGATGAATCATCCTCAACCTTGAACCTAAGTGATAGATCGCATTAGTGTGATGCAGAACAAGCGTTGCAAACCAACAAGCTTTGTGTCCCACCTCGCTCCGTCAGATAGCGGACCTTGGGGATGAACAAGGCAATTGACACGAGTCAACACCTGGCACCAAGCATGACCGTGGCAGTGCAAGTAAACAGTAAATAGCGACATGGTGATAAAAATACGGTTGACCGTATTGGGATCCGCGCTCTGCACCTTGCTCAGACCGAACCGGAGGTCTGTGTACTCTGGCAGTCGTGTCTTGGACAGCAGCAGATCCTCAGGGATGTAGTGTCAGGGGAATACCGCAGGTCATCACTGCTGCGATGTCCAGTAAAGAGCTCACTGCCGGGGCGCAAACTCTTGACCGCGTCAGGCCGACTGCAGTGCTTCCACGGCACATCTGCGATTGGCAAGACACAAGAGACGATCCGGGAGCTAGGCGCGGGAGGGTGGGATACCGATGCCATACAGAATGAAAAAGTTGACGACTTACCTGATGAAACTAAGTTCCTCGACCACCTTGGGAATATTGAGAAACTGGAGGGGCGAGCCATGGGGGCCAAAATCGGGATGATCCGTCTTACCGACGTCCGTTTTGTCTTTGTACTTGTGTTCCTGCATATATCCGTCGCGTTCGCTGTCGTTTGGCTTGTCAACATGCAGTTCTGCTTTGATCAACGGGCGAAGGGTGCTGGCAGAGCGGCCGACATCCGCTGTATCGCCAGCCTGGATAGGAATATGTTGACCGGCGAAAACTGTGATTCTCAGGTTCATGGTACGACCTGGCGTGGCTTCGGTTTGGGTCTCTGCAGACTTGTTTGAACTCTGATAGCCCTCAGGCTTCAGGACCCAGCCCTTCTCGTCTGCAAACATGCCTTCGTTCAGCATCATACCTTCATCCAAATACTGCCAGTTCATAGCAACCATCTGAACGCCGCCACGCCAGAAAAGACTCGGGTCAGGGTTTGAACTGTCGAACCTTCGACCTGCGGGAAAGGCGCGCATGAAATATCCCTTGTTATGGGTAAACATGTCGCGATGGTGCTTCTCATGAAGCTCGAGGATACGATTCTCGCTGATAGAAAATATGTGTGCGGGAATCTTAGCTTCCTTGGTCGCAAGGCTCTTGTAGTGCTGACTGCGTGTGTAGACGGCCAGTTTGCCAAGGTTCTCACAGATGTTGACCTTGGAGTTGGAGCTCTTCCCGTGTTGAGGAAAAGTACTGTTCGAGCCTGACAACGATGGGCCCGTGGACTGTGTTGGGTGCTCATCCTCAGACCCTGATGCATCCTCGTCGTGGGCGTAAATAGCAGGCAGGTCCATGGTGCTGGGAGGCACCACGATCTTTGCGGGAGCCCTCTTGACCTTGACGAGAATTCTCCGTCGCAGCTCGCCTAACTTTGGGAGTTGCAGTCTGGGGCCAGTATCATCGAATGGCTTATCCACGAGCATCTCGCCCCATTCCTCCTTCATGATCTTGACCATGACCTCTTGCTGGTCCTCATCGGCGTGTACTTCCAGGCTGACAATGATGGGAAGATCGTTATCAACAAATGCAGACTCGCCGACGGCTTTGCAAACCTCTCGAAAACCACATGGCGCGGTTAGAGTCCATCCGTGGGTCACAATCGGCTCATCCTTGGGAAACGTCTGTCTTGGGCGTGGCGCGAGAGGTTTCATGACATCAAGGCGATCACCAGATTCTCGGGTTTCAAGCGCAATTTGATTCAAACTTGACCTCGGAGAAGAATTTCGACTTCCTAGGCTGGTACTGCGGGAACGATTGGCAGTCTTTTCGCCAAGATAGCCTTCAACTTTCTCAATCACAGTCGTGGCGACATTGGGAAAGGATTCGCCTGACAAACCACGCTTGTGGTCGATCTTTGTGGATTTATCGCTTGTTGTGGGAATGATAGTGTCCCCATTCCATACGTCAATCTCGATACAACGACATCCTCGAAGAAGAACCTGTTGGTAACCAAAGTCAGCTTCGCCTATACTCGAGACCGCGTGTAGGACTACATTGGTTCAACTTACTGTTCTATATGCTTCAGGGGAGCTTCTGCTCAACGAAGCCAGTTGGTTTCCAACCAAATAAGTGTTATGACTGCTGCTGATGAAATAGTTTGTGAGAGGTCTCGAGAGATCTTTTTCGGGCAAGGGTCCCGTGGCCTCCCATGAGAAGTCAGTAACCCAGGTGTACTTGAAATCACCCAAAGAATAATCCTCCTTATCTAATTCTCCAACGGCGCTCTCGCTTTCGCCCTGGACAGTTCGCAAGAATTCAGCGAACTTGGCCCTAGAGAGTCGGGGTTCTGAGCCTCGCAGTTCATGGTATGTACGGTCGAGGGCTTCGTGCATCTCGGTAGTGATATGAATGTCGGGGATGTCGGGCATTGGCGCTTGCTGAGCTGAACTCCGGCTGGAGCATTCGTCGGTCGGCGGAGGTTTCTGTGTCGTCGGCTGCTCCCAACCGAACATTGGAGCTGGGGATGCGGCGGTGGTGAAGCGCACCATTCCCTTGAGAGCGCTGATGGCTTGGATGTTGGAGTTGCCAAAGATGGACATGGTACGCGCACGCTGGGGTTTGTCGCCCTTTGCGCTGCGGCGTCGCTGGGTTGTCATGTTAGCGTTCGCGGTCTGAAGAGAACAAATACGAGTATCGCTCACTATAAGGCCGCAGAAGAACGACATGATGACGAGCTATGGTTCCCAAGGGTGAATTGGGATTTGAAGCTGGCGATGTCGGTGATGGTTAGATGGCAGAGACCATTGGAGCCAAGGGTTGCCCCGTTGGTCTAGCCAAGCATGAGAAGACGGTTAACCCAAACCCTTTTGTTTTAAAATTGACAATCAACAACAGCTGGGTCAAGTCTTGAGATCAGAGGTCCTTGGATCGAGTGTAGCCAAGTAGGATGGATGGGTTTGAAAGAAGGGGAAGAAAAGAGACGAAATGGATAGATTGGATGTCAGCACGCCTGTCTGATAGGCGATAAATTAGGCGGTCTCCCCGGTACAAGAGCCAGTCGCCAGCCAAGCGGGCGAGTCCAGGTCTCACTAGCGTCCTGCAGCACAGCCCTAGGGGATGGATCGAGCAGGGGACGGCTGAATGAAGAATGGACACCGAGTCCCAGGGCTGAAAAAAGACTGGACCGTGGAGGCTTGGGGGCGAAGACATGATTGGAGAGGCCGTAGCTGTATGTCTGGAGGAAGCAGCACAATTGAGTAGCATCATGGCAATGGCTCTTGTGTCGCTGTAATTTGGGGACTGCTTGGAAGCGAGAGCCACGGCATGATGAATGGAGGCTATGCCATGCTATGTGGTGTTGCGATGTGTTACTGTGCGTTGTTCTGCAATATGATGAGTCCTGTTAATATTCGAATTACCAAACGTATTAAGCGAATATATTGATCTTTAAAAAAAAAAATGCATCAATATCATCCATGCTCTTGTTAGCCTAGGCGCAAAACATTCCAAGCTCGAGTCCAAGCATTGCGATCCAACGCCCAGACCAATCTAGCTGACCCGTTGAACGGCTCCGGCCCCGGGACGGTGCGGATGGGGCCGGGTGGGGCGCAGTCGGCCGAAGCATGAGATCAAAGGCTGTGAGGTCATAGCTTGGCCACATCCAATGTCAGCGTCACTATTGTTCATTTCAAAGATATTAACACTCGAAGATAATCCATCCAGACACTCTCAGCAATAGGCCGATATCTGCAATAGAAAAAAAGTTTCACCTTGAGAAGCTACAGTAGTAAGGTTCTTCTTACACTCATTGCTGGGCATGCATTGACATGATCCACCAGAGATCAAATTAGCGACATTATGAGCTTCAGCAATGAATACGAGGAGCAGGTGCGAGCATGGGGTTTCGAGCGTGTTATCATCTGGAGCGACTCCCCGTAAGTCGCAACATTCTCTTTATTATCACGGCGGCCGTTCTTTGAGATGCGGCTCTTGAACATACTCACCACGTCACATCTTCATTCTAACTTCTGGCTACAGAAACACCCACTATCCACCTCACTCACACGCTACTCTAACGACTCATCTGATCATCGAGGGCTCGATAACACTCTGGTATCCTCGTGAGGAGGACAATCAAAAGCAGGTTTATGGTATTGGGTCACGTATTGACGTTGATGCGGGAAGAGTTCATGAGGTTATGGTTGGTGGAAGTGGATGTACTATGGTAATTGGTGAATAAGTTCACCATGGGTTTTCATCGACATTCTTGGTCTTTCGGTCGTTACGAATCATATTTGTTGCTAGTTCGACGGTCTCGGGCTGCCATGCTATACCTTCACAACCATCCATAGGTAGTTTCGCAATGTTAAAGGTTTAGCAAAAGGCTCACTCAGGATTAAGCAACGCAGACAGCTTCAATATAAGACTAACTTTCATTCCCTCAGCACCAGATTCAACTGAAAGGCCAACCGCAATGCAATGTTGGAACAGCAAAAAGAATGTGGCATCGTGGAATCTAACCACCTATGTTGGACGAACAGGGAATCGAACCCTGGACCACTCCCAGAGGAGATACCGTAGAACGAATCATGCTAAGGGAGTATTATACCACTAAACCATTCGCCCGAGTTTGATGAGTTGCGGTGACAAAGGATGGCATATTGACGCTTGGCATGGTGGAACCTTACAAAGTACCTGTTAATGCAGGGTAGCGAGTGATGGTCAATCAGGTTTGGTGAGGAGTTGACATAGACACATAGCATAATAGAACTGGGTCTACAGCTGGGCAGCCCTTGTCACTCAGTTTTTGAAATGAGAGCGTAGCTGCGGGGAAATCGCAAAGTGAAGAGGTTGGGTATTCATGTGAAAAAGAGTTGAGGAGAGTTTGCTGACACGAAGACCCCATCGTGGAGTTTTGCTATATCTGTAAACGCGGACCAATGGCATACCGCAGATGGATCTGTGGATGAACTCTCATGTCGATCCCGGAGAATTTGATGGTACGACTTTTCGAATTCCCATGTGCGTCCATCCTGCGTTATTCTGCACTATGACTTGATGTGATGATGTGATAATTGCGTTGTTGTTTTGACTCTAACCTGTCAGCATACCACGGAGTATGATCATGACTGAGAACGGAATTGAGAGAAATATGATCCTACTCCCAGAGTAACGTTGACGAAACCGTCAACACGAGCTTGAAGCAGAAGCCCATGATCAGACAAAGCTCGCTTGTCAGTATTGGATGTTAATAATAAATGAACCCATGTCGGATGGATCATGACCGGATCCTGTCTCCGCTCAACTCGTCGGCCGATGGATGGAACCGATGCATCGCTACCCTTGAGGCTTGACCTTGAGCCATGGCATTTCCCCACACTCAAGAGTCTCATTTCGTGTAACATCATCCGGAGTTTATTGCTATATCGAAGTCAAGAGGCTGGGCCTTATGAGGGGCGGATGAGGATGAGGAGGATGAGGCTAGCTCTCATGAATTGGGCTGCCAATATTGGAAAGGTGAAACTGGACAAGCTATGCTATGATTTACCTTTCAATAGTGGACAATCGTTCTTTGTAGCTTGTACCGAACGCTTGCTGGTGAGTAGCATCGTTGGATGTCTAGATCTCACTTTCTACGCAAGCCTGTGAGGGGTTGGGGGGAGGCTTCGTAATGCAATGCATGCACGCACAATACGATTTCTAAACTCTCGGTGATCTGTCGACTGTGAAGTTTGTTTTGTCTGCCTTCATGTTGGCATAAGTACCAAACAACCGGCAGACCGAGTTGGCTAGCGCACTCAACAAGATGGGAGGCTCAAAGACTAATCAGTGAGTATGTGACCAATTGGCCAACGAGGAGAAGTCTCACGGAAATGGCGAGCACGCGCGTGGCTGTACGCGTGGATAAACAAATCAGAGTTTACTGATTTCAACCGTGGCCAAGTTTTGAATATGAATCGAGCAACTATCAAACGCCTTGATTTGAGTGATATATTACTGCTATTGTATGATAGGATGCCTGGGTACCTATAGCAAGCGGGCGTTGTTTGGTCTGGGTCTGGAGCTTTCGCTGTAAGCGTAGGTAAGCTAGTGGCTAGACGTAAGGTATCGTATGTTGAAGGATGGATCCATTTGAAACACTCCGGCAGAGGTGGTAAGTGCGCTGTGTTGAGCTGGCTGCGTTTGGTTTTGGTGGAGCATAGGTTGTTATTCAACATGATGAGATGACGGCATGGAGAAATCATGATGCAGCCATATCGTATCGTATCGCATCGTGTTCTATGTAAGTCGGTGTCTGTCGGTCTACAACATGCCGATTCCGATGATACAGCATCAGCATCGTATCGTATTCACGGGGAGAGCGCTCGGACGGCTTGCGCGTTTCGTTTTATGTACTGCACTGCACTGTATTTGCTTGCTCAAGCTGACAGTGACAAGCCGAGTCCATAATAGATGATACTTGGCCTGTAACGCTGCAGCTCAGCCCGTAGTCGGACAGCGTCATGTCAGCTCTGAGATGGATGGCCTCGGTCGTCATCGAGTTCGAACAAGACGAGACGAAAGAAACAGGTTCGAAAAAAGAGGCTTGGGGTTCCGAGAGAGAGGCCGACCAGGGGTGTGTAGTGTCCGTTACTAACTTGTAAACAACCCACAGGACATGTCTGCACTGCAATAAGAAAAAGCGGTGCTGCCTGCTGTATAGTGGACTACAGAGCATTACCTATACTATAGATTCGAGCTATGGATTCGAGCTATGGATTCAAGTTTGGCGGCTGGACATGCTGGAGGATTCATTGCCATGAGACGGGCGTCGTCTAAGATGATGATTTACACCAGCATAATTTCGCGGACCATGAATATGTGAAAATCCAAGACTTGATCGACTTGGATCGACCTGCCATTCCAAAATGACACCACATCCATGTTCGCTGGCTGGCTGAGGCAGCATGCTTGTAACTCAATTCTCGTAAACCTTTGCACCGCACTGCAGTTAAAAAGGTAAAATTCAAGGTAAAGTAAAGGTTTAAAGGTCCATGTGGAGGAAACCTAATCATAGGTAAGGTAGCCTTGGATGATTGCTGATTAAGACTCAATTAGGTTCCCCCCAAGGTCAAGCCTCGAATGCATAAATGGTGAGATGAGTTGTTGTTATCTCTAGGCTCTAGAGATGCATTGAAACCTAGGCGCCTCTGAATCGAGGACATTTTCCCGAAGTCAATTGCCCTTCCAACCTGTTGATTGGCTGTTGGGCGGTTGCCGAAACGTGCAATCCAGTCCAATCGTATTAGGATCGTAAGTATCGATGGAGGTGCCTTGGCTAGTGCTTTAGTGCTACCTACCTGCTTTAGTTGGTGTTCTCTAAGGTAGGTGTCCCCTAGTCCCTAACCACCAAGCTCCACTCTCTTCCCGTCATATCATGGATCATAGCTGCTCGAGAGAGAGAGCATGGGAAACTCAGAGTTCGTCTATTCCGGGACATAGACGCGCAACTCCTCTTTTTTCATGTGCCTCTCTCTCTCTCTTCTGTTACTGTATTCATCACATCACATCACATCAGCGCTATTCTCCGCTCTATACCTCTTCGGTTGTGGCTGCTTCATTCTTGCTTGCTTGGCTTGTGCTCTGCTGTGCTGTGCTGAGTTGTTGATGCGAGCGTCTCGTCTCGCCTCCTCCATCCCCTGCTCGGTTTGGTTTGGTTTGGTTTGGTCTTTGGTCTCACCCCTCACATGGATCTCATACCTCACCTTAACAACCAGGTTCTCCTTGTCCTTGTCCGGGAGTTCCCCTCATGCGACGCCGACTTTCAAATCAACTCCGCCAAAATTGTCATGGATCTTTAAACTCGACTCCACCTCGTCCAACCTCCCCCCTCTCTTTTATTCTCTTCGTCTCTCATATTCCCGAGCCTCCTTCTCACTCTCGCTCTTCTTTCTTCTATTAGCTTTTATTAGATTAAACAAGCAATCAACCCACCAACTTTACGAATACACACTCCTCCATCCTGCACATCGTGAAGCTGACTGAAGCTTCATCTTTTCTCGCGGCTGAGTAGAAACACGGGATAGTTCATGTTTGACGGCATGGAGGCGTCTATGTGCCAGTGAACGGTCGTTTTTGCTCGTTGGGGGAGCCTCAAAACCTCTCTTCCGAGCACCCAACCTCACCTGCTTCCGAGAGCATCTCACAAGCCAGGAGTTGAAGCAGCTTGACCCAATGGGCAATGAACAATCCGCCGAAACCCCTTGCGGGCATCGGAAACTATCCAAGCCACCTCACTGCAGCCAGACATCAGCAGCTGGTATGCCATACACTGCTACTGCTGTGACACCCCATCGTGAGCACTTCTCCAACTCGTATCTTGTTGGATCGCTGCCGCCTGCTCCCAATAAGGCTTCCTCAACGAGGAGGGTGGCGCCTGGGCTCGGTATAGCCGTCCCAGCCAGTGATGCCCCCAGTCCTATACAATCCCCTACGTGTAGAGAACACCGGCGCGATTCAATACCGCGGTCGCGATCTATCCAGTCAGAGCAGTCTCCTATACTGCCAAGCTTCGTCAACAGCTCTAGGGCCAGCTCTTTTGCTCAGGATAGCGGTTATCGCACACTTACGCGTGCTGATAGGTTTGTGCAACATGCCTGCTCGTGTCGATAAATAGAGCTGACTGCCTTGAACTAGCATGCCTGTTGCAGTACGGCGTGGCTCTACCAGCTACGATACGAGAGCTGCCGAGGCCAAAAAGCTTCTCAATGCCAAGGGGAAGCTCCCAAGCGAGCCCATCGTCTCCAAATCCGAGATTCGTTTTGATGAAAATTCTCAGGATGTGACAGATGATACCAACAACGCCAATCAATCTGCAGGCTCGTCCATTAGCAGAACAAGTTCAGACGTTTCTCTTTACATGCCAATGCGCCGCCGCTCCGTCGTTCAAACCCCAGGCATAGCAACCAGAGCTCATCATTCCAACCCCCCGGTCTCAGCCAAGTCGAGCTTCCGCAAAAGTCTCCCAGCTACTCCCAGTCAATCCAGGCTCAACTCGATCGAGTCTGGCATGGCAAGACGTATGTCGATGCCCACAAAAATTCCATCACAAGCGCAACCTTCGGACCGAGCCGTAACGCCAGTCGAAGCCGACTACAAGCAGTTGGGTGGTATGAAGTTTGGGTCTCTACGCATCACGAACGGGGCCCCGGGGACTTCTCCAGTGCCCGAGGATGACGTCAAACAACAAGGGGCTTCTGGGTCGGCACTAACAATTCATCGTGGGGACTACTTTGATGAGCAAGCCAGCAATCCATTGAGTTTGATGAGCAGAGGGTCGAACACGGCAGAGGCCAGTGCGCCTCTGACAGGTGATAAACTAGTCACTGTTCGAGTTCCAGGCTTTATTGCCGACCATTTGAGTGATGCAGACAAGCCCAGAACAGGCCATGGCGAAATGTCTGGGAATGGGAATGCTGTCTCATTTCCCGTTGCTGAGGTATTGGACGTAAGGGAAGACCCAAATGCAAAGCCCGACCCCAAGAAAATGCAACTTGGACTGGAAAACAAAATGCTTAAAGGCTTGTCGAGATCTGACAGTGGCTTCATCCCAAGCCCTTCGTCTGAGAAAACTCAACGGTCCGCTTCCCGGGTTGACAGCGGTTACAGTTCCAATGTCTCTCTCCGATCATTGCCTAGTTTGAGATCCGGTGTCACGGACAAGAATACGATGGCCTCCGAAAAGCTTGACGTCGACATGTCGGGGATGTGTTCGCCATCAGATTCGAACTCGACCCGTACCTCTTCCTTGGTCCCTTCCCAGACACGTAACCGGCTGCCCATTCACCTCGAGGTCCCTTTGTCATCGACAGATGATGATACCTCAACTTGCCCAACGAGCCCGTCGAGCCCAACTAGTCGTCCATTCTCCTCGTTTGCTCGTGGTAGTCGCCTGCGTCTCTCTTCTTTGAAATCAAACAAGAGTTTCGAGCCACGAGTGTCGAACACCCTGGCAGCGCCAATTGTCCTTTCCAAGGGTGAAGTCAAAGAACAGCTGGCTACTCCAACTTCGGATGTTAGCCGTGGTGGCAGTAAAATCTATCGGTTCTTGAATGGTTCTCGTAAGAAGGGGTCCACAAAGAGGGGTGAAGTGACCACCGTCGAACAGGACGCCACTGTTAACCCTATAGGGCTCAAGGCAGGCTCTATATCTAAACCTCAGCGACCAGCACTTCGAAAGGAGCCGAGCAAGGACACCCTGCACACTATCATGAGTGTTGGAAGCCAGGATGCGGCTGGGGGTGCAAGACGTGGGAACGAAGACGCGCCGCGAAATGTCAAGAATGCCACGGCCAAGAAGATGTCCCGACGTCAATCGTGGCGTCAGTCTATCGCGCAGATGTTTGGTTCTCGAAGCGCGGATGCCAGCCCTACTTTGAGCTCCAAGCCTGAGCCCGAGCCAACCCCGAGGCGCCCGTCGACCGCTATGGAGCTTACTTCTCGTTCTTTCAATGCTGGTCCTAATCCCAGAGCTGTGAGCTCATGGTCATCGCGGCCAGTGCTAAAGAAAGCTGCTAGTAGCTCTGGCAACTTACCTTCACCAATCCGAAGAACGGCCAACAAGCCAAGCGCAAAGGAGAGTCGCGACAAGCCCGAGTTGGCTCATCTTCGCACAAATGTTTCAGCTCCCAATCTATCAGCTAGTCGTCGATTGTCATTAAGTTCGTCCCAGGTTGAAATGCAAGCTCTGCGAACAAAGACATCACCTCCTGTGAGTATGCAGAATCGAGGCAGCAAACCTCCTCGAGGCAAATCACAAGGACACAATCGAACCATGACGCCGTCTTTCCCCATCAATTCCCGTCCCAACACTGGTCGGCGACTTTCATTGCCCCAAGATTATGGTCGAGTGACACCTCATAGCCGTCAGGTCTCACATAGCCGCACTGAGTCGCGCAACTCAAACCGAGGCACTGCTCCCGGTATGGGCTCTCAACAAGTCCAAACTGCCCAACAGCCTAGAGTCTTATCCTATTCTAGCAATGGTACGCAGCAGAATGGCCCAGCTGTCCAACAAGTAAAACATCACCGCCGAGTATCAGCACCAGCACACCCCCGCCAAAGCTCTAATATGCCGCGTTCACGAAGCAACACTACGTTGATACAGCTACAGCAGCAACAAATGCACCAGCAACAGATGCTACAGCAACACCAACAGCGCCGATCTCAGTCATCTGTACAGGCATGGGCGCCGATGGATATGCATAGCCTCAATCAACAGCTACAGCAGAACTACATGATGCAGAATCAAGCGATGGTCTATGGAACACCAAACATGGTTCAGCAATACCCTAACATCTATGTTACAAGTCCTGTCCCCAACCAGCCCACTCATGTGAGACAAAATTCCCATGGTGGGATCTATGTCCAAGATCCTCCTTTCCGGGTCCTCCACAGCTATAACTCACCAGCATATCGAAATGTTCCTATCTGGAACCAGTAGCTGAGAGCCTCAACAGTTGGCTCATCTATGTTTCTTTGCTTTCACTGAGATACCATATATGATGGAAATGGTTTACTATTTCATTTATTCTTTTACCGCTTGGCGTTTTCGGGTATAGGCAGCCTTTCCTTGGGGGTACTGGAATTGGCCCACAGCGTCCACACGCATCCATCCAAACACACACACACACACACACACACATTGTCTTTCATTTTAAGAAATTGCATTTGCATTTTACGATAAGGGAAAATGTTATTACACTTAGCAGCTTCATCTATCGAGTGCTGAACATCTTGTTAATTTAGTGGTTTATTGTTGAAAAGCATGGTCTTTCAGGCGATGTCTGGTTTCAATCTGCCGATTTTACTATTTCACAACGCATCATGCTCTAGTGGGGGAAGAGGTGTCGATGAGATGTGCGATTCTGATAATGCAATATACTTAATTACTTGGTGTTTTTACCTGTGCTTTAGAATCATTTGGCTATGCTATGCGAGCCTAGAGAGCTTGATCTGATAACGCATTCTCTTGATTCGTTAGTTGGCTTGGATATCTGATTCGAGCTGGATGTGTGGTATGAGGTGATCCACGGTAGATGATCTCATAACAAACCGCGGAATGAGTCTGGTTTGCTTCTCTTACGCGTTCCCGTCAGATCATTGCTTAGTCAAACATATTAGGCATTCAGGATGGGAGAGCTGTGGCCATGGGATAGGGGAAGGGAATGGGTCGGATTAAGAATTAAGCATCCCCATGATTCCCAACACAGCCTCATACAGATCGACAAAGGATCCAGCTGGAGTGACGTGACATCAAAGACACGTTACCGCGCGATCCTCAACGGAACCCAAGTCAACAAAGACCACGAGAACCGATTTGACTGGACGATTGTACTTGGGTATTTGTACGAAGCGAGGTTGGCGATATATTTGGACAGCACTGTGAATGTCAACAAAGCGTGAGTCGAAGCCTTCACACCATTTACAAGCACGTAGGAGCTTGGTGACAAGTCACGCACCCACTTTGGACCCTGAAGGCCGCAGGGGCAGAGACCTTGAAAACAAGCTTCTCTAACAGTTATCGTTTTAGCACACGGGGGATGGAGATCTAGCACCATAGTGTAAATTAAAGACAAGCGATAACCTTGACATGATGTCGTGGGTTGTGGATTCTCCCGGCTATAAGATCTTCTGGGGAGAAATAGCATGACGACAGTGGAAGCGGATGAGAAGACCAAAAATGAAAAGAGACAGACGATTTGGGATCCGGTAGGTCGGGGATCAGACTTGGAGTGGGTGTGATGCTATTTTTACACACAAATCTTTTCGGAGACATGCATGTTTCTCCATCGAACCACACCAACCTCCCGTCTGTCTGACTGCCTAACTATCATCACCTTCAATACCCCCAGACAGTGGATGTGGATAGGCAGGGATCACTTAATTAAACAATGATTTCGGTAAAGAAAAGACCCTGACGATGTTCTATGTCATAATAATGGGCCAGAATAGACAGACAGGCAACCCTTTAACCATCAAGTAGCAAGCTTCCACGTGAGCATTTGAGTGTTGAATGGTGATGACGACGACTCTCAAAGAATTGACCGGGGTGAGAGATCCATTCAAGATGCTTTAGCCGGGTTAGATTAGGAAGCACCGGATAGCTGGATACCTTGGATCACAGACCTGAAGAAACAATAAATGTTGTAAATTAATCAACTAGAGCAGCAGGAACAATATCATCCATCATGCCGTCAGCAAAGCCAAGCTCATACATGCATAACACTTAGGCGAGTCCCTAACTTTGGTCTCCTGTCAGGGACAACTGGGCGCGTGCATGTAAAAACACATTTTATGCATCCTCGTGGGGACCGTGCAGAAACAGAAACAATAGATCATCAAAATCCGTTGTAGACATCCTCGTAGTCGAATCGGTTAATGCCAACTGCCGCAAGGCGAAACAAGCGGACTTTGGGTGGCTTGTTTTTTTATATTGAAGTCCCATCGTCTGCACGGGGAACCTTAAAAAACTGAAAGGTACATAACCTAACCCAGCTTCAAGCTTGGTCTAGACGCGGCCGTATCAGTGTGGCCGCCACCAAAGGGCTGTTTCGGTTAGTATCAGGCGGCTCCCTAGGTGATGTTTTGGCGAATGTCACAGCGGCTGGCAGCCTGGGCAGGTCGGGTCGGGTCTTGGGTGCTGGGATAAGCACAGCCTCCATCCAGTACCACCCGATCCATGCTGCCATGCAAATACGAGGAGACCTCACAAGTCAGCATTTCCTGACCCATCTTTTCCATTCCATCCATTCCCGTCCCATATCTTTTTTCCCCTTCGTTTGCCTGCCCTTGTCTCTTTATAAGTCTCACGTCCCATCACTGTCACACACCTTTTGCTCTTCTCGTGACTCTACTCACTTCTGCTATTACTCACTCTCGCTTTTTTTGTCTTTGTCATTGCTTCTATCGTTGAAATTAGCATCGTATCTCCGCCTCGACCTTTGTTCGTCGATCTCACTCTCGCTCACGCAACTCATTCGGCATCAAAGGATTGTCCAACCACAAATACAGTCACAGATAAAGTCGCATTATCCTCTTTGTTTCGAGCCCATTCGTTCAGACATTTTTAAACGATCATTTGGCCTCGACTTTTAATCACGGATAACCGATCTCTCGACTGGGCTGTGTATCACCTTGGAAGTTTGCGTCAGCAGCCAGTTTAAAGTGCCGTTACGCGACGATTCACCCTACCACTCGCGAGCTAAGACGACAATATCTCAACATCTAAACTGGCAATTCCCGCCCGATCACCCTTTTCTATCTGAATACTCCCCACAGTCACAGCCACCATGTACACCACACGGCTCATCAAGCTGCTAATGGTAGCTCTCGCCGTTATCTGCGTCGCTCAGGCATCATGGATCAATCTCAACAAAATTCACATAGGAGAACGTCGACTCGTCCGAAGAGCAAGCCCCAGCCAGTCCGGCGACTCTCAACCAAGCGCGACTGAACCTGACAGCAAAATCTCAGCTACTCAAGCGGATCCTGCGTCTGATCCTGCTCCTACTCAGGCAGCTGATCCTTCCTCTGACGACTCCGCCAACACTGCTGCCGAGCCCACTGAGGCTACCAACGAGCCAACAAAGCCATCTGCTACTGAGGCTAAGCCTACCGACAATAAAGCTTCAGAGACAAGTGCTGCCGATCCCTCTCCTACGAAGGCTTCTCCTACCCAGGCGACTGAGAAGTCTACACCTGCTGATAGCAAGCCTGCTGAGACCGCCGCTGCTACACAGTCTGCTACCGATGACACTCAGTCTTCTGCTGCTTCTGCCACCGACGACAGCACCGCTGCCCAGTCGACAAACAGTGCTCCGGCTGCCACTAGCACCAGCAGCCGCAACAACCAGAACAATGACGAAACTAGCAGCACCGCTAGCGAGAGCAACGATGAGGCTTCCAGCACTGCGGCTGAGGAGAACACCCGAACTACCGCCAAGCCTGTTACCTCTACCCACGTTGCGGTCGTCACAAGGACAAACAGCGACGGCAATCTCGAGACCATGACCACTACGAGTGTGTCTACGTCGACGCCTGGATTGAGCGACGGTGATGACGACGGCAGCTCCTCTGGCATGTCGACCAAGACCCGCAACACTGTTATCGGCGTTGTTGTCGGTATTGGTGGTGCTATTGTGGTTGGTGCTCTCGGCCTCGTCGCCTGGCGAATCTGGGGACGCAAGAAGCACCAAGAAGAAGCCGACGGTCTTATGGACTTCAACGAGAACAACAGCCGTCCCAACAGCAACGGCCCTTACCACAGCGTTGAGAAGACCGAGTATGGTAGTGTCGGTAGCTCAGGTCCTCAACGCAGCCCGTTCCAATCTACGCTGGACACTTATCACCAGCCAACACCCGTGAACGCCTCATCCAACTTCTAAAGAGGGACACATACAATTTTCTTTGCATCTTTGACAAAAAGTATTCTCTTTTTTTTTTTTAATCACGCCCATCCGTTCCGATGGAAGTCATCAAGGTTATGGAGGCGTTTCGGACACAATTTTTTTATACCAAAGGGGGGTCATATAGAAGTGTTGTACGAATTTGATAACGAAAGTCACGGCTGCAATCGACTGAAGCAGCATATATCCAGAGGTCCCAAGACCGCGCGGCATTTTGGGGCAAGCAAACATGGTTCGCTGTCCCAGTTTTGAGTTATCTGGGCGTGATCATGATTGCATATCGCTTTTTTTTCTTTCATTTTAGTATGGTTATGAAATTCGGCATCGGACCACCCGCCCATTGTGGAATGGGCAGTGTATCTAGAAACTCAATTAATAATATCCCAAGCTTGGCTTGTATGATTTGTTGTGTTGTTGCGACTGTTTGAAGTGAATATGGTAAATACATCATTATAGTACATCATAAGAAGTTTTGTAGGGGACAAGGAGGCGCCGACGCTGTCTTTGTTTGCTTGATAACCCATTATTTCATTCTTTGGGAAGATAAGTCTAAGATTTCAGTATTAGCCTTCACTGTCGCGACTTCTGTTGACAAGCGCAAGTAGTTCCAGCTCGATCTCTGTCTTATTCTGACTTGATGCCCAGAGGTTCCCGAGTATAAGTTACCTACCGTAAGGTTAAAACTAGCAATAATGGACTAGATCGTTGGCGTTGTAATACGCGGCATCTCATTTCACACTATCATAGGTAATAATACGAATTATGACTTTGGTCCCTTCAAGCTGTGTGAGGCTGGTTGTAGTTTGCTTGAGCCCAGATAAAACGTGGTGCAGGACACTGACCGAGGCAGGGAGGTGCCTGGCGTTGAAATGAACTGTCTGAACTGCACATCATTCATGCAGTTAAAATTCAAGGCTGTCCAGAAATAGGTCCCGATTAAAAACAAGGCGAATACTCCATGAAAGCGACGACAGGATCCATAGTATCAATGTCGAGTATGTCACTAGAAGTTTTGTCCTCTTCTTAAAAGGCGAATCAAGCAGCGGTACAGGGTAACCAACCACGTCTGTTCGCCAGCACCAGACATACCCTCAGAGTAAAAGAAAAAACCGGGAATCCCTTAAGATCGGTAATTCTCATAAAACCGAAAGAACTTAGTTATAATAAATAATACAAGAAAATCCTAAATATTAGAGTAATATACTATAAGATTCTATAGACCTTATGAAGATATTATCATGAGTTTAGGGAGGACTTTATGCATACCTTAGGTAAGTCGACTCCGTTTTTCCTCAACCCCCAAGAAACCTTAGCAACAGAACTCAAATTCACTTTGAGCTTAGCATAAACTGTAGGACCCTCCACTGAAGCTGCAGGTCCTGAAGCGGGAAGCCGGGTGCCTTAACGGGCATTCCAAAGGTAAAAATCGGTGGAGGCCCGAGTTAGCTCAAGGTACGGGCGGGTGCGGCCCTGTCGGGTTCTTTAAGGGTCCTGGTGGGGATGGATGTGAGAAAAAAAAGAAAGGGGTGAGATTTTGACTTTCGGTTCACGACTAGGTCTTTAGTACAAAGAAATAGGAAAGCCTTGGAGTTGAATCGAGAGGCCTATGTATCAAATTACACATTCCATATACTATGGGGATATCACGATGGTGAGCGCAAGGAGATGATGTGCTGCGTTGTCAAATCTGAACCTGACCTAAACTCCGGGGAAATGATTGACCTGGACTGGCTTAAAGCTAGTCCACTTTACCGATTGGCTTATCCCAGCAAGGGACTGTGCAGGCATGTTCATCCCTCGAACGATGGAAGAAATAGAAGAAGAACAAATCAATCCCTGGCTCAAAGGCGATATGATGGCCGCAGTTATGCTCATGCCTGAGCATGTATATTCGGAAGCTGTCTGTCACTGTAAAACCGTTGCTTCAGGTCGAAATGCCAAAGGCCACGGAGCAAATGAACAGGAAAGCAATCAAATCAAATGATTTCAATGCCAGCCAGCACTTGATCACTCGTTGGGTTGTAGCGTGCTGAGGTGCGGGTCGAGTCAAAGGGTCGAGAAACGAAATTGATAAAGAATACACCATCAGAGCACAATTTCGTGACACAGACGAAGGTATCCCCTATCCTTTGCCGAGTTCATCGCTTCGAAATTCTTCCAAGATGCTAGGGCCCCTTGGCGAGATTACGTCGTGGCCAATGCGGATACCAACTGAGTGCGGGTCTCATTACAGAAGAGGTTCCGTCTCCTTTGAAGATGTTCTCCGTATTCTCCGTTGGTGAGGCTACAGTGAGTTCCAGTGGCCAACTGTTCATTGTCTGAAGCCTGAATTGGAAGATTTGCTGTGAATCCTTCTGCGCTACAGCGTCACCAAGAAGGAAAAGAGGACAGCTCACACACCCAGACTTGGAAGTAGCCGCCGACCTAACCAAACAACCTAGTGCAAGTCCCAAGATTGAAGACTGAGACCAGAGGCAGGTGCATGTGCAGGTACAGACAGATGGTACTCGACCCTTTTTTGTTAGCATCAAGTTTTGAGCTGTCTTGTCCACTCATTATCAAACAAAGCTCACATCTCATCTCATCTCATCCCCTCGAATGAGACCGTCGTTTTCATTTCATTCTCCTCTCCCTCACTCTCCACGCAACTTTTCCCTCTCCTTCATCCCGTTCTTGCTGGCCGCCCAACTTCGCAACTGACAAGATTTCTAACTCAACCCCTCGATGTGTCCGGCCGCATTGTCTTTTTCTTCCCCTTGTCTTCTGGCCACTCTTTTTTCTTCATGAAGCCGTTTCCTTAGTTTCTCGATAGACACTTTTTTTCTTCTAATTATTTCGCGCCCCCCTGGATGTCCGTTTCCACACCCCGGAAATTTCCCACCTAAACAGCGCTCAAGGCAAACCGTCATTCCGTCCGCCCCCTTAAAGTTGGACAACGCGTCGCGTAGTATCCAAATATTTCTCGACCGCTAGGAAATATCGGCCACGATTTCGGTTTCGCAAACCCGTGTCCCATCCCTCAGGCCTTCGAGATCGGCTTTCCCACCAAGCGACCCGACCTTGAGAGAAAGGACTGGCTCTATTTGAGACTCAGCTGCAGACATAGCTTTGGTCTGCACTGATCTCCCTGGGTGAGTGACCTGAACCACATTTTCGTCCTTTTGGTCTTGGATATGTATGAGCTGGCAGAGCACACATTCATCTCCAGACGCCACTGCATAACTCACAGTTGCTGACCGGGTCCGCCACCAAACAAACAGGCCGCTGTAAAGACGTCTTCTACAACGTCGTCGGCTGCTCCTCCTGGTGCATCCGCACAGGACGGTCACGGAGCTTCAACCTCTCGATCCCGCCCTGCCTCACCGGCCTCTCCTACATTATCGAATACATCAACTGTTGACGGCGAACCGGAGATCGAGTCTTCCCCAGTTCTTCCTCCGCTTCAAGCTCCTCGACTCCCAGAAAGAGCTCTACAATTTTTGAGGACACCACCTCCAGACGAAACTCAATTCGGCACTGCCAGCTGGGGCTCTCCTTATCCCCAGTCAGATCGCAATCTCCGTCGTCAGAGTTCGGGTAGTGAAGCCTCGGACGACTCTCCAATCCATCACCTGGATATCGAGACTCCCTTTCTACGTCCAGTTCCTGATCTACTACGATCGCAGTCTGATCCACAAAGCTCCTCGCTGAGTGCCGCAGCCGCCGTTCTTGCGAACCGTGCACGCCGGCAGACTAGTGGCCTTACAGAGGATTGGATCCGTACTCATACCACCGACGACCCCAACGAAGAGAGCCAGCATTGGTTTAGCGACGGAAGTGGAAGCGAGCACTCTTCAGTGAGCGGCTCTGAACCTGGTTGGCTGGAAGAGGGCGACGCACGCACTCCTCGACCTATCCAGAGAACAAGAAACGTGTCTCGAGAAGGATCTAGCCACTATCCAAGGGCCAGATCTAGCATCGAGACCCTCCGACCAGGAGATTCCCTCAGTCCCAAAACGGGACAAAACAGCAGTATGGCGACCTCCGAAGCCGCGCCAGTAACGCACGATGCGGCGAGCGACAGGTCTCAGGCCGCCTCCACCCCGGAAGTACCTGTCGCAGAAAGTTCCAAGAAGCGTGTGCCCAGCATTGTCGCCAATGGGGAGCCCACGATGCCCGCCACACCAATTAAGGGCACCCAAAAGCCTCTACCTAAAGAGCCTGCACCAACACCTCGATTAAAGAAGAAGGTGCCATGGAGAGGCAAGAACATCATGGTTCTCATTCCACGAGACATGGAACGAGGTCAGCCTGGACATGCGCCCATGCCTCTACGTCAGGATGAGACGGAGAGGATGTTTTCGTCATGGGAAGAGCTCGGTTATGATATTTCAGGCTTTGATTTGGAAGTCGAGGGTTATCAGGTTGAGGGCACAGCAGATTCTCAAACTCGGGACTCTTGGCCCGATTTTGATGAGGTGGCTAAGGAAAGAGAACAGCGTAGCTTTAAGGTTACGCTTCCCGATTTGAATGCCTGGAAAGACTATATGAACGAGCTTCAGGAGGCGAAGTTGCGAGCGCTTGGTGTATCATTTGGCGACGACGAACCCGAACAACCCTCTGTCTCGCCCGCGACGACGGATCTCAGCCGCCAACCCTCAGCTCAATATCCCCCTCTCCCCTTTTCTCCACCTCTACCGACTTCATCAGCCTCCAGCAACCATGGTATGCCTGGCTTCCAACCAGGTCACTTCGTACGGCCATCAACGCATAGCCCTGCTCTAGCGCATGGAGCCTCACCACTTTCCTTTGGTGGCATGCCTGGCAAATTTAATCCTCGGCAGTCAATTTCGTTCCCTGCCAACAGTTCACCGTTTGGCTTCCAACAACAATCTCCATCAGGCTGGTCGGGACTCAATCGTCACGATTCGCCATCTTTAATTGGCATGATGTCTCCTCAGTCACCCTTCGGAGCAGAGAGCCCTGCTGGCATGAACTTGCACCAGCGTCATCAGTCTCTACAATATCCAATGCTACCACATCAACAATTCTCATACTTGCAACCTGCTCGGAACTCTCCCCGCCTACAAGAAGTCCGTGAAGATGAGGAAGAGGCCCCAAGCAAGAGCCCTTCGAGGACGCCCGAACCCCCTCAACAACAAAACACAGACACTCTGCAAGCCGAGATTGATGATGCTGAGTATCATCTGGAAGAACAGCTTCGTAACGAGTTGGAGCATGAAGATTACAACCCTCAGCCTCAAAACGAGCAGCCTGCAACTTTGCCAGACCCATTCGTTCCTGCTCATGGTCACCAGGCATCTGATCAATTCCCAGTTCAGGAGCGATTTGCCAATGAGCAGTCCAAACCATTGGTTCTCCATCATCCTCGACCTCATAGCCGTGGTCACTCTCTATCACAGGGTTACTTCCGTGACCATAACGAGAACAATGTCACTGCTGATGATAGCAATCTCACTAAATTCAGCAGCCTCAACGAGATCCCAGAGTCTCACAAACCCGATGACGCTTATGAGATCGAGACCAATCCCAGTAACCTGGGCACACCTGTCCAAGAGATTGATTTCCCTGGATTTGGCCACCAAAAGAACTTTTCGACAGCCAGTAACCCCTGGAACGATGCTGGTTCTGTTGGCAGTGGTAACAAGATGGGTCGACGCTCTAGCCATGCCAGCAAACCCTCGCTGTCCAAGCTTAATGTGCAGGCACCTGAATTCAAGTTTAACCCTACGAGTTCCTTTACTCCTGGCCAGTTCGACTTTGGCAACAAGAGCGATACCTTCCAACCTGGTGAGAGCAGCTTTGAGTCTGCTGCTAGTAGCTTTGAACCCACTGTCAGCACATTCCAGCCTGGTGCAGGAGGTTTCCAACCCGGTGCGAGTAGCTTTCAGCCTGGCGCAAGCAGCTTCCAACCTGGCGCGAGCACTTTCAGACCTGGTGCTAGTAGCTTCCAGCCCACCGCAAGCACCTTTCAGCCTACTGCCAGCACCTTTGAGCCTGGAAACTTTCAGGCTGCCAGCTTCGAGCCTGCCAGCTTTCAGCAGTCGGTTTCCCAGGCGACTACCAACTTTTCTGACACCAACATGTTCACTTCTCCACTGGCGAAGCAGCCTGCACATGTTACACCGGCCAAGATTAACGTTAACGCGCCGTCTTTCTCTCCAGGCGAAAGTGCTTTCAGCTTCTCGACTTCAGGCCCCAAGTTCAATGTTGCTGCACCGACTTTCACCCCTCACTCTAACACTTTCACAAGTCCCGCCAGTCAGGGCCACGGCAGCATCTTTGGAAGCATTGACCTTAGCTCGAGCGATCTGCAGTCAAGCAAGAAATCAAAGGCTGTTCCCATTGTCAGGCCATCTAGTCAATCGTCTACTAGGTCGGAGGAGTTTGAGGAGCAGTGTGACGCCGATGGCCGGCCTTTGGCTGACGAGAACAGAGTTAAGCGAGCACGCAGCTCTGCACCTGGTGGTGATGATGTGCCATTGTTTGCTGAGCAACCCACCCAAGAGGATGGCTCAGCCGAGCACACTCAACAAACCACACAAGATGAGCATGTTCTACCAGCTGATACCTCGATGTCGTCCATCGTCACTTCGGATCAGATCGACACCAAGGCTACTACAGCTGCTCCTTCAGCGGCACCTTCGGTCACCTCGACGAACGAAAACAACTGGAAGCCATTCGAATTTGACTCCAACCAGGATATGCAAAACTTCAATGATGCTCGACCCTTTGGCGAGGACGACTTCATGCACGAACACAAGAAGACACTGTCCGCCGCCGCCGAACCCTTCCAGCCTGGTGCGAATTCTTATGGAGAGACTACCCAGACTGAACCAGAAGAGGAGTCTGACCCCTCTCCTGTGGCCAGTCCTGTGCCTGCCCGTGCTCCATCTGGCATTGGTGCTTCCCGATTTAACACCAACCAGCCTGCTCCTAGGACCGTATCCAAGGGCCTCGGCGCTTCTCGTTTTGCTGATCCTCCTAAGCCTGCTAAGGGTCTGGCTGCATCTCGATTCGCCAGCGAGAAGCCTCTCCCTCCCCCACCTGTTGAGGATGATGTCGTTGAATCAGTTGAGCAGGAGCTCGCGCCTGAGCTCTCGGCTACTGTGAGGCATCCTGCTGGCCGCGGTAACGAGCCCACCTTTGAAGAGATTGACGCTGTCATGGATCAATTCTTCGATAACCCTACAATGGGTGTCAACAAGACCGTCGAATCTTCACAGTGGCAGCAGGGCAGCCCAGTTCGCAACCTCTCGGCCATGGCAAACTCTTCTCCTTACAAACTAGAACCTGCTGTCGATCACTACATCCGTGACGAGGCTAGTTTGACTCCTCGGGAGTACCATCCTCTTCCCGAGGCTTCTGCTCAGCCTGTACCCAGCACGGAGCTCGAAGACCCATTCCTTGATCCTCCTGGAACATTGATCACTCCAGATGGTGTTCATGCTGTTGAGGGTGATAGCCTGCCGGCCAGTGACTGGGAGGCTGCATTCACTGAGGATGAGCATGATAAGTTGGAAAGCCGAGCGCAGTTCTTCGACGGACGTGTCAACGAAGTGGTGGGTAATCTGTTGGCGTCTCGCCTCGAACCTATGGAGAAAACACTTTTCTCTATTCAGCAGGTCTTGGCAACACGCGCTCGACGCACACCCTCTTCCAGACGTGATATGCGTAGCATTTCTGCCGAGCTCCAACAGAGCGATGCTGATGACGAGGATGATGAGCCTATTGTCCGCCGCTCTATGAGCCCTCGAAGAGACCGACGTTTAGATCAGATTCGTATCGCTGTCATGGAGGGTCTCCAGGCTCAACAACGTGGCAAGCTTGAAGCCTCACCTGCTCCTTCTGCCCCCGTTGCTTCAGAAGCACCCCCTACCGCTATTCTTGAGGCCCTTGAGGGTCTGAAGCAGCAGCTCGCCAATAATACAAACCGTGACGACGGTCTGAAGAAGATGATTCAAGAAGCCATGGAGGGTCACATGCCTACTATCTCTAAGACCGACGAAGTGGATAACTCAAGGCTCACCGAGCTTCAGGATAAGATTACTGATCTGGAGCAGCGTCTCTACTTTGAGCAGACCAAGGTTGAGAATGAGGTTTCCGAGCGACGCGCTGCCGAGGACCTGGCATCTGAACTCATGCGTAAGCTTCAAACTGCAGAGACACGCATTGAGGTCGAGATTATCAACCGAAGTGTTTTCGATCAGCGTGTGGCCGACCTGGAGGATAGACTTCGAGGAGCTGAAGAACTCAGCGAGGAGTCAATCATGGCTCGCCGTGCTGCTGAAGACAAACTTACCGAGGCCCGTGTCCAACGCGAGACTGCCGGTGAAGAAGTTGTCCGTCTCCGTGAGCTTGTCGAGCAAAGGGATCACAAGTTGCGCTCCTTGGAGCAGGCTAACAGCAAGACTGCCATGCGCATTGCCCTTCTTGAAGCTGCTCAGAACAACGCTACACAGGCTCAGCATGAGGCTGTTGCCAAGTGTAAGGTCATGGAGGTCGAACTTAAGGATGTTCGCCAAGATAACCACCACTGGCGTGCAGAGGCTGAGCGCTATGACGAGTCTGCCCGACAGAAGGGTGCCGAGCTGACCCGCGCTCTGGAGGACAACCAACATATGCAGAAATCTCTCACCACTCTTACCACCCAGTTGGAGGAGAATGAGCGTGTTCGTGAACTGTGGCGCGGCAAGTTTGTCTCTCTTCAGGAAGACATGGGAAGGGCCGCTCGCGAGATTGCTGAAGACAACGCTCGCCGTATCAAGAAGGACCAGGCTATGCTTGCTAGACATGAGGTCTTGGACGCCCGTCTACAGGCTGAGGCTAAGACCCGAGAACGCCTGGAGATTGAGATGGAACGTCTCCAGTTCAATGAGCGAGCCGGTATGCGCGCTACCAACGAGTGTGCTCGTCTTGAAGGCATCATCGGTGAGCTCAAGACCGAAAATCACAAGCTCGAGCAGAAGGCTATGCGTTACCAGCGCGAGTTCGAGGAGGCTCGTGAGTCTGGTCTAAGTGAAGTTAAGAGAACCCGTATGGCACTGCAGACCGAAATCGACACCGCCAACAACCAGGTAAACTACATTCGCGAGGAGCTTGAGGAGCACAACTCAAAGCTTCGTGCGGAGCTTGATAATGTCAGACTTGAAGTCGATACTGCCAAGGCTCAGAATGAGATGCTTCTTGAAGAAGCTGAGAACAGCAAGACTGCCGAACTTGAAGAGCTTATTCGCAAGCACCAGAATGAGATTGAGGATCTTGAGACAAGATATGAGCGACGAGTCCACAACGCTCAGGAGGATGCTCACAAAGCCGAGCAGCATCTCCTGGAACGTCTTAGCCTGTCTGCCTCCAAGACCGAGCACCTCCAGGATCGCATTCTTCACCTTGAAGACAAGCTTGAAATCGCCAAGCAGGCGGCTCAAGCTGCGGCTCAAGCTGCCAAGTCTGCAGGAGCCGAGATCAATGTTCATATTGCCCAGCCCAGAAAGGCTTCACGTGATCTCGAACCTCCTGAGAGGATTTCTCCCCAGGCTCTTCGCGAATCCATTATGGTTCTACAAGAGCAACTCCAGGCCCGCGAGCAACGCATCGAGGAACTTGAGAACTCACTGTCCAAGACTGATCCTGACGCCGCTACCAAGATCACTAAGCGTGATGACGAAATTACCTGGCTGCGTGAACTTCTCGCTGTCAGGCATGAGAACCTGCAAGACATTATCGCCGCCCTTCAGAGTGATCGTTTCGATCACGACGTGGTGAAGGATGCTGCGATCAGACTCAAGGCAAACCTTCAGATGGAAGAACAAGAGCGTGAGAGGGCCATGAACGGTGGCTCTGCCATCAATCTACCCAATATTGCTCAGACAATTCAGAATGCTTCGCCTCGCGTGGCACAAACCATCGGCCCTCTCGCAGCTGCTTGGGGCAACTGGCGAAAAGGTAACCGCAACCAGCCCTCCCTAAGCAGCCTCTCTGGTGTTCTCAGGTCCCCAGCACCTGGACGAAACGCTACCCCATCGCGTAGCAACTCGACTTCCCAAAACAACCCTCTGGGTGGTCTCATGACACCTCCCGCTTCCAGCCTACACCAAACACCCCCAGTAGACAGCAAGCCTCAACCCACCGCTTTCGCTAGTACCGGACGTCGCTTTCCATCGCAAAGCTACAGTTCCGGACGAGCACGGGGAGCTTCAAACACCTCGCACCGAGAGGAGCAGACTGTTGTCACGCCGCCGCCTAGAGAATCAAAGGATGAGCCAATGACGCCTCCAATGATGACAACTAGCGGTTACGACTCGGACGCTCAGCCCGGGGATTTCGACGATAACGACTTTTTCGAGGACTAGACAAAACCAAAGTCTTTACAGGCTTCAAGGAGAGTGGCGCTCTGTCATGATTATTTAAATCAATTATTTCCTTTGTCAAAATCATCAAACACGGCATACACATATGCGGTGCACATTATTATACTAGTTTCACCAAGACTGCGGACCTAGAAAGATACCCCTTTTGGATTGATGTTTATGCTACACAGATTGGGATTATTGCCTTTTATTTTTATCGATTCTTTTCTTTGTTTCTCATTGTTCAACTTGATGATGAAGCTCGTGTTTCGGAGGAAGACTGGGTAATGAAGAAGGCTATAAAAGCTATACAAAAAGAAAAAAAGCAACAAAAACAACGTGGAAAAAAATGATTGCAGATCAACAAGTTTTGATATTTCAGTTACTCCCCTCACTGTCGTTTGCATAGCGGCGTGGTAGACGTCAATTTAGCGCGAAAAAGCATCCAAGAGAAATGCTTGTTGTACATAATCATAATTTACTCAAAAGAATTATTGAAATGAGAGATAATGAGGCTGAAAACGAGTCCTGGCACTGAGAGATATATGCATATAATTAATTGTTCCAAGGTGGTTGATAATACACGCTGTACTCTATACATTTGATTGAGATGCGTCAAAGTAGGAATCCTTCTCTTGTGTCATTAATAATATCTATAGCTATTGATGAAGTCCATAGCTGCTCCCTCTGTTGTCCAAAAAAATTACAAAAATTTTAGTGATTACTGAGCAACTTCTCTACAGCCCATTTCACAGAGAAGTTACGAAGGTCTGAATAGTGTTGACCAACACCAACGAACAGCACTGGAACATTTGTCGCATGGACAAGACTGACGAGTGTGCCAACCATGTCACCAACAGTGTCACATTTGGAGATGATGAAGCCATCGAGCGTCCGCACAGCACCGAAGGCAGCGTTGAAGTTGCGAGCTTGAGCAACTGAGTCGGTGCCAACAAGAGCCTGAAATTAACTCGTTAGTTGATGAACAGTGTATATCAAGGGAAATAAAAAAGGGAAACATACCTCGCCAACCATGAGGATCTTGTCAGGTTGGGCGAACTTGGCAAACTTCTCGAGAGAAGACATGAGACGCTGGTCATTGTGTCTTCTACCAGCTGTGTCGATAAGGACGACATCATAACCTTCTTGCGCAGCGTGGCTCACGGCATCCTTTGCGACAGTAGCAGCATCCTTGCCATAGCCCTTCTGGTATAGCTCGACACGACCACCCTCACGGGCCGTCAACTCCTTGAGATTGCGGACGTGAACAGCAAGTTGCTCGACAGCGCCAGAACGGAAAGTGTCGCCAGCGGCGATGAGAACTTTGTACTTGTTCTGGAGGAGGAAGAAACAGATCTTAGAGAGATTGGTAGACTTGCCAACGCCGTTGACACCAACGATGGACATGACATAGGGACGGGCCTTGCGGAGAGATGTCACTGAGGGAGCGGTGATGGCGTCGATCTCACGGAGAAGGTCGAGGGATGATGTAGGGGTGAGCATCTTTGTAAGCGAGGCCTCCATGGCGGCTTGGATTCTGGCATTGATGCCTGTGAAGTTGGTTAGCATCGAGATATCACAGCAGGGAGTTGGGTAGAGAACGTACTCTCGAAACTGCCAGTCTTCATACCGACCAATTCCTTTTCAACACCTTCACATAGTCGAACAGCAGCCTCTCGGGCAACATTCTTCTGAAGCAGGTGCTCCTCCATACCCTTCATGGCCTTGTCGAGGTCTTCCTTGGTCAAGGTTTTGCCTCCAACAACGTTGCGGAAGAGACCGCTGATGGCGCTGACGCCAGATCCCAAGAGACCAGACTTGGATTGTGTCTTTGCTTCCGCTGCCTTCTCTGCCTCTGATGCTAGAATCTCATGCATCTCATCGCCCAAGTCCTTGAGCACGAACTTGCCCTTTGAGGTTGAGCCCCATGTATTGGAATCGATCTCATCCACAGCTGTTGATCGCCCCATTGCCTCGACCTCGGAATCACTGGTGGCGTGCGCCTTCGCAGAGTAATCAAGCTGCACATCATCTTCTTCATCTGCGAAGCCATCGGCATCCCACTTGCGACCCTTCTTTGCGGTTGTCTTTTTCTTTCGGGGAGCTTCGTCGCCGGAAGAGGCGGGAGCTGATGTTTGATTCTTTGCTTTGCGCGCACGTCGGGAGATCTTTGCGATAGGACCGCCCTTAGCGACAAGAAGATGGTTGCTTGGTGTGCCGGGTCGTGATCCATTCGGCGTCAAGGCGGGGTTTGACTCGTCGGCCGAGAGGGCTTCTTGAGGTCCATTGAGATGGCGCCCTCGGTATGTTAGGCCTGGCACAACAGGAGCATTGTCGCCGATGCTCTCTGAGATGATTTCTTCTTCTAACGGGACTGCGCCGGCCGTGATGGTGGTGGAGGGACCCTTGGTACTAGTCTGGTCAAGTTCTTCGAGTTGTATATCAAAATATTCATCAAAGGTGTGGCATTCGACGAGGGTGGTGTGCGGCTTGGTCAATTGTTCACCGTAAAGCTTGACAAAGATGGTCTTGATATTATCGACGAGCTTGTCAACCCATGAGAGGTGGAGGAGAGATCGGTAAACGGCCTAAGGAGGGGAGTGGAGACGTCAGCGCCGAGGATCGGGGGAAGAAGCCATCATGACAAGTAAGAGCAAAGACTCACGACAAAGATAACGCCTAATTCCTTAACTAGAGTCCACTTGAGAGTGTGTTGGTCGCTCTTGTAGGGAGGGTTAACGGCGGCAGATTTGGAGTCGCTGAGGGCAATAGCGCCATTCTTCTCCTCGATAAAAGTGTCTGCGATGAAGTTGTTGATGATGGAAGGGTTTATGGAAGTATAAGTGCGCGACCAGACGACCACACCCGAGGTGGTTAATATTTCGAAGGAATCCAGCATTTTGTGAGTATCGTGTCTCTCTTGAGCGTTAGGGAAGAGAAATAATGATGTCGGTGGGAGGATCAAGGCGCAAACCAAACGGGGGAGGCGAAAGATTAGTTGGTAGATGTGGCTACTGTAGAGGAGAGAATGGGAGTGGTAACCAAGATAAGATAAAACCGCTGCACATCAAAATGACAAGGACTTGACCCGGACACGCCGCTTGGGCCTAGGCCTACCTAGACAGGTTGTTCCCAAGATCCAACCCTAACAGTTACTGTACCTATGATCGATAACTAGAGTGTACTACACAAGGATAAATTGATAAAATAAAAGACAATCTAGAAGTGATAATAGTATTTCATAACTGTTTAAATTAAATCTATCAAGTAAACTCAAATATCATACACTCTCTGCATCTGCTAAATGACAAAACAATCACGTGTCCATTGTAGAAACAAACAGGGGCTGATGTTAAGCTACCTACTGAGGCTGGAGCTCTCCATGATGCTAGCGCCCAATCAGAGGAAATCGACACATTTCCTGAACTGGACCTACTGACAAGCACCAGCTCTACGTTTACCTCGTCATCACCAACTCAACACAACACAACATAACACCTTTCAAACTGCGCAATACACCATAATACCCAAAAAAAATAACGAAACGAACATCTCCTCTCCTCCGCCATGCAGCGAGCGGCATACGCGCAGTCGCCCCCCCTTCACCATCCAGTTCCTCAGCATGTCTCGACCGTCCCTCAACTAAGATCGCCTCCCCCTCCCCCAGGCTCTGCGCAGTCGCATCAAGGCTACGCTGCCAATGCGGGAGGAAACCCATATCAGCAGCAGGGCGGCACCAGCGGCAATGTCTTTGGACAATATGGCAACTTCATGAACGACCCTACAGCGCAGGTCGCAGCGCAATTTGGACAGACGGCCTTTAAACATGGACAGGAGTATGTGGAGCAGAACGTGAGTCGTGGCAGGGATTGCTGTTGTATTGATGATATCTGGTACTGACTTCTGTGATAGTTTGGTCGATACGTCAACGTTTCTGCCCTCAAGCACTACTTTAACGTCTCCAACTTTTATGTCGTCAACAAGCTCTTCCTCGTCCTTTTCCCCTGGAGGCACAAGCCTTGGTCGCGCAAGCAAGCTGTTGGACAGAATGGACAGGAGGGATGGTATTTGCCTCCACGAGACGACATCAACAGTCCCGATATGTATATTCCAGGTACGTGGCGCAAGGTTGAATCTGTCGGATACTGGACAAGTTGGCTAATAGCGATACAGTCATGGCCTTGGTGACATATATCCTCCTCTCGACCTTGATCGCTGGTCTAAATAACCAGTTCCAACCAGAATTGCTTGGAAAGACAGCTACAATCAGTCTAATCGTCGTCATTGTCGAGATCTTCTTCCTCAAGTTGGGATGTTATCTCCTGAGCATCTCCAGCCAGTCTCAACTCTTGGATCTGATCGCCTACTCTGGATACAAGTTTGTCGGAATCATCGTCACCATTGTTGTTGCTGAGATCCTCAACGGTGGCAAGGGTACTGGTGGCTGGGTTGGCTGGTTGATCTTTGTTTACACCTACCTCGCTAACTCGCTCTTCTTGGTAAGTTGCATGATTGTCTCGCGATACACGCATGCTAACCCTTTATTCAGATGCGATCACTTAAGTATGTCCTCCTCCCTGAAACATCGGCTGGCTCCAGCGGACCCATGCAGACGGATTCGCGGGCGAAACGCAGCCAGCGCACAAAGTTCCTCTTCATCTACTCCTACTTTGTGCAGCTGTTCTTTATGTGGCTTCTCACCAGGGCATAATGGGTTACGCCACCTTGGGTGAATCAGTTGCTTTGATAAGGATATCTATAAACCATTCAAAGAGGGGCTTAGGGGCTTTTGATGGAGAATATAAAAGTTGGTCAACTGATTGGACCAAAGACGGTAATGAGGGACGAATGGGGATGTACGATGACAACTTGATCTGAATGACGAAGCATCAAAGAAACGTCAATGATTTATTCAACTATTACCTACCTAGTTACCATAGAAATCATTTCTGCCTAAATTCTTCGAACGGCAACCTACAACGCATGCATAGATTGGAGATGTAGCTGACGCTGGCCAATCAAACAGGACACGCAGCCAAACAACGCCTCTCGGTTTAACCATAGGTTCTCCTCCCAACTTTTGTATGATTTAGCTATGTTTTTGTTTCACTAAGCGCTACACCGCTTTTGATAGTTCCTCTAATGAAAGAATCCGCTTCAGCTCTTGCAGATTATTAACAGAGAACACAACTGAATATCCCCAGCATTAGGTCGAGTGTCATCAGGTATCCTGGCTCGCCTATCTTAGCGCCGATCTCAGTCTCAACTTAACACGTCTCTACCCATTCTACCTCTTGACATTGCCCTTACTATTCTCACATCAATCACTCAGGTTCTGTATAGCAAAATATAGCAAAATGGAGTACCCCCCAGTGGTTATGGCCACTATCCAGAGTGCTGCTCTAGGTGGAATCGCCAATATCTTGGCTCAAAGTATCACGGCCTACAGAGCTGGCGTAAGTCCGAAGATGGATTCCATCCATTGCGCTATGAGATATTCTGATGTTGATACTAACTGTCTCGATTGTAGACTGATATTACGATAGACTGGATCCCCGTGTTTCAATTCCTCCTCTTCAATGTTATCTGCACACCGCCCAACTTTTACTGGTAAGCCTCCCACCTATCTCATATAGCAACTCAAACTCATATCTCATCAGGCAGGATTTTCTCGAATCTACATTCCCTGCTCATCCAGATGAAGTTCCTAAACCCAAGGACTCCAAGGATGCCAAAAAGACACAGCCCAAACTCTCAGTCCGCAATACACTCATCAAGTTCTTCCTCGACCAGACCGTTGGTGCTGCTGTGAACACTCTTCTCTTCAGCACATACACCCACGCCCTACGCTCAGCTATCCAACCAGTTCCCGTGATCACTAGTCTCCCCAAGGCCATTACTTACTGGACTTCGCCGGGTACTCTGGACTTTGGCCGCGTTGACTGGGCTGCTGTATGGGAGGCTGCCAAGATCGATTTTGCTCCTCTCATCTTTGCTGGATGGAAGCTTTGGCCTGCTGTCAGCATTGTTAACTTTGCTGCTATCAAGACGGTTGAGGGACGCAACCTTGTGGGTGCGTTGGCTGGTGTTGTCTGGGGAATCTACATGAGTCTTGTTGCTGCCCAGTGAATCACTCGTGGCAATATCTACTTCAGCAGTAAGCTCCAGCTGGGCTGAGAAACTCGTGGCTGAACAGTGGCTCTCATGATGACTCTCAATGTTCATGTTCTGAACTAAGGAGATGACATTGATCTGGATAGAGGTGAAATCTTACAAGAGGATTAGTAGCATTGCTTAGTTAGAGACCAGAACTGAATTAAGAACTGCAACCACTTATTTGATCGCTTTTATAACGCTTGCCTATCAAAATATTCAACCTAGCACCTGAGTATCCCAAATCGTCCGCTAGAAGGGCTCCCTATTCTAATAGTTGACCAATCCTTCGAATGATATACTCTCGTTTTACTCATCAAACACCGGTTCGGATTCGGATTCGCACGTCGAGCAGCTACAGTGACTCATCACCCCAGACCAACTTTCCTCGTCAATAGTTTCATCAAGAGGCACAAATTCGTCAGCCAGAGGATTGAGCTTAAAAGAAGGCGGATGTATATCCGCGAGAGGTAATGGCCTTTGAGTAGAAGGACTGTATTGGAACGACGGCCTCAGAACAGTGCCGGTACTTGAAGTGCTAGAATATCTCCGCCGAGGGGATACCCGTCCTCCTGGGGTTGGATCGAATACGGTTGCCTGGCCATCAATGTTGGTATCGATTGCTTCGGACGGACGGCTGAACCAGTCAACTATACTTGGGGGCGCAGCCCCGGCTATAGGGTCTGCATCGTCTTCTTCCGAATCTAGTACGAGGCTAGATATTGGAGATAACGACTCTTCTTTTGAGACATTAATATGCCCCTCTGATCTCGAAAGTAGCCCCATTTGTGCGAAAGGCCGCATGAACCAATCTGGATCTGGTACCGTGGCAAAGATACTGAACTTCTGGAAAAGGTTGTCGGCAACTTGATACCAGTGCATGAGCCATGGCCTCATTTCCCAGATGAAATTTTCGTCAGTGTTGGGTTGCAACATCGTGCAGGCAAAGTTGTAGATGAGAGCAAGAACCTATCTGACATCTTTAGGTAGGTTATGGTAGGCTTGTATGATGCATGCCCATTCGCGAGCTGCCTTGAAGATTGGATCGACGTGGCCTTCGATAACGCGCAAGGGTTTGAAGACGTTGAGGAGGTCGATGTTTTTACAGCATGGCATATAAGCCCGAAGGCCGTTGAATGTGATAAACTTCAAAAGAAACATGCTTGGGATGCGAGGATGCTTAATCAGGGTGCTCGTTAATCTTTGATATGTGGAAATGAGCGTAGGGAAGCGCATCGTGGCCGAGCATATTCATGAAGGTCTCAGGGTCCGAAAACTCAGCAACCTGATGGGGAGCATTATTGCTCCCTTCCATAAACAGTTCCACTTCTAGTCGCTCCTCAGGAACCATTGAACCTCGGTCAATGGTAGAGGCTTTGATGTCCTGTCGATGATTCCATAGCGCAAAAGGGTGTCTGAAGAAGAAAACGACTGCACACTCTCCACAGAGAGGCTGAACAACGGGTTTAGATGTGAGGATGGCATGATAGTACTCATGGACGGGGCAGAAGTACTATGACTGTCCAGGTATCGTGAGGCCTTCGTGAGTCTGAAGATGATGCCCACGGACACCATAAGGATACACTGTGAAGCAGTTGCACATTGTGCTAAAGCGAAAGAAGATGATTCTCGAAACGACTAGTAGAAAGGTTTCTCTTCGTGCTGGCTTGTTTGGAAACAATGATAATGATTGTATGAATCAACTAAGATGATTAACGAGAGATGCTGTTGGAGAAGATGTGTCTGGTTGAAGATGAGAAAGACAACCTACCTAGGTATTAGAATAATAATGAATGTGGATGCTAGCTAAGAACGCACATCGGGTAGTCACAACCTAGGAGCCAGGGTCTCGGGTCAGGCACCTGCTTGATATCATACTCTAAAGGCGCCACACAGAAGCCATCGTGGAGTTGCATTTGCCAGGTATGTCGAGTCGCCAATAGATTGGGACTTACCTGCCTACCCTAACTGAAAGGTGATACCTTAGGACTAACAGGGGATCTTGCCAAGTTTAAGAATCATATGCCACTGCCTTGCCAAGGATTCAGGCGATCGTGAACCCCATTAACAGATCGTACACTTTAATCCCGATGACAAGCCGAGCCACCTAATGCGGTGCCTTTTGCAAATTTGGCAACTCAACAACATGAATACGTAGCATCTTTGCCTCCTTGGTGGATCCTGTAATGCCGACTTCACCTATTCAAGATGCTAGCATTTCTTAGCAGCGACCAACTCCAACTAGGGACTGGGGTTGAAGTTAGTTAGGTAGTATGGTCCGGTACCGAGAGCTTGGTGAGCCCGGGAGATGCGCAAGCCCCCCGAGCATGAGTCAAACTCAAAAAAGCAGGATAAGCAATGGGCACGAGGATGACAGTTGTCACTCAAAAACTAGTGAAGTCACTGGCCACCCATCATTGATCGATCGGATTGATGCCCATACCATGTGAGACAAATTCCGAGATTTGTGAATGTACCTAAGGTAGGTATGCAAAGGCGTCGACTGCTGTGTATCACAACGCGCCCCTCAACCTCCCCATCTCAAATTCTCCGGCATAGAAATGGAATTATCCTCCAGCGACACGGACCGCACATGGCTGTAATGCTTTTAACGCTGTTATGGTGATGGCTGAGCCGTAGGTGATTTTGCCTGCATAAGCTGCATGCCGTGGAGTTGCGCTATAAACCTATAGTCTCGTTTTATATCAGGAAAAAATACATGCCTAGTGTTGATCAGCGAATCAAGCATCGTGGTTAGCGAGAGAAAAAAAAGCAGTTGAATGCATTTCGGTTATCGCCATCCCTCCCCTCAATATTAGGCTTTTCCCGACTCGAAATCTCTGTTCCGATGCGTCTGCTGTCCCTTGGATCATTTGATATTCAGCCTCGTCTTTATGCGTAGGTACTTAGGAACTCTTTAAACGAGTTTCCTCGAGATTACAGATACAATACCGTTCTTGGGTTGAAACTCTGAAACATGTATGGGCTAGGATTCCCATGGAGACTGGAGTCTTGTCTCATCGAATTGCTAGTATATAAAAGAAATCGCTCAGTTGAAACAGCTCTCGAGTCATGACATTGAACTTTTGACTCTTGCGTGTGCACCATTTATCATAAATTGCTTTCGCAACAGTACTGTACCAGATAAGTAATACCTAGGTCCAGTGAAGGAACGACCTCTCTTTCTCCTTCTCTTTTTGTCCAAAGCGCCTCCTTCAATGATGCTGTATTTCATAGGCCACCGGAGCAATCGTTGCTTAGCCTCTCAACCCCCAGCCCCCATCTTCTTGATCTCTAAGTACCTAGTAGTAGAGTGCCACGGCGCATCCTAGCGTGTATTGTGTGTAAGGGGTTTATTTCAAGCGAGTCCGAATAGCCGATTAGTGAAGTCCTCATGGCCTCTTTGCAATACCAGCAGGAAGTTTTCGAATGAGAATTTCATTGGAGAGTAGCGCGCATAGAGCGGCCTGGGCAATTATTCATCAGTGTCATATGAGTAAGAAGAAGTCGAAGCTTGGTTTGGAAGCTTGGAAGTCAGGAATTCACCGCTAGCCAAGAAACAAGGAGCAGGTACCGTAGTGGATCCAACCACTAGAATGACCGTTCCTCTTTGGTGAAAAAGCCACTAAATTTTGTCATTCATCAATCATCGCCCACTCAGGCTTCCTTTGCAACAGGGCAAGGCATAAGATACTCCACCTACGCACATTACACCAGATCCCCCAATCCCAGCACTTAGCAACTTGCACCTGACGCTGGCGATACAGGACCAACACCAACACCAACACCAACAAAAGACAACCCGTACCCATTCAATTTCTTACCGACCGAGACAAGACGATGGCTTCACCCGCTTCTTTGGGCTGAACTGCACTTGAGCTTTCCCTCTGGATCCTACTAAAACGTCACCGATCGCGTGCGACTTCGACAACCCCGATCATCATAGTTCTCTTAGGATCTTGACCTTGAGGCCCCTCCAGTTTGCGACTGCAATGACGACACAAAACACGATCAACACCTCGCCTCGTTCTCGATTTTAGGGCGCTTGTCGTCCACTGCTCAATAGCCGTTGGGTTCTACTCAGATCCGCCAGTTCCCACAGACCCCTCAGCTGGACTCTGGCATGGCCATTCTGCTCAATGCCGCCCCCAGCCCTTCAACACCTCGGTCTTATCGACCTTGTCGCTTCTGACCCTCGACCAACATTCGTCGTTGCCTTACCCGACAAACCACCCTCAAATACACCATCTAACTGCTCCCATTTTCCCGCCGATATACTATACCGAAATCCTGCATTGCAAAATTCACATACTCTCGACCAATCCATCACCTCCATCCCTCAAGATGTTTCCCACTCACCTTTCTGGAATTGGGTTACCAGCCCACCACCTGCGCCAACATCTCAAGTGGACGCTGCAGGTCCAACACCGACAAATACACAACACTCCCTCCCATATCTTGGTGTTTACTGGACACGAAGCATCGTATTGGGTCAATGGGTGGTGATGAGTGGAAATGAAACGCCTCCTTCGTCAGAGCCCCCGCGCAAAGTTCGAATAGAAGGAAAAGAAGGCGAAACAACAAGGAAATATCCTCAAAAATCTCCACTGGACAGTGCTCGTTTACCATCCCGAAAAAAGTCGGAGAGCAAAACCCCCATGCTCTACCGCGACGAGTTAAACCCAGGACTCATGGTCCCTGTTTCTGACTCCGAAGCAGAGCCATTCCTCGATGTGTTTCAAAGCTTGGATTGGGAGTCGACATCGCTTGGACCGATGGCGGACTGGCCAGCTCAGCTGCAGCATACTTTTAACCAGCTTGTTTCAGATTCGCGACCAGTTGCGCTTTACTGGGGCCCTGAATATACCACTATCTACAATGAAGCTTTTTCGAAATACTGCGGCGCTCGGCATCCTGGACTTCTTGGTCGACCTGCACCCGAAGCTTGGGCTCACTTGAAGACTCGCCTTGACGAAATGACAGCCTCACCACTAAAAAATTATTCAAATGTCGAAGACGAGTCCAAATTTTTCATCCCTTTAGCAGACGGCTCTTTTGAAGAGACATATGTCAAGTCTTCCATGGTTCCAATCGTCGACGACAAGAAATGCCTTGGAATTCAGCACTCACTTCTCGAGATGACCTCGAGACGACTTTGGGAGCGGAGGATGAAGATGCTTATCGATCTTGGTGAGGCTTTGGTTTCTACGAAGGATGCTAAGTCATACTGGTCGAGGACTATTGAGGAACTGGAGCGCTGGAGTCCGACCTACGACGTTCCACTAGCCTTCTTGTACTCAGTAGAAATCGACGAGACAGACTCCACATCATCAAAGTACGATTGCTCCAAGACCTGTCGGCTTGAGGGCTCACTCGGTGTACCAGAAGGGCACGCCATTGCACCTCCAGTCCTAAACCTCAAAGAAACAGACGAAGGTATGGCATCTATCTTACGGAAGTCATTGGATCAGCGCCAGCCTATGCTCCTACAAACGAAGGACGGCACATTACCAAAAGATTTGCTGCACGGGTTGGCATGGCGCGGCTTCGGCGACCCTTGCCAGGCCGCTATTGTGTTGCCTATTCGTCCGACCAAGGAAGAAAATGTAATGGGCATTCTATTTTTGGGCCTGAATCCTCGACGCCCATACGATAACGATTATCGGCAGTTTATATCTTTGTTGAGCCAAAAGCTTACGAGCTCCCTCGCTTCCACAGTTCTCTTGGAAGAGGAGGCCCGTCGCCGGCGCAACATTACCGAGCAAGCCGCCTATGACAATGCCATGCTTACCCAACGACTAGAATACCAAACCGAGCAGGCAGAGAGATCTATGCAAACATTCACCGCTGTGGCAGACTTTATTCCTGTGGGCATGTGCTTTGTCGACGTTGAGGGTAACATCACTTTTGCTAACGACGCCTGGCATCGTATTACCGGATATCCAAAGGGCCCAATTGTGCAAGGCGGACTTCTCGAGTCAGTGCTCGAAGAAGACAAACAAAAAGTCATCCAGGCGTACAAGGACGTCCAGGAACGCGACACCGTCACTTTCGAATACCGCATCGCCCGTGGCAAAAACACTTCAGGACCCGAAAACCTCAAGTCTTCCACAGGTCCCTTATCCACAATGGATCCACGAGTCTCACGCCATATTTTAGCTTCCACGAAAGCCGAAAAAGCCCCAGACGGCAGTGTTATCCGAATTCTCACTTGCCTCACTGATGTAACAGTGCAGAAAAACACGGCCGAAGAGGCGGTACGTCGGGCGCAAGAGGCAGAGAACCTGAAGCGCCTCGCAGAGTTTGCCACAGTTGGAATGTACGATGTCAGCATGGACGGAAGACTCCTCAGCGCGAACAATCTCTTCTGGGAACTGACAGACTTGGAGAAGGTTGACGTTGCAAATGTTGATGTGCGACCTTGGCCAGAATGTGTCGTAGAGGAGGACCTGCACATCCTGCAGGATAGCCTCGACAGGCTGGTAGAATCCGGACGAACGGAAACAGCAGAGTTTCGACTACGCAACGGCTGGGTGACAGAAGACAGCAATGGAAACTCATCTGTAGCTCCTCGATGGGTCCTTGCCACATTCATGCCGGTCAGGAGCTCTGATGGTGCTATTCAGTCTTTCACTGGCTGTCTGAGCGATGTCTCGATACAGAAGTGGCAGCTGGAGCAGGAGAAGCTACGCAAGGAAGAGGCAATTGAGTCCAAACGACAGCAGGAAAACTTCATCGACATGACCTCACACGAGATGCGAAATCCACTGAGCGCTATCCTCCACTGCACTGACGCCATTATTGCTTCTCTTTCGAGGGTGCAAGATATCAGTGATAACTCCGCCCCTCTTACACCGACACGAAGCGGCTCTAACGGCGAGGGAAGAAGTAGCGCTGAAAGGCCAGCTGAGGAGAAAAAGCTTCTGGAGGATAGTATCGAGAATGCTGAGACCATTGTGACGTGCGCCCAACATCAGAAACGCATTGTTGATGACATTCTCACAATGTCCAAGCTTGACTCCAAGTTGCTGGCCGTAACCCCCTGTACAGTGGATCCGATCCAGATTGTCAATAGCGCGCTCAAGATGTTCGAGGTGGAGGCTCGCCGTGTTGATATCGAATTGACCTCATATGTCGACAAGTCTTACAAGGATCTCGCACACGAATTTCTTGACTTGGATCCAAGCAGAGTTCAGCAAGTCTTGATCAACCTGCTCACGAACGCCTTGAAGTTTACCAAGTCTGGCACTACCCGGACCGTCACTGTTGGCGTAAAGGGGTCATTTGAACCACCAGGAAAAGACATGACAGTGGTACAATTCATTCCCCGGTTCTGCGATGTGCTGGAAGAATACGACCAGCCCGCGCTGAGAGGGCGTACACGTCCCGTGTATCTATTATTCGAGGTGAAGGACACGGGTCAGGGTTTGACAGTGGAAGAAATGGGCAACCTTTTCAATAAATTCGTTCAAGCGAGCGCCAAAACGCATACCAAATACGGAGGCTCTGGCCTAGGCTTGTTTATCTCGAGGCGTTTGACAGAACTCCAGAATGGTGCGATCGGTGTCTCCAGTCAGCCCGGCGTCGGGTCCACGTTCGCATTTTATATCGAGGCATATGTTCCGAGCGAGGCGTCCAGAAACGAAGCCCTGGCCGCCGCTGCTGCAGCGAGGTTGATTGCTGGTGCTGATGGTTTGGAAGGTGATGGCAAACGACCTTGTCGTGATATTCGCTTGCAAAAGCATCAAAACCCCGGAGGAAACGTCCGACTTGATGGAATCCTTGTTGTCGAAGACAACCTCATTAACCAGCAAATCACGAGACGTGGGTTGACAGATCGAGGTTACCTGGTTGATGTCGCCAATCATGGAATCGAGGCCCTCGATAAGTTGAGACGTCGGCAAGGAGTCGTCCCGGGACTTGGCCTCAAGGCGGGCAGCAGTCGCTCAGGGAGGAGTAATATGAATCCGCTACCGATTGCGATCAATCTTGTTCTTATGGATATCGAGATGCCGATCCAGGATGGGTTGACATGTACGCGGATCATTCGCGAGCTAGAGGCGGAAGGGGAAATCTTTTGTGCATCTGGAGGCCGTATACCTATCATTGCTGTTACGGCCAACGCACGTCCGGAGCAGGTTATGGAAGCCAAGCAAGCTGGGTGTGACGACGTTATGGTAAAGCCATACAGAATTCCAGAGCTCATCGAGAAGATGCAAGTGGTGGTACGGCGCATGGGAGGACTCAGTCCGAACTCCCCGGTTCGATGATTGGCATCATTGAGAGAGGGCTGGAAAACAGCGACAGCCCTAGTGAAGGCGAGGCCCAATTCATGGAAACTGGCGTGAGCAAGGATCAAGCAGATGGGAAGTATGATGCGGTCGATCTCAAACTGTCTGGAACAGGCCGAGGCAGACGGAGATACCAACTTAAATTATGGAGGGTAAATAAAAGGGGTAGCATGAAGGAGTTCCGGTATATAATTGCATAGGCACAACGGAGTTTTGGCCTTTGACCAAAGGATATATCAATGATATTTGATAACATTAGGATAGCGTTGGAGTGGCAATGATCACCTTTTAGGGAACGGAGATTTTATGAATGAAACTCGGGAATAAAATAGCGACATTTCTTGACTATTATTTTTTAACAATAGAATTATGGTGGCTGCAAGGTCAGATTCATTGACTTCTCATAAGGTCCTTTGAGGTTATGACGATGGATGATATCGCCTACTAACGTTAATTAATCACCTCCCCCACCCGGGCCGGACTGGGGCCGCAAACCGGCAACTAGAGCGGAAGCTATCAACCAGGAGTTTCTTAAGTGAAGAGCAATTGGAATGAGGCAGGGACGCCGGTTTTGAGTGACAGTCATGACAGCTCAGAATAAAATCATTGATTGGCAAGGTACCAAGATTATCTACCTATAATAGATATCAATAAAGATACAACTTTCCGTTTCGTAAACGAGATACTAATCAGTAGTTACTAAATCGTGACATCATTGGTCCTTTCTCCATTCAAGCTCCTGCCCTCCTCCCCGCAATCAAGAGCTATCTCCCTTTTTATTCCGTCACCTTCTATGACAATAAGATATTTTCCTGCGCCAATTTCTTCACAACCAAATTTGTAAGTGGCCCCTCTTGCTCAATCATTGGTCTTATATATTACTGTCTCTTGATATCACCTAAATCTAGATATAGCTAACAGATGGCTCAATAGCTGCCCCTCCGTCAATAAAACGCCCATCATGTCGACTATGCCCGCGTCCCATGGCCACAACGAGGCCTGCTGCAACATCCCACCTGTTGTCTCGAAGGGATATGAGGCGAAGGGAACCTACAAGGAGATTGGAGGCTACAAGACCTGTTCGAAGGCCCATACCCCTTGCAAAAAACAACGACTAACGTAGAACAGATGTCACTGGCCCCGTCGATGCTAAGAAGGCCATTGTCGTGATCTACGACATTTTTGGTTACTTTGATCAGACTGTTCAAGGGGCCGATATCCTCGCCTTTAGCGACGCTCACCAGAAGTACAAGGTCTTCATCCCTGACTGGTTCAAGGGCAGCCCCTGCCCCATTGAGATGTAAGAGCGCGCAATTCTAAGTTTTGCTACGGTTGTGTAGAACCATGCTAAACGAATTCACTATCAGTTACCCCCCGGACAACGAGGACAAGCAGAAGCAGCTCGGTGACTTCTTCGGTACCTACCCTCCTCCCAAGGTTGCTGGCCAAGTTCCCGACTACGTCAAGGCTCTCAAGGAGCAGGACTCTTCCATCGAGAAGTTTGGCATCATCGGAGTGAGTTACACCATCCATAGCAACGCAATATCATACCTAACAAATTTCGGTAGTACTGCTGGGGTGGCAAAGTCGTCGCTCTCAGCGTCAAGGCTGACTCCAATCCCTTCTCTATCGCCGCCCAGCTTCACCCTGCCATGGTTGACGCCTCCGATGCCGAGGGTCTCTCAGTCCCTACTATGCTACTCGCTTCCAAGGAGGAGCCTGATGAGGAGGTCAAGAAGTTCGAGAATAAACTCAAGGTAGCCAAGCATGTCGAGACCTTCAAGGACCAGATCCACGGCTGGATGGCTGCTCGTGCCGACCTCAGCGACAATCGCGTCAAGGAAGAGTATGAGAGGGGTTACAAGACCGTTCTTGAGTTCTTTGGTAAAAACTTTTAAAGACGGACTTGTGGCGTCTGTCTATCTAAAGATGAAATTTATCTACGCTATGAGACATGACTGAAGCAAATAAGAATTAATATCATATGAAAACTGCGCTTGCATTCACTCATCATTCATAGCATATCTGAAGGTCATGATCCAGATGCCTTTTCTCCAAATTCCACCATTTCCTCTATATCGAGGATTCGGAATTCTCCAATGTCGATAGTCTCTCCATTATAGCCATTTCTCACCGCAGTCGAGACCATGTATTCGTCTAGCAAGGGCATCAACCTCACATCCACGCCCTCGACTTTTCTGCCACTGAGCCAAGCTTCTTGAGGGTTCTTCATATCTTCTGGTGGAGCAAAGGCTCGCATCTCAAGATCCTTCAACCAGCTCGCCAAAAGGGCATCGCCTGTCATCTTGACATAGGCTTCTCGGAGACACCAGAGCGCGTAGAAGTAGCGCAAGGCGCGATCTCGCTCTTGAATGGCTGCACCGGGGTTCATTTTCTGTAGTGCTGAGACTTCGCCTGTTCCAAAAACATCGGCATGAATGTCGACGAAACTAGCCCATCCCTCTTCCGCCAAACTACTGAGATCACGATCTCTGCGTTCTGATGGACAGACAACATCCACTCCCACAGCAAGTCCTTTTGGCGGATCATGCACGGCCAAAAGAATTGCAAGACCAGCCTGATGTGAGACGTTGAAGACTAGTGGCTCATCACCGCTCGGCAGGATGAAAACGGGCTTGGTTCGGGCGTCTCGAGTTGTCTTGGCCTGGAACCAGGGGACGTGACAGAAGCGAGAGATTGCGTAGCGCTTAAGAAGAGCTGAAGCGAGAGCGAGTTTGGCATCGCGGACATGGTAGAATCTCAGAACAGAGGAATGTTCCTCGGCGGTGAGAAGGGAGAGAGCACGTGAAGCCTGAAGTATGAGATGAGTATCAGGTTATAGTGCATGACTCAAAGACTTACGCTAGAGGTGAGGTCTTTGGTCTTGAGAGCGGAAGGCCATAGAGGTCGAGTGTCGATAACCCATTGGATGACAGTTGGTGAAGACTGGGTCTGACTCATTATTGTTGCAGATATTGCCTTGGAATGCGTGAGAAGTGGATGTTTCAGGTTTTGTAAGAGAAAATAATGTGAGGTAAAGAATACTGTAGAGTAGAGTCGAGATGAGACTGAGACAAGACAGGTGAGACTCGGAAGCCGAAAAGGCGAAACCGGGCCTGTCGGAGGTGGGGGCCTTGATTACGGGCCGGCCAAAACACGGGCCGGAGGAAGATGCTGCCTACAGCAACGAATATCAAAGTATAAGAGACGATCGAATGAACAACTTGGAATGAATGACTCTGCAGGTTCTCAACATTTTCTTTATTCTCGAGAACTAATGATGCAGTTGAGCCTGGTACAAGAATCCTGCACTTCTTTCTCTCCTTGACAACAACAACCATAGTACCATTACGGCTCACTATGTCCCAGAGGAGACTTTTATTCTTATTTTATCTTACTTCTTTTTCTCTGCTCGAGGCTGATTTCTGTTAGCTCCTCGGTACAGCAGTATATTCTACTTTACCTGTTCTCCTTTTACCATTTTCTGGCTTAAGCCAAGCGAGACGTGCTGCTCGTCGACCAAGTGTTTCTATGAACCAAACAGCTCTTGTTATCCAACTCAAGACAACAAGTACTTTTCGACATATACAGCCAAGCAAGCATCAGATACACTTCGTAGATGCAGCACTCTCGCTTTTTTCCCCCCTATTTACCCGCCCATCGTAACGCCGAGTGTTGGGCACAACAAATACCCAGATGAAACCCAGGCCAAGGCATGTCTCTGCTGTATCTGAGTGGATGGATCGACCCCTGCGAAGAGTCTGAACCTTTACGCGGTGCAGGGGATTAAGGACGTTGGTGGTGGCCGATGTCTACTAATACAGACTCGTTGAGGATATATTATGAAGAAATACGGGGTATGATGCGGATGGATACCGAGACACTGAGATAATGATTATATTTTCCTTTTGTGAAGCAGTCCAGATTTAGTCTTAATGTTAATGATAATAACAAAAACATCTCCCTGTCAACCTCATGTGACCTTTATTTTCAACGGACGAGTTGCGGTACAAGGATGAGAGCATCAGTTGGAAGGGAAGACTTTATGTCCACTGGGGCAGCTGTTTGGCATTGGCATCGAAAACACTATTTCTACTCTATCACGCCGATGTAGTTGATGTCTATCGGAGTCATCTCTATTGCCCCTGCACCCAGACTGTTGAAATGCAAAAATGGATATGATCCTAGAGGCTGTTGAGGCTTATATCTCAACACAGACCGCGTTCCCAATGATCACTAATTCGCATTATGCGGTCTCCGGCTCAGCCTCAACCGAGAGCAGGAATACATGGTGTTTCTCTTCGCCTTCACCCTTCTTCTCATCCTTTGTCTTGTCATCCTCTTTATTATTCTTCTTCTCGTCCTCATCCTTGTTCTCATCCTTCTTGGTTGTATCGACGACGCCGTCTTCAAGCTTGCCGATAGTCTTGATGACATTACCCTCGCCATCCAAATCCACAACCACATCGATCTTGTCTAGACTTCCGTCTTCAGTGTACTTCCACATCTGCTTGATCTCTCCACGAACCAAGCCTGTTAGCCAGAGGGAACCTAGCACACCAGGAACAAGGTACAGAAGTGCAGGCTGGCCGCGCTTGAAGATTAAGAGCATAGCCAAAGTGACCGACATGCCGAGGAGATATCCGATAACGGAGGCATGGAAATAAGTCTTGCGGAAACGTGCGGCTGCCAAGGATGGAGGCAGCTGCTGAGATCCTGAGAGGAAGAAAGCCCCACGAGTCCAGAGGTTATCTCCCCATCTTCCCTTGACGTTGACGTACTTGGCTTTGACCTCCTTGTGCTTGGTTTCAGTTCTGGTAACAAGAGCTCCCGATTCCGAGTCCTTCTCAACGAGCTTCAGATCCGTGCTTTCATACTTAATCTTGCGATCGTAATGGAGCCAGAGGTCAAACCGAAGTGCTAGAGCCATAACCATGCCAGGAATAACAATGTCACCCAATCCCAGAATGCTCTTGCGCTCCGCGGCTTCGAATGTGAGTTTAATGGGGACATCCAACTTGGTTGCCACTGTAACCATATAGGGGCTGGAAATCGTCAACTTTGAAGTTTAGATAAAGGATAGGGCTGTAGACTCACGTGTAAAAGACCATGATGATATCGTAGAAGAAGAGGCCGACGAGAATCAGAGTACTTGTCAAAAAGTCTGTTGGTGAGATGAGCAGAAGCGAGCCATAGCACATTGCGTAGCCAAGCGTGTTGGCTAGCAAAGGAGATGTGGTAGACGAGTAGATGAGGGCCGTGGCCAAAGCCATGACCAGGGACACCACATGGGCGAACTTGATTCTACCTTCTTCCTTGCCCATGCCGTGAATAAAGAGCTTGATGGCCCAATGTCGAGTGAAAAGACCACGTACCTCCCATGCCGTCTTGCGAATCTTATCAGTAAAGGCCAAGCAAGCAAAAGGTCCAGGGAAGGGGTTTCTTGTCTGAGAAGTTGAGATATCCGGGTTGCCTGCATCATTGTAGGTGTGCACTGATCTTGTCTTCTGGTCCACTGTCCTCAAACGCCCGTCCCGTCCGCGCCAGTATCGTGGAAAAACCAGACTTGTCACTACCTCGATTCCGTGGGAGTAGAGAGAAACCAAACTAGCAATCGACATGGTGGACATGTACCATCGCAGAATTTTGTTGAGAATGTCAGGATCCTGGAGCCACTGGATCAGGTAGTACAGGCCAACAAGGACAACGCCAGCCATGAGGGGGAAGAGGATAGCATCAGAGGGCTCCAATCCCTGAGCGTAACGCTCATCATCGTAATTCCCAACGCCGTGCTTCTTCTTCTTTCCACGTGCCGCAGATGGAGGTCGACGAAGAGCAGCGTGGGCACCGAGATAAATGATACCGATAGCGCTGAGAACGAGTTTGAGTTCAAGTAAGAGAAAGCTTTGGTCTTGAAGGTATGAGAAAGCAGGGAACCAGCTTTCTCCGTTACCGAGAGTAGAATTCAAGGCATCGAAAGAGCCTTCGAGTGTGGCCGTATCTTTAGCGTTTTCCGCCATGATTTGACTTGTTGATGGTGTTGTTGGTGGGTGTGTAAGAGAACGAGAGACGTGTTCTAAGCCTGGATAAGTTTTGTGCAGTCTTAGAGTTGAGGGCTATATCATCTCAATGATGGGAATCGAGGAAAACCGTCAAAATAATTATTTTTTTTACCTTTTACTGAAAACTCAACGAATAAATCAAATAAGTGGCTTTTTATTGCATACCAGAACAAAGAAAATATTATCGCGACTTGCAGCATCTCTGCTGAATGACGTCCTAAACAAGCATTAACCTGAGGCTGAAATGCACTATCCTTCCAGCGACCAATCACTCAGCTCCAGCCGCTAAAACCACCAGGAACAGTATCAGAAAGTGCGCCAGCCTCATCATGCCCCTCCATCATTTTGTCCTTAGAAAGATGGAAGACGGCCCAATAAGAGTAACATAACAGCCATTAACACAGGAAAAGGTACAATACATCTTTTCTAAAATACCTTAGTTTTGTTTAATTGTATTCAATAAAATGTCACAACTGATGCCTCAATCTTGCATTCTAACTAAACAAATGGCCCCAGTCTATGGGCATGAAAACACCTAGATCGTGTTTCTCCAGCCTTCGCATATAAATTTCCCCTCCATCATAACCACCTACATTTGACACAACAGCGCAATCATGACAACAAACATTGTGCTCGAGACCACAATGGTACGTCCCACCCTTATCCTTGCCTTTGTATAAACAGCTACTGATATCTGCAGGGCTCGCTCACCGTCGAGCTCTACACCACCCACGCCCCAAAGACCTGCAATAACTTCACCACACTCGTCCGTCGCGGCTACTACGACAACGCCATCTTCCACCGCATCATCCCCAATTTCATGATTCAGGGCGGCGACCCCACAGGTACCGGTCGCGGCGGAAGTTCTATCTACGGCGAGAAGTTCGAGGACGAGATTGACCAGACTCTCAAGCACACCGGTGCTGGTATCTTGAGCATGGCCAACGCGGGCCCCAACACGAACGGATCGCAGTTCTTCATCACGCTTGCGCCTACGCCTTGGCTCGACGGGAAGCATACCATCTTTGGACGGGTAAAGTCTGGTATGGGTACCGTGAAGAGGATGGGCATGGTCAAGACTGCGCATGAGGATAGGCCAGTTGAGGAGGTCAAGATTGTCAAGGCTCGTGTTGCAGAGGAGGAAGAGCAGGTCTAGAAGGGAAGCATCCTCAGATTAGACACCTCCAGCATTGATACCTGGCGTTCAGGAGTCCAAATTTACAGGTTAGAAAGTCACACAATCACAAAATCGCGTTCAAGGTTAGATTGTTTTGAAAGTATCCATTGTTATACTCAGTACGCCAAAAACGCCCCGGTCCCTTTTCCGTGGATGCTGTGAATATCCGGTCCCGGTAACCTTAGCCAACTAGCCCGCCGTTCCAATGCAATGATGTTGAGAATAATACAAGTAGAATAAAGAGTCTTGAGAAGCAAGCGATAAGCAAATGATATCCTTTGTCGCGTGACATACTGCCTGCTTCTATCATATCCAACCGTGTCATATTGATGGGTGTACGCCAGACCGACGTCGAAAAGTGCAACTTCCAAGACACACCATCAAAGTCATGATGCATCGTTCGCAATGCAGTCTCTGAGAAAGGCTGCTCCCAATAAGCAAAATCTACTGAGGAGGTGATGAAAGCGTGTCTGAAGATTCTGACTCCCCGGTTGCCTCGCGGATGAGATTCGACTTGGGCTTGGGCGAACCCAGTTGAGGTTTGTTCATCTTAAGCTTCTTAACAGGACTGATGCCCTTTGACACGATCTTCTTAGGTGCCACCTCAACTGAATCGCCATTGGTGTAGTCGGCCTTTTGCTCTTGGCTTAAAGACGACAGACTCTTGGACTTGTCCTTCTTGAGGCTCGGCTTCGTCTTAAGAATCACCTTCTTCGTCACCGAGGAAGAAGAAGGCTTAAGCTTCTTCTTCTTGTGGCTGTTCTCAGAATCTTCCTCTTCATCGCTGGCGTCACGTTTCTTCGGGCTGGCGGCGCGGGAGCCCGGCGCAGGTGTCGCCTTTTGTGATGAGGGAGGCGTAGTATCGTTCTGAGATCCGCCGTTGCTCAACTTCTGCGCCGCAGCTCGACTGGCGTTGCGACCGCTGTTTCCGATGCACGAACCCATGTGGTTGTTGAGTCGAGTGACGAGGATGCAGCGCTTGCACTTGCTGCAAGTAGCGGAGGGGAATGACAGAACGTTAGGTGGTCGTTGTTCGGGCGTGGGGGAGTCGGTATTGTTCTTCTCCATATCCTTCTTCTTCTTGCCTCGACCCGGACCGGGCGCAACCCAACTCTGGCCATATATGTCGCATCCAGGCTTATCAATGTAAGGATGTTTCTTGCAGTAGATGATACTGGGATCGGGTTTTTGGGCGCCTTTTCCGTCCGTCGGATACAGGAGTCGCGGTAGATGACATCGAGGGCATAGAATCTCGACGGTGGTCTTGAGGGGGTTGCCCTTGAGCAACACTTTTCCATCCTCGTAGATGGCGGCGTCGGTCTCAATCCGTACGTCCGGTTTTGAGTCAGGCGTTGAGCTGTCGGACGCGTCGGATGCCAGCTTCTCGATGCGAATGGCAGCGGTAGTAGCTCTGGCCGTCTTCTCTTCGCGGTGCGTCTTCATCAACAGATCACTCAGAACGTTGAAAAGCACATCGTCTAGTACAGCATGTGCCTGAGAAGAGTTCGTGTTAGTGATTTATTAGAAATGGCATTGGCGATAGATGATGAGCGACAATCTCAATGCTAAGGCGCTGTGATAGGGGGCGCAGAGATGAGCATCGCCATGGACGACAGGATGGCGCTCGCGAGCGGCGTTGGCATCGCATCGCAGGGAGGTCGGCATGTAAAGAGATAGCGGGAATGAATACTTACCAACTTATCCATCGGGGCAGCATCATCTTGAGCGCCTATGACGCCTGCCCTGCCCGTGCCAGCATTCATGATGTCGCCGGTATCCTGAATCCGAGCCAGGGCCGACGATTTTGTAAGGGACAGTAAAGCGGAGGGTGTGTAACTGAAATCGTGTGATGATGCCGAGGAGCGAAACGGCAGCTACCGGGCGGAGGGGGGGTGTGCACGGAATTGAAGGCCGGGGTACAGTAGTGCTACTGAGATACTGCGATAAGAGAAAAAAGTTTGGGGGAGAAAAGGAGAATTAAGGGTAAAGAGGAGAGATATTAACATGTATGAGTAAGAGTGACGATGACGAGTAATAGTCCGTTTGGTTCGGATAAAACAGTGAATAACGAAAAAAGAGGCCAACAATGGGGAGTAGTGAGATGAATAATGATAGCTGAGGTTCTATTCTCCAATCTTGGTTTGTAGGTGGTTTGCAGTGCAGTTCAGTTCGGTTCAGTGTTTGCGTTTGGTGACGGGGAGGATGGAATGTGAGCTGGAGAATGAGTGACAAAGCACTGAACGAGACCCGCTTTGAGTTGCTCTTGATTAAGAGGAAAGAAGTAATTCAAAAGAAGAACAAAAGCCTCCCAAATACGCCGTGGCAATTTCTGATGCCAGTGTTGAGCCAAAGATGAGATGACGGGATCTGATGCTTATTAAAGTGAAAGGGGATGGGAGAAAAGTTGACGTTAACAGAAGCCACCCGAGACTGAGCCTAGCCTGAGCCTCAGTGGGAGACAGTGCACCCCAGTGCTCAGGGGCCTCCTAAAGTTAGTGGTCTAGGTGCTTGGCCTTTATTTATCCACTTTCTTTCTACCATTCATCATCACCTTCATTCTTCAACTTCACATCACTTTTCTATCAGCTCTGGATTATCAAGTCTCACAGAACAAACCGCTCACTATCAAGAATTCGCTATTCACTAATCACTGTTGTCATAACTCAAAATTTTCCGAAGAGCATTAAACACATTTCGCCAAGCGCTCAGAAATCCACGACGTCCTCTTAACCACAATCGTGATCATCCTGTCATCCCCCGCCCAGAGCTCTACCACCACCCCCGAGACCAGGAGAACATTCCTATATGTCATGCCCTAGATTTTTTTTTAATAATAGATGCGTGGCAATAATGGAAGAAGTTTATGAAAGAGCGGCAGTTTGGGCATAGATTAACGACATATATGAAGATATATGTATACGTCAAGCCGCGGGTAAGTTTACTTCTTTAAAGTCTAAGCAAAGCTGAGAACTCATTATGGACTAGAACTAAACCAGCCACTCATTGTCAGATGGCTTCGGGATTGTTAGGTGCTGAACCTTACTATTATCTCTTTAAGCGGTACAAGGCTACCAACAGGTCACAAAAGGAAAGGCTGACTAATTAGAGTATGTCAATTAGCTGATACCAGGCCAGCTTATATTCTTTCTGACTGCAATAGAAGTAGACCGGTTATAGAGAAATACAGTCCTTTTTAGAGATAACCTCAGCTAGAAATATATATCTTCCTTATACGTGGGGTCAAGTGGAGCGAGTGACCTGCTGGTAGTCTTGTACCGCTCAAAGAGATAATCACTGGCGTGTTTGGCGTGCTGAGAGTATCAGCCACTGGGAAGGGGAAGAACAGCCTAGAGTTTCGGAAAGGGAAATGGAATCAATCATCATCCATAGAGCAGGATCCTAGAGTTTGAAGGGATGTTATCATCTACTATAGCTTCTTTGTAAGTGAGCATTATGATCGATTGATGAAAACTGACAGATTCGCTTCCTTGAAGTTTAATTGATAACCATGACATGCATGGGACGATCGACTTGGCCTTGACAGCCACTCAGGCAACTCATAGACTGTGGCTTTTGTAAAGGATTATCGATTATCTATCCATAGGGAACTACCTATTGAATGACCAGAAAACAATAATCTGCGATGGACTACTACTTGATATGACCTTCACATATCTTCTATCAGTTACCTTTATGCGTACTTCGTGGTTAAAATGCGATTCCATACCTACCACACACTAACACCAACAAACCCCTTAAACTTCACCACAACAAGTCCACCTGTCAAATCGACTTTCAGGGGGCGGGTACCTTCAAAGATATGCTTCTAATTACAGAACAAAATCGAGTGGTCCTCTTCTACGAATAGCGATCGACTTCAATCTGGATCTCTCACGTGGGATTGGCTCCCCCATCATCTCGAATGCCACTCATTGGGTGATTCGCGCTAGTGTCTAGAGAGCCTCCTGTTCCCATCCACTTCCATTCTTTTTCCACCCTTTGAATACCTACACGAAAGCATAATCCTCTTTCCTCCAGATTTACAGTTAGACTCAAAGAGTGCATACTTTAGGATTTTGGCTTGGGCGTTTGTCTCACTTTTACCAGCCTTCCGTTTTCTTTTCCGTCGTTTGTATCTATATCTGTCTTTATATCTATCCTCCCTTCAACAACAACAAACAACCAACCTTTGTCTCGATATACATACAACGGCGGTACATACAACCACTACAAAATGTCGCTCCCCTCTACCAAACCCGCCCAAACCTCCATCCGATCCTTCTTCTCAGCGAAGGCACCCAAATATGCGCCTCCGCCTTCTCAAGCTGCTCCCGTAGAACTCACCAGGCCTCCCCCGCCGCCTGCTGCTGCCCCTCTACCAACCTCGAGTTCGCCAGACTCGACGGCATCCTCGTTTGGAATCCCGCCTCTTCCAACATCCCTCCCTCAAGAATCCTCGATCCGGCTCGTTTCGAACGACGACGTCAACGCTCTGCGCCGCATTAACGCCCTTCTCCTCCCTGTTAGCTATCCCGACAACTTTTACCAGCGCGCCGTTGACCCTTCTGCGTCTGGTCGCTTCTCTCGAGTCATAACATGGGCTCACGATGGTGCTGAGCCCAAAGTCGTCGGTGGTGTTGTTTGTCGCGTTGAGCCTATTCTTGATTCGAACAGTCAGGGCGCGATACCTCAGAACCTCTACATCCAGTCGTTATGCCTCCTCTCGCCCTACCGATCGCTGGGTCTCGTGAACGCAGCTGTAGATAACATCATTGCGACCGCCGTATCGGACCCCAACTTGAATGTGACAACTGTCACGGCGCATGTTTGGACTGAGAATGAGGAGGGACTGAAGTGGTATGAAGGCCGTGGCTTCGAGCGCGAGAACCAACCTATCGAGGGTTACTATCTCAAACTGCGCCCTGGTTCAGCTTGGCTAGTCAGCCGTCCCACTGGCGCTTCTGTCCGAAATCTGATCCCTTCTTCATCGTCGACACCTCAGCACTCTGTCCCTGCGAGCGCAACGGCTGCTGTCGCCAATCTGGACCCAACGGCTGGACCTCCCAGAACCTGCACACGACCACATATGCCTCCCTCTGGAAAGTCTTATCAAAATCAACGACCTGAGACTGAGTGGAATGATCTGCCCGAAGATATGGCAAACAGTCGCCTCGCACCACCACCACCACCTCGTGGACCTGCAGGGGGTAATGGATCTGGGGCAAGCTCCAGAAGTAGCTCTGCGGCACGAAAGAAGAGAGATAGATCCTACCCTGCGGCAGCCTTTGGAAACTAGAGAATAGACAATGAAGTTAAGATTGATACAAGTCGGTCATAAAGAGAAATGGGAATGCTTCACGATTAGTATATGATTTTAATGGTTAGGGTAGGATAGACGTGCTTTGGAAAAAGAAACATCAAATTTAGACTTACCACAGTAATAGAACGATTATCACACACTGGGAACATAGTTAAACATCATCAAATTATCTCGTCATAAAACCACCTGGTTGCCTGATGCCTATACAACTTTTGTATGCGAGAATACCACGAAAAAAAAAAAAAAAAGTATTCAATACATAAGACGCCCAAGGTCCCAGAAACGAACATGAACACATCCCGTCAGATGCACATATATACATAAATCTTGACATGAGCGAAAAACTCCACCAAAAAGAAGAAGAAGAAGAAGAAAAAACATGGCTTTAACACAAAAATTGTAGTTGCTCATCGGCGCTTGCTATACCAGACAGCTGCCAGCGCGAGGAGACCAACGGCACCACCAATTAGTAGCGCCTGGCTGGAGACTGGTGCTGATTCAACTGTTTAAAGTTAGCAAAATGTTGCTTAGCAAGTAGCCGAAGCTTGGATGGCTTGGGATGAAGGGTAGAACGTACGGATCGCGTCAGAAGACTTGCGAGCGCGGTTGGACTCAGATCTCAAGTCAGTCAAGTAATCTTCAGGCTTCTCCCTGCTGGCGGCCACAAGGGCAATGAGAGCAGCGCCGACGCCGCTACCGTCCTTAGCGATACCGATTCGGATCTTCTCAGCACCCTGGGGTCCGATACCGTCAATGGCACGGAGGGCCTCGTAGATCATATCGCGGAAGAAGGGGTAGTGCTCGACAAGGCTGCCATCGACACCGATATCAATAACCTCTTCATCGAGATTGTTGAGCTTGCCAGAGTTAAGGGCAATGGCACCAATGGCGACAGCAGACAGGCGGGCGGCACGGCGGCCCACGGCGTTGGAAACAGACTTGAAAGCCTGTGCGTCCTCAAGTGAGGGGGTATAGACACCCAGCAGATTCTCGAGCTCCTGGCGAAGGGTAGAGAGCTCAGGGGTGTTATCGGCAGCTGCAACGGACATGATGGAGCTATCGAGTCCCCAGGGCTTGAGGAAGCCGGACGAAGGGGCGATACTGGTGGTGGAGCCCCAGTCGTTAGAGCTCGAGTTGAGATCCTTGAACAGAGACGACTCCTCGTTGTTGATCATATCGGCCATAGCCAGTCGGACAAGTTCACCCAAGAACATACCAGACACACGCTTCTCAAACATCTGGTCGCCAGGGTTCACACTTCCAGCATCAAGAGCCTTATCCCAGGGTGTCGATGGCAGAACGTTGAGCTGGTTATCGAAAGAACCCCATTCTGTGTTGACAACCATCTCGCCTGTCGACTTATCATACTCGCCTGAGATGGGCTTCTTGATGTTCTCCAGCTTCTCCATGTAGGCACCGTTGGTACCGGTACCAAAGATAGCGCCCAAGACGGATCGGCTCTTGCTGGTTGAAGTGTAGGATCGAGCCATGAGAGTGCCGACGGTGTCGTTGACGAGCGCTGAAACCTTGACGGGGAGGTGAAGCTTGTCAATCTCGTCCTGGAGGAGGGCGCATACGTCCTTGCCTACAGCATCGGGAATATCAAAGCCCTTGGTCCATCGGATCAGCAGACCCTTGTTAATGGCAAGCTGCTTGACAGGGAAGCTGAAGGTGAAGCCCAGACGGAAAATGTGCTCATCGCGGTAGCCCGAGGGAGTGCTGGAAGTGTTGCGACGGCGCAGGTGGGAGTCGAAGTGGTCGGCGTGGTGCTCCTTGAGGAAGATCTCGATCTGCTTGGCGAGGAAAGAGAAGAGCTTTGATGAGGTCTTTGTGACCATGAGCTCCTTGGGAATAGCGACCTTGTTGTAAGTGAGGTTAAAAGTGGTGTCACCATTGAGCATGATGGAGCAAACTCGGAAGTTTGTGCCTCCCAGATCAACAGCTAGGTATAGGCCCTGGTGAGAAAGAATTAGGCTGATCAACTTCATGAGCTAATTGTGAATTGGAAACTCACCTTTTCTGTGCCATTGGGAACACCGGTGACGTAGGTAGGAATTTGTTGGAGGCTAGTTCCCTCTTTCTGAAGGCCCTCATCTAGAAAATTGTGAGTCTGAGTTTTGCTGAGGGTTTAATGCCAAAATAGGTGAAATGCAACAAGCGTCATGACAACGAGGTGCAGTAGCACAGCAGCGCAGATACTGCGCAGAGCAAGGGACATAACATACCCATTTGCCTCACGAACTCCTTCACATGACGGTTGAGGTCCTCATTGGAGAAGTCAAACTCTTGGACAATACGGTTGGACTCGTCTGCGAGAGCCATGGTGATAGCTGGTGAGGTGGGCGGCGCGGTCGTGAAGGGAGCGGGGATATGGCAGACAGCTTCGGATGCTGAAGGGATTGGTGGTGGAGATATATGAGAGAATTGAGGGAATAAAAGGTGTAAAGTTCGTAGAGAGAACAATTGGAGGAGGGACGAAAACGAAAACGAAATTAAGGTGTTGGCGGACGACAACGAGGTCAAAAGGTTTCTTGGGAATTTGAGCTTTGGCTGCTGCTGGAGCTTGGCGTCACCGTCACTGAGGACAAGCTGGGAGAGCTGCTGACGGAACCTGTGTCAGTGGCTGATCAACTACCAATGACGATTGAGTATGGGGGTGTTTTTGGGGCCTGGGGATCATGGAGCGTTACGTGAGTGATGACAAGGGCATAATAATGGGAAGCCATGGATGGATACAGGGACGGGGCATTCAGCGCCGAATGGGCCCGAATTTCAGTGGATTTTCTAACACCACGAGCCTCACTCCAGGTGTTTTCCTCCTTCTTCTCCTGATCAAGGCGCGCTCCCCATGGTTCTGAAGCAGACAACCCAATTGAAGTGTCGCCGGGCGGCCGTGGAGAGGCCGTCCGAGTGGGGAGATGGTGGAGGTGTGGTCGGTGGTGTTCGGGGTGCGGGGGAGAAAGCTCAGAGAGGGCTCCGCTAATACGCCGAACCTCGCCGTGTCTTGCTTTCAACGTCTTGGTTTTTAGGGTACGTGGTCTCTAAAATGATTGTCTTTGATGAGGCTCCAGCTCATGGTCGGCGTGCATATCCACTGGAATGCCGTCATAAGCCAACTTTGACCCCGGTAAAAAAATAAAAGTCTGCCAGACGACCCCGTCCGTAAAATGATGCTATCGTCGAGTCCCATCAACTGCATCCTCACTAGTAAGGTTTCGGTCAGGCCATACCATGCCATGCCATGCACCATCTTGCTGAGCCGAGCCCAAACCAGAATTGCGGTACGGACGGGTGATTTCTGGGCTGGAGAGCCAAAGACGGGGGAGCCACGGGGAGACAAATGGATGGTGGGGGTGAAAGGCGGGATGGACGGGGGCATGGGTGCTGTAGAATGATATGATGCCCCAGTAAAAGGCCAGATACAGGGAAGTGAAGAATACTGTATTGAAACGCCAACTTACTACTAGAATCAGCATGATACCAATGCACGAGACAATAAACCGAGGCCAAGGGCGTTTCCTCATCTTGATCTCACGTCCATGTCCATGCCCATGCACATGCTGTGCCTCCATTCTCCTGAAGATTGACACCACGTCTAAGCCAGGGCCCCGGCTGTGTCTTCGTGTGTTCTCGTAGTGAATGTCAAGATGAGGTGTTCTGGTCTGCTTTGATCGCGTGCTTGTCTTAGACTTGCTTCACTACGAAATTTTCAGATCCAATGACCCTTTCTTCGCAAGAGCGTCGACAATGAGGCGACTAACAGTCAGCGAACGATCAAAAAAGTCTAGATCACCGTCGCCGCGGTCGTCGCAGAATCGAGGTTTTGGAAACGGCCCGTCTCCTCCGTATCGTGTGCACCAGACCCAGGAGAAAATACCGTCAACTTCCGCCTCAACGATTCGCCCCGATGTATCATGCGAGATTCACTGGGGGAACTTCGGCGCTTGGTCTCGTGAGTATCCTATTTGGCTGTTCGGTGTTGAAGAGGTAGGATCGGTGTAATGTAAGTGGTGGGTTTTGGTCCCAGCGCTGCGTTTCGTGGCTTGAGCCTCAAGGACAAAGATACACAATGTCAGGGACAATATGCAACCTGCCCCGTCTCTTCGGTCCCGTGGTTTATCCTCGAAATACCGCAATCGTTCGAGAAGAATTGGCGATCTGGATTGATTCGTGGTGTGAGCATAGCGAGGTGTTTTGAACAAAGTGCTAGGTGGTAAAATATTCTGGTTTTAGTTCTGGAAGTGGCTGGCTTCTGTTGTGTGTGGGGGTTGAAGAATCTTGGTGTACACCTCTGTTCCTTGTTTTCAAGATGACAATGGACGTCTTTGAATGCTTGAGCAACTGTAGGAAAAGACCTCAAATATGCAGAGGGAAAACTCAAAGGAAAGTGCCGACATAAATGTTGCAGCTGCAACCACCTAAGCTTCGTGCCCCATTCCACGACACCGCTCTTCCCATATCTAAGGCACCTTGCCTATGAGGCTCAAAGCCACAGGTTTGTATCCATGTTTAGGTATCCTCTTTGAATTCTTTTCGTGGACTAGAGTAGTTGGTTTCGAAGCGTTTAAAAGAGCCACAGCTCTTTCGGGAATCATGCGTAGTAACTCGGAGCTTAACCATCTACCTCATTGTGCTCTGTAAACTTCGTGCCTCTGGCCTCGAAGTTTACTACCTATTCCAGATAAGAAACCATGATCGTTATCAAGCCACGCCCAAGGTCAAAATCGTTCATAATTCATTATGGAAACTCATCTTCTTACCTCAAATAGATTGAGTAGCTGTCTCGATAACTTTCAAACCACTCACCAGCTTACGTCAATAATAGCCACCTCGTCGCCATCCCGTGCCCTCGCATTCACCGTGGTCTAGAACCAATCAGCAAAGCCGCATGCATACAAGAAGACGACCTCAAATATGAGGGTTGAGGCTCGAGCTTAAATATCTGGCCTGTTGATGTTTATTAGTATATATTATGAACTGATTTTGAATATCTTGCTCAGACGCTACGGTATGTGCTCATGGAAGGTTGTCACTCCTGAACCTTATCATGGCAACTGAACTCATTTGTCTCTCCGGTTCGACGTGTACTGCTCCCTCCAGCAATCATAGTTTCAGAACAGTGGATGTCTGGGAATGTAGTCGAAAGCCAAGGTAGCATGAAAGTTCTTCAACATAACATAACAGAGTACATTCTGAATAGCTTAACTGGAATCATCGAAAGACATGTATCACGTGCAGCTGAATAATGGAGTAAAGTTTTAAAATGGTATTGAACCACCTTCTTTAATACAATAAACTAGTATCAGACACATTTTACACGGCTTTCTCAAAACGCTGCCATGAACCCTGCCTGCCTTGCCCGACTGCCTTGTTCTTGTCCTTACATGGCTTGCCTGCCTACTCGCCCTTCTGTAAATATCGACCTAGACGCCAGATAAACACGCATAATAGGGGCATTAGACATTTGCACAAAAGTATTAAGATATAGAAAGCGGCAGGCTCTTTCTTTCTATTCCCTTCCCGCCCGGCCTCCTTGGTATAAAAACGGTGGCCAGCACATCTTCACAGAGTGGTGAATTTTCTTGAATTTTCTTCGTCGTTGTCGTTTGAGATTATAGCGTAGATGAGAAACCTCGCTGGTGTGTCCTCCAGCAAGCTTCGAAAGGAACGTCAATTCGTAAAAGCGTTCCTTACATGATAATGGCGGGGATATCCACGTTAGCCTTGATGGACTTGTGGGGGAGGACGCTGCCACCGTTGACGTAGATCTCGTCACCGATTGTGACATCGTCACCGAGAACTGTCACGTTCTCCAGGCGAGCCCATCGGCCGACGGTGCTGTTCCAGCCGACAATGGTGGACTTCACCCAGGCGTGGTCCTTGACCTTGGAGCCACGGAGCAACACGCATCGCTGCAGACGGACACCATCGCCGATAACAACATCAGGTCCAATGGTGACATTGGGTCCGATTCTACAGTTCTTGCCGATCTTGGCAGAGGGGTGGATCAAAACGTTTCCACCGTGAACGTAGGACTCAGAGGGAGGGGTAAGCTCCTTGCTGCCCTTCTTTGTGAGGGAAGAGAGGTACAGGCATGTCCCGCTGAGGAAATCCTTGGGCTGTCCAACATCCATCCAGAAGCCCTCAAGGTCGAAAGAGTGGAGCTGGTTATCCTTGACCATAGCGGGGAAGGTCTCCTTCTCGATCGAAGTCGGGCGAAGCTCGATGCGGTCGAGGATGGAGGTGTTGAAGATGTACATGCCGGCGTTGATACGGTTGCCAACAAACTCGACGGGCTTCTCCACGAATCGGTCGATCAGAGAGCGGTGACCGGGCTGGTGAACAACGACACCGTACTTGGAGGGCTCCTCGACCTTGGTGACGACGATGGTACCCTCGTTGCCGTGGCTCTTGTGGAAAGCCAAGAGGTCCTGGAAGGGGTAGTCGCAGATGACATCGGAGTTGAGGACGAAGAAGGGGGAGTCGTCCTTAGCGAGAATGCTCTCAGCAAGCTTCAGGGGTCCAGCAGTGTCGAGGGGCTCAGTCTCGACGGAGAATTCTATGTTGATGTTGTACTTTTCCTCATACTGCAGCAAATGTTAGGGTATGGTCTAGAAAACCAAGCATGAAGCTAGAGATTCTTACCTCGGCCAGGAACTTCTCCATGATCTCAGGTCTGTAGTTGACAGCAAGGACGATATCAGTAACACCAGCTGCGACCAGCGCCTCAATCTGGTGCACAATCATGGGCTTGTTGGCGAACTCGACAAGGGGCTTGGGGAGAGTCAAGGTCTGTCAAGCGGCGCATGGTGTTAGTTATGCGGAGAACCAATATTGGAGAGGTGCGTATGGGTTTCGCGAAACTCTGAGGGGCAACGTACGAGAGGGCGAAGGCGAGTGCCAAAGCCACCGACAAGGATAAGTCCTGAGCATTGTTAGCAGCTGGAGGAGTTGGCAAGGAGCAGATGAAGTTTACCCTTCATGATTGCGGTATTGAGAAGCTGTTACGTGGGAGAATGCGTGGAGAGCAAAGGGGGTCAACAGCGACAACGAATGTTAGAACAGAGAGCGACAGCAGCGAGGTCCTGGAAAGAAGGAAGCAACCTCGACAGGATTAGATTAAGGAAGAATAGAATGTTCAAAGGGTATCGGGTATCTCGAGAGATTGAGGATCTGAATCAGAGTCAAAGTGAAAGTCAGAGAGGAAGGGGAAGAGAGGAGAAGAAGTAGAAGAAGCCCGACTTTGAACTCAGGAGAGAGCACACCAAAAGCAGAGGGAAGTGGGGATGTTCTAAAAAGGCCAACGTGGGAAGATGCAGCCAGAGAGAGAAGCAGGCTGAGAGAGTGGGGAACGGGATGGACCCAGAATACAGGGGGGCGACGCGGGCTGCCAGTGCCATAGCCCAGGGTCTCCAGCTTTAGCTTTCAGCACATCTCACGATGAAGATCTCTGTAGAAGCGCACCTCAACTTAGTTATCTGTTTCACGATACACAATGTAGCTAACCTTACTCGGGAGCTAATGGAGTCTCGATGGGCATTGTTTTAGCGACGCTATTTTTGATTTCGAATTCAAGGTCTTTAGTAATTGTTTCTACAGTAATTTCATATTTATTCTCATGGACCATTGTTCCCGATCTCATGATCCCTAGGGCAAATATCACAAGAAATGCACATCTCTCTGACTCTTGACTCTCAACACTCTTAGACTCTCCATCCTGCCCAATAGTCTACGCCTCTCATTCTCACCCTCAGACTACAATTACTATTTCCCATACGGACCACACAGACAAACGATCCACGACACGAGATCTCCTAATAGAAAGGGGGCTGCACACTCTTTCCACTCCAATCAAACAAGTCTGGCGGGGTCATTGTGGCTCGACACCATTTCCCGTTCCCTGGCGAAATTATATTAAACCCCCTGTTCAGTATCTTGTTATTCTATAATTGATTAATCTCTGACAGGGTTCTGCTGTAAGTGAGAACAAATCACTTACTTGCAGACGCTGTGCCATTATTCTTTCTGTCAGAGAAGATTTGGAGATAATATTGATATCACTCACCCTTGACAGTTGACTCTCAGTACAAACATCCCAACACTCAATCGACAGCCCATTACTTTTGTTTTTACTCCTTGAATCCTTCTCCTATTCTTCATCCTTGTGCACGTCTCATCTTTCTCAGATCGTTGGTTGATCGAGGTTCAAAGCTAGTGGCACCATCTTCTCTTCCCCATGGCATTAGTTAAAGGAGGTGGCCACATAACCACTCAGGCTGACGCTTCTTTATACAACCCCTGTCAAGGACCCTGCACCTCATTTACGAGAGTCCCTCGTGTTAACGGCGGTTTCTACATTGGTTGTTTTCAACTACTTTGATGTCCCAAGTATAGTTAACGCATAATTAACCTTATGACTTTGTTCAGCCTCTATGTGTCTTCCGACAGAGATATAAACAAATCCTCGTAAAACAAAGAGAACCGTTCCACAACTCACCCCATATGACTTCATCGTCGAAGGCGTTCCCATCTCTCAGCCTCTCCCGTGTCTCCATCTGACACGTCTGCTAAGTTAGTGTGAGCCCCTCCCTTTACTCCATACTCTGGTTGAGTTGTCAATCACCACCTCGTGACCCTCATACGTAAGTAACTCTCAAACTTTGTCAACCTCCTCTCATCCTCGAACCCATGCATACTGTACTGTACGGTTCAAGTAGGACACGAGATCATGATTGGCCTCAGCCCATTCTTCACCCCATTGTTTCGCAACTGAGCCATAGCTGTTTCGACGTCATCGCAGAAGTCGTAATTCGTGGTAAACCAGCGATCAACAGCCAACGCTTAAAAGAGACAAGGATAGAGTTTAGGGTTGGTGGTGTTGTGCTCCCACCTCGCTAACAGCTGACAGTTCAGTTGCTGGTGTTACCTGACCTGCCTGAGTCCTAGACACGTCTGTTGGTCTGACATAGTCTAATTTGTTTCTATTGATTGCTGCTTTCAACCTAGATTTTTAGTGGCAGATGCAAACATCGTGGCTTTCTTAAGCTTGGATATTTCTGATATTGAGTTTAAGTTGAATTGACCAACCTCGACCTCAATCTCAACCACAACCATTGGTTCAGCTGCATAAAGATTTCTCGGACAGTGGGAACCTCGATGTGAAGAATCATTTGCCTAACGTTCAATATTCAATACCAAGTTTGACAATATTATCCCTAAAGTATCATTAGGAAGGCCTAAAGGCTCATAAGATGTACTCTATCTTTAGGCCTCTTCCCCTAAGCTTCTCCTGAACTCATCCATTACCAAGGATCGCGGTAACGGAGAACAAAGGAGAAATAGGTAGTTCATGCATCACTTTCATCGTTGCAGATGCATCAAGATCGAGGAACACAGGGTAAGACCTGGGAATCTACCGGCAGCGAAATAGAAAAGGGTCATAATCATTATCGTCGTTAATAAGTGTCTTGCCATCAAATTCCTTCACAATCCATGCTCGTCTTCATAAGTCATCCTAGTTCATAGTCCTCCGCATTTTTCTCATATCGTGATCGTGAAAGTCAACGCTAGCTCCAACCATGCTTGTACTTTTTCTCTCCATCAAAGCAGAATTCGAATCTTTTCCTCAGAATCCGCCATTAGAGGATCTGGACAAGATGTCACCCTTCGCTAATTGTACCAAATGCTCAAAGAAACCCCGAAATAATGTGCTTTTTCTCTTTTTTGTAGTGGCTCGTCAAGTTGTCGTTAAACGGGTGCGAAGATCAGCCTTGTCTGGTTCGGTGAGAGACAAGTGCCTCTTCTGATGATACCACCATCCAATTCAACTTTTGTTCAAGTGCAGACGTTTTGGTCCTCTCCAATTTCCCTCCTTACTCTGGGGTCTTTGTTCCCTGGGCGTGTGTTCTCAACTGAATGTCGTGTCGATCGAGTTCAGTGGCTCCTTAGTTGTATGGTGATGTCTTTTCAGATCAACTGCCATACGAAAATAAACCATCCATAGCCTGACGACGCCCAGAGGACCAACGAGAAAAGTTAAAGAAACAGCGCCATAGTAAATCGAATTCTCTGTAAGAGTCGTTCCAGCCTTTCGTAAAAAGAAAAGGGATACCAAAAGGTGAAAGTGCAATAGCAAATGCCGGCCGTGGAAATGTGAGATCGCATCTAAAGTCGTATCGTATCGTCATGATTCGTCGATAACGGCCAGGACATATCAAAATATATATCGCCGTTCCCCAGTTCGAAGCGAATAAGGGGGTAGAAACAGTAAGAAAGAGAAAAAATATGAGGTGGTGATGAAAAACAACTGATGATCCTTCCTCCAGTCTCGTGAGAGAGGTTGCCAAGGGAGGTGGTTTGGGTATATCCCTTGGGATTGCTGTGAAGCATTTCAACCGCTTGTAAGTCGTCTTGGTGTGTGGTTCCTCCCCTCATGCTTCCTTGGCACGCTTTCCATGTGAGCTGACCTCAACGCTGATCTAATCTCATCAGAGTACTGTCAAGTTGGACTCAAATAACCGCCGATGGCTGCCTCCTGGCACCTTCTAATCGAATGAGGCAGTAGAGCTACTGCTGGAGTGGTGTCCTGATCGCCTGCTGTGGCGGTCGCTGTCTCGGGAAGAAGTGTGGCGGCTCTTGCGGCGACGTGATGGTTCCTGGGCGGGAAGACCTTGAACAATACCGTTGCGAGCCAGCATGCCTCCATTGACAGAAAAGTTACGGCACACCATGAAAGCACGCATGGCTGCGTTCTCTTGAGCTAGGACATCAGATTCGTATGCGAGGTCTGTCTGGTATTCACGGCCATTGACAAGAACAAGGCAAGTGTAGCCGCTGTGGTCCCGGTAGCACTCGTACATAGGGTCTGTCCATCCTCGACGCCGGCAGAGACCTGTTTAACAACTTTGTTAGCAAAAGAATCTTGTCTTGAAATCTGTCAAAGCGCCAATAGCATCATCCAAGCGAAGGGTATACATCAAGTCTGCACACATGTCGAGCAGTGGCGATGAAGATGTCGAAATCCGCATCTCATACAAGTTTGCCATGTGCTCTCAATTGTGCCAACGACGTAAGTGTACCGTTCAACCTGAGTCACACAACAAGGGTAGAACAATGGTTGTCTGTTACCACATGCGGGGAACTCAGGTTTACCCTGTAGACGATATTTTTTGCCCGTTATACAATGTGTTCCTGACCAATTGCCGGTGCCATGGACAAAATTGCCTTGTAAAAACATGACAGACTGTATCGCTGTTGACTTACTCTCGAGATATTGCATATAAAAGCCGCCCATTGTGGTATTGGTGTTACTGGCTTTCACCGAATGGGCTGGATAACGAGATCGAGGATGGTCGCGGTCGTGGTCGCGGCCGTGCTTATGATGAAGGGTTCAAAAGGTGGAAATCCAAGCATATAAAAGCTTCTTCAAGGGCGGCAAAGACAGTGGAGAGAAAACAGAGTCCGGGAGGGGACGTTGTTAGGAAGAAGGAATATCAATGGACGAAACGCGAACAAAATAAACGCTTGTCTAGATCCAAAATAGACAACTGATGCCGAAGACAGGGTTTAGCTCCGAGGACGAACTCCAGGATCGAGCGTTGCAGCGGGTAGAGATGATGTGGAGGCCAAGAGGGACGTCAGGAACCGAATTGAAACTGAAACAGGCCTTGCGAGGTCTTGAGCAGAGGCAAAGGTGGAGGAGGGTCCTGTCAAGTTTGCTCGATCTGTATTGTCTTGGGTCGGGAGAAGCTCATACGGCTGGTGTACAAGGTGAATTGGGCTGGATGAAGGGATGAAGGAACAGGAAGACTTTTTGAGCAGAAACAGACAATTTTTGAAAGGATGAGCACCTGAAGAAAAATACCCAAGAACAACCTTAGCTTTGTTGAAATCTCCGTCTTGAGTAATACCAGGTACTGAGAGTATGTACATCCATCTGCTGCAGTCGAGTTGAGCCGATGGAACGGCAAGACGTGTGTGCCTTTATTCCAGACAGCTCGTTAGCGCGGGGACCGGGGGTGTCTGGAGACAAAGGAGGATGCGCGAATGGAGGCAGATGCAAGCAACGATGCGGCTCTCGAAAGAGTGTGACCCATCTTGCTGTGCTGGCTTACCTGGTTGCCAGTTGATCAAAACCGCTGGCGACTAGGCCACTCCACCGCGACACATGGAGGATGCAGCAAGCAGGCGATCTCTCTGATAAGTCTCAAAGTTAACGCCTTCGGCCATTGGCGTACCACCAAGGAACCTAGTAGGTTCCTATTTTCCTTCTCAGTCATTGCTCTGCAGCCAGCTGGATCCTCTCTTGCGGGTAACGTTTTTTTCTCTTTGTTTTTCTTCGTCTTTTCTTCTGTGGTGCCATTTTTCTCTGGTGGCCCTGCTTTGGGTCTCTAGTTCAAACTCTGAATTGTTGATGTATTCGCTTGCTTGCTTGGCTCTTCTCATGAAGACCATTGCCGGGTCAATAGTACCTATGGCCGGGGTTTTTGTATCCGGCCGAGTACATGAGGGCATGATGGCATGGTCTGGAATGGGGGGCGACGGGGCCACCGTTTGTGAAGCTCATGCAGACACGCGATAGAAGATGCACTGCTACATGGCAGTAATTTCAACTTGCTTTAGCTTCAAGTCAAGTGGCGAAGAGGAGATCACCACCGTGGTCCAGGCGGGTAATTCGTTTCTAGTTGTCAAGCCGGACGCTCGAAAAGCCCGACAGGTTGAGAGGGGCCAGATAGGTAGTCATTCTGCAGCCCAAGAAGCAGCTTATACTGCAATCCAACACCAGAATCCAACAGCATGTCCCTGGCTCTCACCACCATCAATGTCTTGACGTCTGAGATCTCTTTTTTTGGCGGCCACTAATGCACAGCAGCCAGGCCTTCAAAGTACTGTACCTGTACCGTGTTTTATACGCAGTACTGACTGATTGACTGTCCGAGGCTGGACGATGAGCTGCAGCGAGGGGCAATCCACTTTGAACCCCTCCTCTCGAGCGCCGAGAGCCCCGGTGGCCGGAGTTGCTGCAGGACCAATTCAAGCTGCCCATTGTTACCGTAACTAATTCGAAGCGAAAATTCTCAGGGTTAGGATTGGCATATACTAGGATCATATTTTGATCCTCGTCAGTCGCGCGCGAAATGGGCGACCGTGTTTTGCGGCCTAGTCTGAAGGCTAGAGTGTTGTACTGGGGCCGAGCAACAACGACTCAGTGAAAGCGGGCCACGTTCTCTCTCAACTTCATGTGGCGGTTAAGATCATGGACGATTCGTACACAGAATAAGTACATGAGGAAGCGCGCGGGTCTATGAGACGATTCATATAAAAGAGCTAGAAGATTCGGCTCTGATTTCGGACATAGGCGCTTGAAATCTGGGCCCTGAAATGTGATAGGAGTCTGAGGTCTTGAGTTCGGAATAGCATCAAAGTTGTGACGATAGTGTTAAACTTTCGCATGCACTTCAGTCTCCGCTATCTTGTTACCGGCCATCTTTTGACAAAAATGTATAAGTGAACCAACAACTGATGAGCAGGGCCACAGCGAAGGCATAGCTCAAAGAGTCAACAGTGACACCACCCGAGGCAGGCGAGGACAGTCCACCTCGATGCTTTCCGCATCCCACTCCCCAGGGCCCAGAGAAAGGGTCGGTGAGGCAGCGCGACGACGTGCATGAACAGGACAGTCAGTGGCTGGCTCAGATATTCAACGATATACCTAGAGAGTACTGTTCTCTCAGTGCCTTCCACCCCTGCCCACCATGCCCTGCGCCATGCATCCACAGGCGTGGGTGTGGGCGCCGTTAGGGCTGTCCCCAGCAAGAAGCAAATGAGCTTTTGTTATTGTGGCTCGAACATGACAAGAACGGTGAAAGCGCCAGGATTGATTGGAGGATGCATAACAACCTCTGCTTGAATGTCTCAGTGATAAAGATGGGGCTAGAAGCTGTAGATTCAGTAAAAAGATACATATACGCAACACGAGATTGGCTGACATTTTGAGTATGGAATTCTTGAGTTGGATAACAAGAGATCGGATCTTTTTTTGGTGTTTGGTGTTTGGGTTAAGCTAATTCCCTTAGTACAATCAAGGTACCTGGGCAGGTACCTTCAGAGAGCGGCCTGTGCAGAAGGAAGCAAACGTGTCGAAGAGGGGAAGGCACCCTAACGTCCGAACGCCGTACTTTCCTTATTAGCTACACCAGGAGGGGTATTGTATGGAAATGGATGGCAGGAAGAACCCCAATAGAAAGAAGCTTGAGGCAACGACTAAGGCGAGGTAAGGCAGGTGCAGACAAGTTCGGGGTCAGCCCCTACTAACCTCATGCACAGATGTGTTGGCAATGCTGTTTTGATAAAAACAACATCACTTACTGTACTGCACTGGAACCTCGAAACGGGCTTCCAATGGCAGTATCTTCTCTGTGCAAGCTAGTCAACGCCGAGTACCACTCGTGCCTTTTCAGACGTCTCACCCTACCAAAGGTATCAATGAGGTGGCCATCTCTCACTCCATCTGCGTCAATTTACAAATCCCTTCGAATACACGAGTACTGTACCAGCCATTGCCAGGAAGCCATCACATGCGGCGCATCAGAGGTCTCACCATGTGAAGGTTCGGATGCCTGGTTCAGCATTACCTTTTATTGCTCGTTTTCTTAGGTTAGCTGTTTAAGTTACCGCGGCCCAAGCTAAAATACATACTAAAAGCACGTTCAATGGCAAACAAACGACCTGCCAAGCATTTGCAGGACTGATATCAAGCTGCGAGAAGTGACAGGGATGTTGCTAAAATCCATCCCTCGAAAGATTGTGGACTCCTGTGGGCTTTGTGGAGGGACAAGGGAGTCCCATGCAATGCGAGCCATGACGGAGCTTGGAGCTTTTTCAACGTCGAACAACGATTCGACAATTCGAACTCTTCCAGAATTCTAACTTGGGTGCCACTAGCTGGCTCTGACGTGACCATCTCAGGCAACCCCATGACACACGTCGACACGTCCCAAGATGCTGCCCACCAGATTAGAATATGACGGATGGAGCCTCTGAGTGTTTTGGGTTTGGGTCCAAACTTCCTGTTCAAAACGAGTTGAATCCGAAACTTTGATAACCGCCAGCGACGAAAAAGGACTTGTGGACGCATTTTGCGGCTTGATCACCGTGAGCGTATCGCCTGTTACGATGCATGCGGAACCAGCTGAGGATATTAGAGAGACATGGCGCTTATACAATCAGGAGCAACAGCAATGAGGCTAAAACCAGAATCACAAAACGCATTGTGACAAGCAGCGTGTAAGCTTTGTTACTCGCTCCGGCCCCAACCCTAAACGTGGGATGTTAACTACCTACTGGATCGTGAGATCTCCACGTCAGAACAACTTGAGGGCTGTTGGTCCCATGTCGCTGCATTTGAGGAGACCCCACGTATTTCCATTGATTCCCTTTTTTTTTTTGTCAACATCAGCCTCATGTTTTTTTTTTATGAGAACATGGGTGAGAGGCGGGGTACCTACTGAAGTGCCGATGATGATGACTGATGACGATGAGAGGCAGCGGATTAGCATACATGGAATGCGCCGTTATAATAATTCTGCATCTTTTTGAGTGTCTGGGGTAGGTAAAGCCTGTTGACCTCCGGCTGACAGACCAACCACACTTGAAGGATATGTAAAGACTAGAGAGTCTGTGATGTCGGATCGATTGTTCCCCAGCTACTTTCGGCTCATACGTCTCTGGCAGCTTATGGTGACTAGGCGATTAACAGGTGCCAAGATCCAAACCACCAACGAGACGTATTGAAGTATTAAGCCAATTTCTGCTGAACTTTCACAATCTTGTCGTGCTGGTCATGGTTTACGGAAACCCCCACTTGACGGGGATCCAGGATGTACCGATCGTTTGTTAGAAGCAAGAATTGATATCAATAACAAGGACCAGAAATTGCGCATGGCCCAGGTTCATCACATAGTAGGTTCATCATCTGTGGCCATGGCCGTCATGCAATGGACTCTGGATGGCCGAGTGTCTTTAGGTACAGCTTACGTTTGGCAGTACGTACCTCAAGCGTTCCAGCAGGGTCCAGCTCGCTTACAACCTGCCGGTCGATCCATGTGCTTGGGCCCCTTCAGATATCTGATCTGATGACAGTCAACAAATCTGGTCTCTCCAAATTATTACAACAGAAGGCTACGGATTGCAGCACTGCTACTATATGCACCTATACATGCAATTGCAAACGGCTCGAAACAGATATGTAAAAGGCCGAGATCTTGTTAGGTCGAGTTAGAACACACTGCTCTCTTTGATCAAAATTCACCACACCTTACGACTGAGACATGACCGCGGGGTTGTCTTAACATGCCGGCTCTCGACCGTTGAAACCTGAAGGACCCTGTTTCGCTGTCCCCACATTAACTAGGGTGACAGGACGATGCAGGAAATCGAGCTTAGATGCCCGATACTCCAAATAACGAGGAACAGTGCCCAGTGCCAATTGAAAGTATTGTAAGATACTACGATTGCAGTTCTCTTTCATGAGATGTCATGAGTAAATCAAACTTGACTTCTTCTGTTCTGGAACTTAGAGTTGGCACTTGTGTAGACAGACCAAGAAAGTGAGCGTAGTTGAAGGGTTACACTAGATATATGATCTATAAGATCCTACCTAAAATACTCCTCTTCTGCCTCGGACTGTATCTGATAGATAGACCTAGGTTAGAGTACTGGTCTTTTTAGTCCCAAGTGATAGATGACTATTCTGCCGCATGTCGCCATCATTCCGCTAGAGGGTAGTTGGGGCCGTCCATTCGTGGCCATGGCCATATGCATTTGCAACGTATCGCCATCGTTTGTAAAATAGATGGCCGGGAACTTAGGCCTGACTTCCCCATGGCTGCCAAGTAATTTTCGGGTTATTACCGCCCTTGTTTGTGTGCCGGAATATGACTGCTGAAGTAATTTGTGTACCATAGTTCCATGACCTTTAGCTAGGGTATATGCATTACTGCGAGGCAAGCCGCAAGAGCATCGCGAAGAAGTAAGATGCGTTCTTGGGGTAATGCATAGTAGGTACTACTTACTGAAAAGTACTGCTCACTACCAGTTACTTAAGATGGGGCTAGAAACATCCCATCTTCAATGAGATGGATGCGCTCTAGGGAAGAAGGAAAACTAGGAAGACGATGGTTATGGATGTCTATGTCTATGTCTAATCATCAAGCTCAAGACTCCAGCGGGTAATGATTTCATGAGAAGACTACATAAAGATATGCATTGACGGCTTTCTGCTGGAATAGACTTCTCAAAGCCTCTTTATCTGTTTATTGCGGAACATATTTGCTTTTCGAAAACTGTCTCGGAATAGCTTGGCAAGTGCTTTGATCAAAGTATTGCGACAGAATGGCCGTCGAAGTACCGGCCTCTTCCACAATTTAAACTAAGCGAAGTCTGTTGCTCCATTATCTGAACTGGAAGATAAAGGTTCGGTTCCCCCGTATCTTTTCTTTTCATTGTCATTCTGTCGCCGACATCCTCTGCGTCTACCCAAAAGCCCATGCTATTGATCCTGGGCTCTTTACCTTGCTTTGATCCTTGTGGTATGGTGTTCCTTAAATCAAGATTCTTCATTTAGAAAATCTAGCTTAGTTACGGATGGGTAGTCGTCTTTAAGTCGAAAGTCTCGGTAGACGTGCTCATAATCGCTAGGGAGTGTACGTTGCAGAGTTAGGCCAGGAACCCATGGCGTGCCATTGGCGAGTGACAAGGCGACCAATATTCTATTGACAGTGTCAGTGAAGACTTTACTGTTCCTTTTTATTTTATTTTAGCGATTATTCATGATGATCTAAGTGTGTTGAAGTGTATGTATGCACTTGGTGACGTGACGGTAGCTGCATCGTCAAGTTCTTGACAGACGGAGCAATCATAGGCACCTAGCTAGACTCGCAGCCAAATATTGCGAATAAGACCAAGCCTTACTTTCTGTTTTGTTAGTATTCGTATAAAGGTAGCGATATAACTATTATCAAGGACAAGATGTGATGCCTTTCATGAAATGCTGAAGTTCTCTGGATACCACTGCAAATTTGGCCAGTTTGGTATAACTAGATCTGGAAGCATATCCGGTTGTGTGTTCGGAGGTTAAGTGCTTGGGAACTTGGTTGCGGATTTCCGGTGGGAGTTTTATCTATGTAAATGTCATTCTGGAAGAAGTGCCATATTGATTGACAAGTTGATCACAGGACGGGAGACTTGAAAGGGAGAAACAATTCATACATTTCACTTGAATTAAAAGCTAGAACATGCAGTTTTACTTATCCTTTTATTACTTAGGAATCAATATCTCTTCGCATCTTACTCTTCGTTAAATTCAAGTCGAAATGTATTGAAGTTTTTCCTGTGCCATGACACGAGTAAGTTAGAGTGGAGCAAAGTTGAATCACTCAAAGTCCTAGAAGTGTATTACTCATCCTGAACATTACAGATCCTGTTGTCCCAAACTCATCCAAATGATACATGTTTGCTGCACTGTTACTCTGTTATGCCTGTTGACGACACGACATGGCACCATCGGAGTCATGCTGCGCTGTAAGCTGAACTCCCTGCTCACCCCGCGAATCCACTGATTCTGATTCATGCATGCACTGCGGTGCATGTTTATGTGATGTATCTCTGATTCAAGATGGATAAGCCCAGTTTGTCCTACATCGACGACGCAGGTGCCATGTCGTGCTTTGGCCACAAAGGCTGTGTATGTCTGTCTGTCTGTACGTTGTGGGATAGATCACCGTAGAGTTGGTAGATCTATGTGTCCCCGCAAACAATGCATCAAGAACAAGCCTCGGTACTTCATGTATACGCCCTCACAAGATTCGATAACATTTGATGTACATAAAAAAGTGACATGTCTCTGCTGCATCGTCTCTCGTCTCTCACAACTTTCCAAAACCCCCATCCAACGCTACACAAATACTACTTAATCTAAAAACCATGCTTGGACATAAAGTAACTCTGTATCTCCTCCACTTTATGCTGCGGAATAACATAGACCGGGTGCACAGTGGCAATTCGATCCTCCTCATCAAAGATTTGTTCACCCTCCATATACGGTGTCACAGACCACGAGTCGCCTGTCACATCTGCCTCGTGAGGGCGAGCAGCATCCAAGTTCCACCTGTGCTGCGCTGAGCTCAAGCCAGAGAGTACGTAGCATGTATGATAGGCGTCCGAGAACCTGTTTGTTGTTGGGCTCGAGTTAGCGCTCATTCAGAAATTCTAGATGCAGGGCCGCGAAGTTGCATACTTGCTTGGCTTGTCCCTCAGACCACCCCGCTTAGACTGGTCTTGACAGCAGCAGAGGATGTAGCGGATCAAGCCGTCACGGCTGAAGAGGCTGTCCCTGGCCGCAGGGAGCGGGTGGCCGCCAGAACTGGCCTCTTCCCCTCCAGGCCCGGGCCCGGGTCCGTTGAGCGCAGCCTCGATGAGGGGCCAGCATCCTCCGACCCAGTGACTGTAGCAACCGTCGACTAGCTTGTTGGTACGACCCGAGAAACCACCTTCGGGGGCGTACTGACGCGAGGATAGCCAAGAGATAAGCAGTGGAACATTGAGATGGCTACAGAGCCCGGACAATCAGGACAAGGTTAGCATGCACCGCTTCCATGTCACGACTTGAGTGGGTAGATAAAGGGAGAGACATACCGCGGGATGGATCGATGTGGGGAATCAAGAATCGAGAGGCATCCGAGAGCGCAAAACGCATATGCACCGTGTGCTTCGATGCCCGGCTTTGCCGATACGCCTCCCTCGTGCGTTTGGCCTTGACGGTGAACGATCAGAGAGGGGAAGCAGACTTTGGGACTTCGTGCATCACTTACATCGGTGTACATAGTCTGCAAGCCCTGAGAACAGACCAGTGTGGCCAGCAGATCGTGCAGGAGAATCCTGTGATAGCTCAAGAGGGAGATGGAGAAGCGAGATGATGACGGCCGCGCAGTAAGCCCCTCTGCAACACCGTCAGTCTGGAAAGGATACGGAGGATCGTAGATGTGTCTTTAAGGTTCACTACATGAGAGTGAAGGGAAACTACGGGCCTTGGTCACCGGCCTTGCAGAGCACCGCAGGGAAAGGTATCGCAGTGTAGTGGTACGGCATGTACATACCTGACGTCCTCCTCGCCGCCAAGGGCCATCTGGAACCCTCCATCGGGCTGCTTGAGTGAGCATAGCCATCTCCACATGGCTCGACGGTCGATAACCTCGTAAGCTTCTTCACCGCCGACTAGGGCCAGCGACAGGACGGTTGCATATGAAGTGGCGAGATGCGAGGTATGCCCGAATCCGCCAGCGAAGCCTCCATCTTGATTCTGCATCGGCCGAACAGTATCGGCAAGTCTCTCACGGTACTCCTTGACATCTTGTCCGAGGAGAACAAGGGCAGAGAGACACCAGTAGAAGAACCAGGGCCGGCTGGGATCAGCGGACATGAAGGCCTGGGGCAACTTTCCCAGCTGCTTATGCAGAAAATCGACATGGCGACGACGATCCAGATGGGGCAGGCCGTGGGAGTTGCAGTCGTCGTATTCCTCGCCTTGAAGATAAGGCAGGACTTCGGCTATGGTCTCGTCCTGGACACGCGATGACTCTGTAGGTAGGCTATCGCGGATGAGAGGTTCTGATGTGAAGAGAGGCGGTATAGAGGGCTCAGCTCTGGGCTGTGGCGCTGTTGCTACTGAAGCCATTCTCGTGTTGGGTCTGATATTGCTGGTGGTGGCAGTATTTGTGTTGTTGGTATTGCTTCGTGGAAACAAAACGCGAGGACGAGGGCGTGTGAGACGAGACCGGGCTCTCATCACGCAGCTGGTGTAATCCGATACTTATGTAGTATCTGTCTCCTTTATTTGTGGTGTATTAACAATAAAAATTCCGGTTGATATTGTTCTTTAAGCCATCACATCTCGCAATCCCATCTCACCCCCACATATTGGATTCAAGTGGACGATTTCGTTCCCGTGCCCAATGAGGATATGCGCTTGGCGGGGTATTTCTCTTTGTCGGTTACTTTAGCACCAACGACATATCATGATATGAGATTGTTTGCTTCCTTTTTTTCGACTTGCCTGTAGCATAGAACTTGTAGTATTTGACGCTTTGATCTGATAAAGGCTTGTGTAGAATGTGTTGGCGGGATGTGTTGTGTTACTTCCTATAAGCGGATTGTTTGACGGCCTATTAAATTTCACTCACTATACTCAAATTCACTACAAAGGACAACAAATAAGATTTTTACGTTAGGGTAGATAAGCTTATGTGAGTTTTAATGATGAGTCGCTCGCATTCCATCTTGACATATCATCTATCTCCTAGATAAGATATGAGTTTTGACCATGGTGTGTCATACCTAGTCAATATACTTCCCTAGTTTCATACAGACGGAAGCTATTCTCGAGGTTATCGTGTTTATTTCATTATCTGATTGGACCAGAAAGTAATCGTCCACCTGATTGACTATCATTGCTCTCTCTAGTTAAGGACTCACTTACGATACAGAGCTTATTGGTAAACCTAGTAATAGGAGAATATATTAAAAGAAGTCTATAAACATAAGAATAAATGCTGGCTTTCTTACTAAAGTTGTGGTATCTGGTGTATTGCCATCCTGTTGTCTCAAAGAACTGTGAACAATAGTACGATGAGCCACTCATCATGAGAAACTCACTCACTCGCCCTGTAGCCTCATAGGTAATAGTAGGGAAGTCATAGGAAATATGGGAGTTTTGGTATTTACTCTTAAGTACATGTCTTGCGAATGACATGCCTACTAAAGAACCTAGCAAAGACCATACTCGTGCTATCTGTGACACCAACAAAATCTTCAACTATAATAATCATGATTGAGACCATATACTTCGAAATTTCATGAAAGCTATGAACTAAAGAATGCACTGGTGTCACATATGTGATGCTGAATATTAGTAGTTAAGCCTGTATAATCTTCCCGTTCTTGGTGTTTTGGTGAATAAGAGGAAGACCTCGGGTTTAGGCCGAGGTGACCAGTTTTAACATGAGATATCCAAACCCAAAATGGCTTCAACGTGTGACAACTGCCTTGTAGGCCTCGACACGAAGCAAAAACATCAGTTTTCAGCAAAAACTAAAGCCTCGTCCCCTGCCACTGTCAAATCATTGTATGACACAAGTATCGGACCGAAATCGCAGCAGAAAATTCTTTGTTGGCAGGTTTTTAAGAAGCTATTCCATGAAGACAGGGTTGTCAAGTACCGAAGCTAGAGTAACGTAACTTGACTGCACGGCGGAGGTAAGTATCCGATCAACTTGGTCTATGATCTAGCAGAATTCACTATTGCCATTGCATATCTCGAGCAGTGTTGCGCTAGTTGACTAGTCGTCCAAAAGTCTTCGGTTTCAGACGGCTCAGTTTCACACTACTGTAGCTATTGCAGCAGAGCGTGACCATTTGCGCATTTACGAGAACATCACTGGACTCACCAACTCAACAAGGCGAGACAAAGACGGGATGATGCAGATCACAACAATTTACCTCAATTGATCCTCGGGAACGAAAAACAATGTCCGACGCTACTCGCGGGCGGAAGTAGAATGAATGAGTCGAGCGAGCAATATCCTTCGAAAATCCGAGTTCTCGACCGAGGTTTTTGTCCGAACCGACAAAACCCCCAACCGGTTGTCTTTGGCTGGTGGGGCCGCTAATCAAGATCGATCAATGAATGGAGGGAGATGCGATTGACTTTTTGGTGTTGTGATGGAGTTATCTGATATATTTTGCGGTATACGCGGAAGTTCTGAGTATGTTTACAAGGAATTGATGTATTTAATCCTCGAATACAAGAGATTCAGTAGGTAAAAGGTTGAACAAGCACTGAATAAGAGCATCATGACTTGTAGACTGGACGACGTTTAAAACATTGAAAGGCAATAGTACAAGCTTGAGACAGTCTAATTGCTCCATTCCGTCGATAGCCTTCCTCCCCAGTTTAGTAATACCATACTGTAAACATATATCAGCCTGGGTTGCGTTGTTGTGCAGGACCAACTTCATATGCCGGTTGGTTTCCCGAACATCCAATGCCATGTCACCCAAACATCGCAAAGGGCCGACCCGAGGAAGCGTGTGCACTTCGGAATTTACGGTGATAAGATAGATTTATCACTGATATATTATACGTTCCTGTGATTATTCTAAAATTCTGGAATTCTGAAATTCCGCGGGAAGAAAACACCACGAGATGATCTGGTGGAAAGTGGCATGGCACATGCACCCATGTTCAGTTTAGACATTTCCCGGTGGAGATATGACCGGAACTCAAAGACCGGCTTGTCAAACCGGTCCGGGGCATATGCACGATATCATCCATGGTACATAGCCGAGACAGGGACATGAGCACAAGGCGTGATGCTTGGGAGATGGGCTGTTGAAGTTGACCAAGAGATATGAATATTGGAGAATAGACAAGATGCTAGAGTCTAATAATGCGAAGCTAAATACACGAAAGAAAAGAGTTGTCGTGGATACAATTGCAACCTCCAGTTATATACAGAGTACTACATCCAAATATTAGAGCCTCACTTGTTTTAGTGCCCCCAACACCGCATCCCACCCCGCGCTTAATGAATGTCCATGCAGGGAAAATCCACCAACTGTCCTTGCCTTGTCCTGTATGTATCTGTCTAGTCCAAGCAACTCCAAGTTTGCTTTTTCTGTTTTAAACGCTGGAATCTAAGCGGTTCACTCTGCTGAGTCAGTACCTATAACCTCGGCCTTTCTCGAGCAGTCTAAGAGTACTCACTCGTGCAACTATTTTACCGCTTCTTCTTGTTTTAACCTATAAGTTTAGTGTCATCCATCCGTCTACTAGTGGCCTTCTATAATTTTTCTTCTTCTCTGCGTCGTTACACAGAAAGAAAGATTGTAAACTCCATCATATACTACCCTCTCATATTGGCTGAATACACGCCATGGCTACACACTATAACGTCCTCCAACAGCTCATCCGTACCGAAGAATCAGAGTTCAAGGGCATGATTCGTCATGTACCCAACCAGAATCAATCTCTCCCATCCATTACGTTCATCTCCCACCAGCCACGAGATCTGGCTTTGTCTCTAGGCCAATTGGATCTTCTCCCCGCAGAGCTCCTCCTCTCTGTTCTCGATCTTCTCGATTTCCAGTCTCTGTCCCGCCTCTCGCGGGTTTCTCTTCTGGGAAAGGATGTCATTGAGTCTTTGCCGGTGTACAGGGAGATGGTCCAACATGCTCCCGAGGCGTTGGTTGCTTTGAGTCAGACTCGCCTATTGAGCTACCATCCTGCCACCTTGCTTCACTCGGCTCTCCGGCAAAGCAAATGTGTCTCATGCTTTGCTTTTGGCGGATTTCTCTTTCTGCCAACGTGTGAGAGGGCTTGTTTCGAATGTCTGTATGAGAACCAGGCTCTCCGGATGACGTCTCCAGCTATGGCAAAGCAGTGCTTTAGCCTTACAGACCATGATCTCCAGCGTATTCCTGTTATGCACAGCGTTCCTGGAACTTTTGGACTGAGGTTCCAATTTGCGCACAAGCAGGTTGAGCGCATTGTCAGCGTCAAGCAAGCAAAGCAACTTGCACTGGAAGTCCACGGCTCGGCTGAAAAGCTGGCCAAACTGAGACCAACTTACCGTCCTGGCAGAACGTCTATGAAGGACGCTGCCATATTCAGGCATTTCCACGAGGCGCTTCTAGATCCTCCAGGTTGTGATCTGTCGAGACTCCCAAGAAAGGCTGAGGTAGTAGAAGACGACTTTGGAGGAATGGCATCCATCCGTTTTCCATATCTCTCAGATTCTGGCGCTGAGAAAGGCGTCCTGTGCCAGGGGTGTCTGGTCACGTATAGCCACTATATGCAAGGCATGCTCCCACAAAGCATATTGTCTGAGCTTGTTCCCATGGACGTGGGACCCTATCGTCCTCTTCTTGCCTTGTTGACTCGTCTATGGTCTACAGAAGGGTTTCTCGAGCATGCACATCAATGCTATGGTGTGCGTCGCATGCTGGGGCAATAACTTCCCAGAGCGGACAACGATCTCAGATGCGTTCATCGACAGGCCTCACTCGAGGTTTGTTGTGTACGACGTATTTACTTACGCATCTCTTTACCTATCTTGGCTGATGCTCGCAGAACCTTCAAGGCCCTGCAGGGCCACCCGTTACTCTTTCTAACCTGTCTCTCATATCGTCATGTCAATCAGCTGTTGGATCTCTGCGCTGATACGTTCTCAAAAGTTTCACTAGCATTTACAGCTAGCCCGCAGGTTTGTTGTTTCTACCCGGTCGCGTTTTATATACCCCATCGTATCTATTAATGTAAATGATTTATGCCATCTTGATTTCTGATTTGCCTGTCAGTGAACATAAGCATCGCCTTTCGTAATACTGTCTTCATGTGTGACATTTATATGTCGGTAGTTCATCTCTCGTAAGGCTACTAGCTAGAGGGCCGACTTCTGATACTCTAGATCCTCCAGAGTGTATGATACAGTCGCGCGAGACTTGCTAATTCCAAACCCTGCCGCTACTCAAGGCTCAAGGCAAGGGTATGCAAAGACTTATAAACAGATTCCTCTTTAATAAGTTGTAAAGAGCCGGTATTAGGAACTACAATACACTCGGCATCTGTAAGTTTATGTGTAAGTTCGGGAGCCCTGAGTAATACTCCTGAAGAAGACACTGGCACCTGGGAATCTTGAAGCATCGTAAGCGATCTCGGGCCCACGATATGCTTTATCTGATATAACTTACTGTATTGCGTGATACGTGGTATACATGTGGTGGAGTGTCACAACAGAGAGGAGCAGCATGTTGCTCCAGACACGGCCTCGCCCAATGCGAAGCATCTCAAACTGCCGAAGAGTTCATCGCCCCAAACTCTGCTCAAGCATAGTGTACTCCGAGAAAAGAAAACCATTACTGTGATCCGAAGAGCAGATGTTCATATACCCGTCAAGGCAGAAGAATTGCTGATATAGATGAAGTTGCAATAGATTGACACAACACCTGGTGTGCTGAGCGTTCTCCAGTCACTGGTTAAATGCTTGCGAAGAGACGATGAAGGAAAGTCCAGCCACTATGAAACATCTAGTTAGAAAGCAACTTGTCCTTTGAAGTTTGCGAAACCCATATCGCCAGGCGTTACGTTGAATGACAAAGGCTACGATCATCTTGCTTGTGTGACTTATCAAGAACCCAGCCCTGCTGGAGTTCGCGATGCCGATTGAAATGACCAGCTCTATTTAACTATAAAATACTATAAGTAGAACTTGGCAATGGCATATACGTGAGGTCAAAGGCTTCTGCCTCTATCAAAGTGAGCCTCGAGTAAAGAATGGACAAAGCCGATGGCATGCCAGTATCAATACTCCTTACTAAGCATTCAACTAAACGATTATACAACAATGTCTCATACTGCCAGACTCAAGCCTCTTGAAGACATGCAGTTGGGACTGCTTCTCGAGGGGAATGCATCAACTCGATAGCAAACCTACTATGAGTCACAGTCTCGATGACTTCGGCCTATGCTCGAACATGCTGCTTTGTCAAACGTAAAGCGATTGGAAGGTTCCAGATAGAATGCACGTAACAACACAGACATGCATATGCCTCTAAAGAACCGTTGTTAGCTACATAATCTGGCTCGACATCATATGCATGCATGAATTGGGCCTGGACCATCAATTCTCAGCAAGCATCTGCAGGGCTGCCCAAAGGTATGATGGAAGTGGGAGTCAGGGTTCCTTGGGTTCGCCTGCAGTCTGCAGACTATAATACGACTTGGTGAGTGAAAGCCGATGTTATCCAATTTGGGATCACGATTTGTTTAGAATATCGAGAGTCTAGTAAGGAGATTTCAAAGGCGAGTGGAGTAGTCGTGGGCTGTAAATCAACAGATGAGGAGTCTATGAGCACACTCGTACAACATGATTAGAGGTTCTCAATGTAACTACAGAATCTGTTTAACGGTTAGATCCAGTTCTAAGAAGTGAGACAGTTCACTGATCGGTTCCAGGCTGAACACGACCTACTCTTTCACTGGTGCCTGGCATTTGAGAAGCATCAAACTAAGTTGCGATACTGGAAATAACCTCGGTTGAATGATAGTCTCAGGAATGAAGGACTATTCTAGCTCAATAGTTTATGCTTTTGGTTTTATTGCAAACACTGCGTGACCAACTCATAGCCACTGGCACACAATCTTCCGGATTGATCTTTAGCTGGAGTGAGTGAACACAAGCTCAGCCCCCTCACAACTAATCAAAACAAGTGAGATCGACGTGGCCACGACATTTCAATAGTACAGTAGGCACGCGTGATGATCTATGGTCTAGGTCTACGAAGACGAGACCAGATGCTACCGAGAAGTCCCTAATTAGGAATTCCGCATTCCTTGCGTCCCCACGGCCCACGGCGGGGAGTGATCGTCTCGGAGATGTTGTGGAGATGAGGCGGAGGCGGAGGCTCGGGGGCCGATAATATGGAGATCGGCCAGCCGGAGTGAAGGGAGATGTCAGTGAGACGAGAGAGACTGAGATTTATGTTGGATCAGAGCCTCCTTAATTAGAATCCTGATCTAGTAATGGAGTCGTCTTGTCTAAATGTTTGGTCGAATCTTCACCGCCAGCAATTGTTCCCTGCCCTGACGAGCGTCAAAAAAATACCCCTGCGTCAGAAATGGTCTGATGGCGACAGAGTTGCCAATAGCCGGCGCATCAAAATCCATCGGCAGTGGAGCGACCGGGACATACGATGCGGCTACTGCTAGTATTGGATCTTAACAATTTACATGCTACGTAGTATGTATGTTGGCTAGACCAACTGTAGTAGGTATGTACATGACATGCCATGTTTGTCTGTAACATGTTTAGATTTGCAGGGTCTTTAAAAAACGTGAATCTTGATTATTGGATGAGCTATTGGCGCGCGCCTCACCTTTGCCTGACTCGCGCTATTCTGTTGAGGAGGCCAACTAGTTGATTCGCATGAATTATCAAAGACGCCGTCGATGCACCTCGCATCATCGATTCTCCGTGAATAAGGCCGCAGATCCATCTGGGACTAGAGGGAGAAACCAAAGAGGGCTACCACTAGGTGAGACGTGCACACGGAGAATAGCCAGGATATTGCAGGAGAACCCTGGTTGTAGCATCAGATGCGGTCAAGAAATCAAGAATCAACTAAGATATCAGGGGGAAGTCAGAGATTAGTATGGATCATGTCAGCTGAAGGCAAGGGATTGTAGTTTATACCTCAAGTTGAGTTAAGTCAAGTTAAGTGCCTGAGACTCAAAAGCTCAATGTGTTTCGTGTTAGATATTGTCTCATCCCACTCTCTCTAGGGAGCACTTCTGACATCACTGCCCGTCTTGCAGCATGAACGTGCGGTCTAACAGTAGGGCCGCAGAGAAGACTGTGCGCCATGTCTTCAATCCTCGTGCTACTGCGACGCTTGAGAAATATTACACACAGACACCAGGTGGTCTCTGCTTCATTCCTCCGGAGAGGCTGGCCAGCGCCATTGCGTGGCTTGGAATACACAACAGCAAGCTGTGCTTTGCACTGATACACTTGTATCGCCGGCAGTTCCTTGTTTCTTTTATTGCCAAATACACAGACGCCTGACGCGGGAGATTTCCATGCCTTACATACCTTACTACTAGTCAAGACGCTAAATGAGAACCAAGGCTTTGATCTTGCTGGCTCCGAATGCAATTGATCTCTGGATCGACGATTGACGATTGTCGATTCTCTGCTTTCGACGGATGCTATGTTATGCCTTCGCCAATGCAAGCAAGCCTGGGTAACCCGGTCAGTCGAGGAAGCAAGTATGGTATGCATCAACTATCGAAAGCCTAGTGAGCGATATATCGCCATCAATACACCAGCGTGTAAATTCATTAATACACAATCGTCTCAATTGATATGAAATACTTAATTAAAACAGCCATAACATATTGAATCAACACCACTGCAAGACAATGGCTGATCGTGAATGCCGTTGATCGTGATCAATCGCATCAACTATCCGCAAGTAAACGACGGCCCACGAGCTTGTAGAGAACTAAAAAGCTGATGAACGGTTTACCGCATTAACTCCTGTACGCGGGACATATCGTGCATCTTCCGAGCGGGATTTGGAGACCAGATTCTGCTGAATAGAGGCCATCTATTGGCTGCGATGCCTTGGATGGGGATATTTTTACACTCATCCTTGACGTGTTCGCTGGCAATCACGAGCACAAGTCTCGCCAAACAGCCAAGCGGATGGGGTGTTTGAGGGGATCGACGGATTAACTAACTGAGCTGGCCCTTGCAAGACCTTGAGGTGGAGTCTGTCTCTCTGATTCTGATATTCTGATCCTGATCCTGAGGGTTAGTGCTTTTGCTTCGGCGAAGCTGGCGCTGGCCTCTTGTAAGTGAGGCCATGATGACCATGACAAGGGTTGTGAAGCATTAGTCGCTGACAGTCCCTTTTCTGAGTTTGATGGTTGGCGGGATCGCTGGAGACGATCCATTTTGAAGGTTTACCGCCCAAGCAGCGAAACAGACAGCCAATATTCCGTGTTCCAAATCTCTTGATTGAACTTGTTTATCGTGCCTTTGGCGTAGGCTAAAACCCTGAATCAACAGACTCGCTACCCCGAGGCTTCTTAGACAATGCAATGCGTGACATGGCTCGGACCGTACAACTCACAGGTACCGGGGTACAAAGCAAGTCAAACCGTCGCACGTGCAGCATTATGGTGCAGCATTCCAAGCCTCGAGACATTTGGAGAGAGCCATGCCGCTATGGTTGTGCGACCATCAGCATGTGGCTTACCGCTGTAGTATTCGACGGGTTGAGAATGACCTGCGTAACAGGCCGGAGCTTGGCCTCGGTGATGTCTTGATTCTTGATCTCGGAGTAGGCGAGCTCTTCTGTGTTGTCTAGGCTGTAAGAGAACTGCACTGCAACTGCACCACATAGAGGCAGGTGGATGTGGAGTAGGTTAGTATCAACTATCAAGATGCACGACGTGCAGATGGACGGGAAAGGTAATAATATGCAGAGGATAATAAGAGGCGAAATGGATTGGCTAGACGAGTATTTCGTGATAGAGGGCTGCTACTGGTACTTATCTCGCAGTTGCCACGATAAGTCCCATTTGCTTGCAGCGTAGCAATGCAACCACCAACGGTGCTGTACTGTAACGATATTTTGCTGCAAGGTGAGCTGGTGGGTGGGATGTCAATGGATGACAGATTATCGACATATGGACAGTCTGAAAACACACTGTACAGCTAGCGAATCCAGTGAGAAGATGACTGTATGAGTAGTATATGCACTGTATCGTATCCGGCCCGGGCCCTTTTTGACACTTTGATGGAGCCAAGCCGACGGGGGGCCTCAATTCACACAAGGTTGGAACTAGAGAAATAAGATGGCGCAAGTCAAAGCAGATCTGAATCTTATCACGACATTGGCCAAACAGCCTCATCTTTGTGATAGCATAGAGATTTCAGAAAAGATTCATAACTGAATAGAATCTCACTTCTATCAACTAGAACATAGGCCAGACACCCGCTCAGGAACACTTTCAACTGGGTACCTGAATTTCATGCACGATTTATGGCCACAATGGATCTGCTGGCACAACTGCCCCGCTGAGTATCGTGATTGTCTGACAAGCGGACAGCTAAGTGGGAAATAGCATAGGATGGCCTATGGGCTACTGAATATCTACTATACTATTTTGGTGGATGGATGGAGATGGCTGGATTATGGGCCCTTTCTGGGTCCTGACTAGGGCCTCGAGAACTGGCGATAGCCCGATTCTTGATTCATGGAAGTCTATCGGGACTCGACTGGATCGGGGTATTGGCGTGAGGAGATATTTCAGCGTTACGCGGCTTCGATATATCTCACGATCAGATGAGTTTGATTGCAGCATAAAGTCGACTGTGATAAAAGTCAGACTTGTGGCATGTAATCAATTGATTGACAACATAATCACTCTAGATAAGAATCTGCTACAAGGAGAATGTTAACTTCTTTCTATTACTGACTTTTCTGACACCCGAGAGAGACCCTGGACTGATCATGACTTTCGGGTGATGGCGGCGGCCGCGGCTACTGAGGTGGTTGGCCGGACTCAAAGGTAGATCTGTTTGTGATTGCATGGCGTCAACAAGTCTTTCTTAACAGATGAACCAAGTTCTGTCATGCCATCGATCCCCCTTCCACAATTGGTCAATGTCCTACCCCCAGAAGAGGCGCAGGAGGGTTGCAGCATCAAGGGTTCCAGGGTGTGGTGCTTGACACTAGGCGGGATCCATAGCGGGTCGTGTGCTCTTCAGCGCCAGCGGATAGGCTTATGTAGCGGCCACTCTAGTGGGTGGGCGCCTCCATCTCAGGTGGTTTGGCCATTGGCTGCATGTCCCGACGGCTTCACCGCTTCTTCCCCCATCGACAAACCACCCACAGCAGCGAGACTAACCCATGATCTACCCGCCGTCGAGCCTTCTCCAGCAGTCCCTCTCCTTCTCCAGTTGCTCCAAAACCTCAGACCTCCTCCCTTCACCTCAACAAGGGACTTCACGAAAGAGCGGTGTCGTCCGCTGAGTTCCTACCATATTATCGATCATCCGTCTTTTCATACTCCGCTTCCCTTCTGTTTTTTTGCCCAGAATGACTTACGACTTCAACAACGGCGGGGGTGATGCCTATCTCGACTTGACGACCTACGATACTCGAAATCGCGCTGCTTACCAAACATACTCGACAGCCACAACCCACTCGAGCCCTTCGGCTGCTTCAAACATCATGCCCCAAGACGCCCGACACTGGGCTGTTCCCCTCGATATGTCTTCAAACAACTCTCACGGCTATGCCTCGATGAGCCCTGAGGAGCACCAATCTTCTCCTCCATCGCAATCCGCCAGTCCTCATAGCCACCACTCGCCTCTGCAACAATCGCCTTTCCAGCCGAGCGTGAACCCCCTGACGGATTGGGCCCTTCAACAGCAACAACAGCAACAACAGCAGCAGCAGCATCTCGCTGCTGCTGACATGACACAGTTCATTCAAGATGCTGCGCTCATGAGCTTCAATGCCTTCCCTACAAACTTCCAGACGACAAACCCTCTTGATTACCTTCCTGCGACTACACAGGCTGCTCTTCAGGCCAACCTCCTCGAATCAACATTCAACGCCATGCCCACTATGGACGACCACACACAGACCGTTTGGCCCAACACCGGAATGGAGAATTGGCAGGAGTTCCAGAGTACTCTGCAGATGGATGGATTGCCTCGTCTCGACAGCGTTGGAAGCAACTCACCCACCGGTACCTATCTCGAGGTTCTGTCCCTTCCCTCATCATCCGGCGAGGGCTGGGCTATGGTGGACTGGAACCAGCCCAACTTCGATCAGTTCCAGCAGGCTCACGCTCAGGGTGCTGCCATCTTCAACCCTTCCCAGACCCTTCACTTAAGAACCAATTCCGATTCATCCGACGGCGCCAATTCGATGGAGTTTGGAAGCTTCGAGGAGATCGCACCCTTCCCCTACTCTCCTTTCTCTCCCGAGTCTGACGGCTATGTCGATGCTGGCAACCACCGCAACTGCTTCGCCAACGATGGCCACAACCATAACCACGCTCACGCCCATACCCACACCCATGAGCCTGTCGCCACTACCGCTGTTGCTACTGTTCCCATCAAGTCCGAGCCTTCTTCGAGCCGTCACAGCCCCGGCAGCGGTGCCGGCTCTGTTTCCCCCGCCTCCAGCAGCACTACCCGCCGAAACTCTGGTCCTCGTAAGAGCCCGATTACTAAGAGCACCACTAAGAATGTTGTTCGCCGTATTTCCAATGGCAAGAAGGATGGCACTGTTGAGAAGAAGGTCGGCCGCAGAAAGGGACCTCTCCTGCCCGAGCAGCGAAAGCAGGCTAGCGAGATCAGAAAATTACGAGCTTGCCTCCGATGCAAGTTCCTCAAGAAGACTTGTGACAAGGGTGAGCCTTGTGCTGGTTGCCAGCCTTCTCATGCTCGTCTCTGGCAGGTTCCTTGCACTCGCATCGATATCAAGGATATTGGGTACTTCATGAAGGATTGGAAGGCCGACTATGAGCGACACATGGATCGTGGTGTCTCAGTCTACAACGTCAAGGGTTTCGCTCAGAAGGAGACCCTCATGTGGATCACCCACGGCTACGGCTTTGCTCTCCCCGTCATGGTTCGCGAGGTTTTCGTCGCCGATGATAGCTGCTTCTCGGTTGACTGGGTTGAGTCCACACTGACTGACCAGGAGCCCATTGACTTCGAAACCCGCACTGAGAAGCTTGATGTCGGTGCTGAGGGTATTCGTCTTGATGCTCTCTCTGAGTACCTTGACAAGCACATTGACGGTCCCTTCGAGGACTTCATTGACGACCACTTCGAGGGTACCCCTTTCATCACCGAAATTCTCAAGACCGCTCACCGCTTCTACGTCAAGGAGAAGATGCCTGTCATCCGAAAGTCGCTTAAGCTTGTCCTTGCCTACAACCTTACCATGCACATCACCATGGTTGAGAACCAGGGCTCCGAAGTTGATCTTGATGGTCAGATCGACGATGAGGACTCCAAGTACTACGGTCGTACTGTCGCCCCTGTCATGATCAACTTCCAGATCAAGTGTGCACTTGCCGATATGTGGCGTGAGCTGCAGAAGGATATCCTTGAGGAGCTCTCTGCTCTGTACTCAGGTGTCTACAGTGGCGAGAAGATGAAGAACTGGCCTACCATTTTCATGATTGCTTCTATCCTCCTTGCCGTCTGGGAGGAGATGCAGTTCGACTGCCATTACCGAGTCCCCGACCCTGTCGCCGTCAACAAGTTCTGCACAGACATGGAGACAACACCTGTTGGTGTCATTGTGGGTCTCTTCCACGCCATCTCTCAGAAGCTTCCTGCCTTCACCGACTGGGACACCCGCAAGCATGGCCACCTCCTTCACAACAACACCTCGGTCTGCGAGGCTATGACTGAAGTGCGACAGCATGTTATCAAGCACGGTATGTATCCCTTACAATGTCGCTGTCATGTCACACCACTAACACCTGTCACAGAGGCCTATCTTCGTACCCGCAAGGAGTCCAAGTTTGACCGCTACGACTTCGACTCCCTGTCCAACAAGTTCCTCTCCAAGCTTGTTATCCGGGCCAACTAAGATGTTACTACTAAAGCCACGATGCCATGACACTGTCAAAACATATGACAGGGCCCTTTAGGAGCCCTCATTTTCCTTTGTTGCATTTGTTTTATCACAGCGAAAGCGTTGACAAGGCCTTTTCAATCTTGGCCAACAGCGACCCCAGAATTGTCCTTTTGAGCATACGAACATGACTTTAACATTCTATCACGGCTGGTCACCGCCCGACAACACACACGAAGCTACCTGACACGGGAAAATGTGTTATGACCTTCTTATGACTTTCTTCTATGATTGTATGACTGAAGAAGACAGAGCGTTTCAGTTCTTTTTATCATATTTTTTTGTTTTGTTTGAAATCTTGGAGACAGAGGAGGATGAACGTACCATACAGACGATAGCGAACCTCACCCATTTGTGGTGTTATTACGGGATCATGTTTGACGATGTGGCATTTGAGGAATGATTGATTTCGCATGGCAATGGCTGATGAGCCTACATGGGAGGTGTGTGTGATTTATCTTTTGAGGGCGTTGATGAGCTCAAGTGGGCTGGACTCGCGACAAGCAGAGAGCAGGGTCGGCAGAGAAGAGCAGAGCAGAGCGAATAGTGTTTTCATTTTTAGCAATTTGTCAAGGGATATTGGGATAGTTACAAAAAAGGCTCTATGCTTGGCAAGTGCTACAGCACTGCCACAAGTATATCGAATTGATTTTTAAACCCTTCGAACTTGAATCAGAATGCGGGTGATGGAACAAAACTTCTGCCAACTCTTCCATGGCTTGGGGGTTAAAAAAAAAACCACGGTATCGACCCTCCCTCACGTATACATCTAACCTAAAGTTGGAATAATGTCTTTGAGGTCTATGCTATCTCATGTCATATGATTTATTATAATTTATGCGCCCTCTCGGCATATGAGAATTATCTCAAAGGATTTCCAGCTTCTTTCACCCCGAGGCATGATCAGATAACAACCAACATGGGACGCCACTTCATTCCTGTAGTGTTTTACTTGAATCATTTGAAACTTAAAACATATGAGACAATGTCTTACTCAAAAGTTAGAGACTTCCCAATCAAGACTCTGGTTTAATACAATGGCTTGATGTAAGCACACAGTCAGCAATGGCATCAGCTGAAACACCATGAAAGCAGGAGTTTGATAAGGACCGATGCCATGGACAAAGACAACCTGAGGCATTACCGAGCTATCTTAGCGTCTGGGATGGTTCACGAGGTTCCCAACACCACAAATGGCGGGGTCGTGATAAGACGCCATGACTGCGCAATCATCGTTCGAGATAAGAGTCATTCAGCTTTGATAACGACGTTCAATAGCGAGGCGAGCAGATCATATGGAAGACGGCTTCAAGGCAATCATGGCTAGGATATTAGATGCCATCATGTTCAAGGCATTGCCGTACAAAAGTTCGAAACGAACCAGCCTCGCTTTGTTACATACATCCAGCTCAACAAGTTGATGCGAACAGGGTGGTCTTCGAGACAGGGTCCTCACGGGCCAGGATGGTTGGCTCATGACGTCGCGAACACCGACAATACCGGATTCAGCGGGCGGCAGCAGTCGGTGACCCCCGCATCTCTTGGTCCTGATTCTGAACTGAGAGTTGAGTTATCGTCGGGTTTCTCGTAGTGACAAGTTCGGCGTAGCAGGCTGCAACTGAGTTGACACTTGATTCCAGAGAGGTGTCCTGTCCTTCCAGGTGCGTGAAGTCTCCCGTCGTTGCTCCACTTTGAGTTTTATCTCGGCTCGGCATGTCGATCAAAAGCGTTGCCGTCGGTTCCTGAGCCAAAGGCTTGGTTGCTGGGGGTTTGAGGTAATGATCACCTGCGATCTTCTTCTCTGGTAAAGAAAAGAATTAACCAACCTTTGAATTATTGCTCTATCGCCGAATAGTGTTGTTGTTGACATCCAAACAAGCATTGCTTTTGGGCCTTTCCCGGGGTAAAGTGGCGACATGCCGCTGTCCAGGCCCCGCCACTCCGCTCCGGTGCATTCTAGCGCTAGGCCGTGGGTATCTGCTGATGGGTGAATCACGGCAGGCTGGTGAATTATACGGTGACGGATAAGTGAATGCGACGGTCCACGGCCGGCACAGCATGGCAGGTCAGTTTGGTGGTTGCAACTTGCGCTTTTGGTAGGATAAAGTCTCAGATTTGAAGCCACGATATATGGCGGTTTGTTCTCATACGGTATTTCTAAGCGCTTCTAGATTATGCTCGAAAACATCAGAGTGAGAATGATGGAACAAATGAGGGTGCTCTCGACATCAGTCCGACTTTCGGACCCACTTCACCATGATTGAATGACAGGTCTTAGGTACTTCATATCATACTGCCGTTCGCCTACATTCCAAGTACGTAGGACTTAATGTGGCGCTCTGCAGCCTGGCAAGATTCTGGAGCCTTCCCCAGTCGCTTCCGTCATTGGCTATCATGAATCATCCGCCCCCGGTTGTCTACCACGCCTGCCTTGCCAGTGCCGTTCGTCACTGGTAGGCGTAATCCAGTCACTGCGCCCCCTCGCACCTCTCGCCTGCCCGCTTGATTATCAAACAAACAGCGCCTTCCCCTCAGCACCTACCTACTTAAACCTCTCCCGCCTTTTCCCAACTTCATCCTCTTTTCCTCCTACAACATCTCTCTCCATCACACTTTACTGTCGCTCAAGACTAGCGATAACGAATACCTTCTCTCATTCGAATACCATCTACACAAAGAACATCCGCCTTAGATCACCGCCATCATGCAGATCTTCGTCAAGACCTTGACTGGCAAGACCATCACCCTCGAGGTTGAGTCTTCCGACACTATCGACAACGTCAAGTCCAAGATTCAGGACAAGGAGGGCATTCCTCCTGACCAGCAACGCTTGATTTTCGCCGGCAAGCAGCTCGAGGATGGCCGCACCCTCTCTGATTACAACATCCAGAAGGAGTCGACTCTCCATCTCGTCCTCCGCCTCCGTGGTGGTATGCAGATTTGTAAGTTCCATCGATGCCGTCGCCACATGATTTATGACTAATCACTCTCTACAGTCGTCAAGACCCTTACCGGCAAGACCATCACTCTTGAGGTCGAGTCTTCCGATACCATCGACAATGTCAAGTCCAAGATTCAGGACAAGGAAGGCATTCCTCCTGACCAGCAGCGCCTGATCTTTGCTGGCAAGCAGCTTGAGGATGGCCGAACCCTCGCCGACTACAACATTCAGAAGGAGTCCACCCTCCATCTTGTCCTCCGTCTCCGCGGTGGTATGCAAATCTTCGTCAAGACTCTCACCGGAAAGACCATTACTCTGGAAGTCGAGTCATCCGACACCATTGATAATGTGAAGAGCAAGATCCAAGACAAGGAGGGTATCCCCCCAGATCAACAGCGACTCATCTTCGCTGGCAAGCAACTTGAGGACGGTCGAACTCTTTCCGACTACAACATCCAGAAGGAATCCACTCTGCACTTGGTCCTTCGTCTCCGCGGTGGTATGCAGATTTTCGTCAAGACCTTGACTGGCAAGACTATCACCCTTGAGGTCGAGTCCAGCGACACTATCGACAACGTGAAGAGCAAGATCCAGGACAAGGAGGGTATCCCTCCCGACCAGCAGCGTCTTATCTTTGCTGGTAAGCAGCTGGAAGACGGTCGCACCTTGAGCGACTACAACATCCAGAAGGAGTCTACCCTTCACCTTGTTCTCCGACTTCGCGGCGGTCAGTAAGCGACTTTTATGAGCGGTGATGGATTGATTAACGATGGCGTTTGGGACTATTGCATGGAACTTGAGATATCAGGCAACTTCTAGGTCTGATATGATTATATCCGGCTATTATGTAGCTCTTGCACATGCGAACATTTTGCAATGTGCTAATAGACTCGATTGAAGTCTACACGACTGCGCCTCTTGACCGTGACTGTTTTTGTTTACTGTGACGTTCCTCGTCTTGCTTGAAAGTTGTCGTGTAAGTCACATTCACGCCGAGTGGGGTTGCCCCTCAGCTGCGTGTCTGACTCTCCACAACCTAGCTCATGATGGGTGGGGCCGAAATAAAGCTCATGAGCTCGAAGTTGCAAGTTTAATTCTTTCCTCTTTAAATACTCGTGTATCCACCAACCCTGCCCTCTTCTTGTCGTCACACGTTGGCATATGATGGTTTACAAATATCGCTTGCTTCAACAACATCTCTTTTTGCCTCCTTAATAATCAAATCATACTTTTCTTCTCCATTACCACCTCCGGCCTGAGTTTGCGACCAAGACTCTGTGCAACTTTCCCGAGCGAGTGATCCATACGCAGGCCGATACGTCAGGTTATGCCGTCTTACTTTTATCACCTGAAATTCGAGCTTTATCCCACTCCTGATCCGGTCGCCGCAAGGTTAGAAACGACTGATCACGAGGATATCTGGCTGCCGCCTCCCGAAGCAAACGTCTTCGATGACTTTCCATCCCACCCACGACCAGACCGACAAACAACATACAAAGTATCCCGATCCACGGACTCTCCTCAACACGGCCCTGCGAACCACTCATCTCCGTACACTCTTACGGGACAAAACTCTTCTTCCTCGAGTATCGGCATAATAGATTGTGGCGCAGCTGCGAGGGCACCAGTCAAAGAATCTGGACGGAAGATCGAAATTGTATCAGAACGACAGTGGCTCGAGCGGTCAAACAGCTTCCCACCGCCGAACTCGAGCGCCGCGATACACCCACAAAACGCAGTTAGAGACTGGCGGTTTGGCCGCGTAAGCCTCGAAACAGTAGACCTACGAACTGGCCACGCGATGGCGGGCGAGACGTCTCGAACCGGGCCCTCGGCCGCTCCATCACTAGGACCGACCTTTGGAGGCGCTGGTACAGCGACAAAGGCCGAGTTTCTTCCTCTCGAAACAAAGAACACTGAGCTTGGGTGGGGTGTTGTACACTTTTACCGAGAAGGAGACGAAACGTCCGGACTCGTCGAGACGAACCGTCAAGAAAATGATACTGTTGATTCGAAGGATGACGACTGTACAACCCTTTGTATCCCAGCAGTCCCTGCCTACATGTCTCCAGGCGACCTAATGGGATTTGTGGGAGAAAGGTGGAGGGGAGATATCAGTCACTGCCGCATGGTTATGACATCGCGGATGAATAGATATCTGGTCTTGCTCAAATTCCGTGACAACTTTCGAGCTAAGCAATGGCGGCGAGAGTTCGATGGCAAGATATTCAACACTGTGGAGGTAAGCGACTACCCCAGGAACCACAAGGAGATTCCTAACATGATACAGCCTCAAATATGCCATGTGGTATTCGTCAAGAGTATCACGTTCGAAACGCCAGCAAGAAGAAAGTCTAGCGCAACTCTTTCAACCTTATCATCATCGGCAGGCATGTCGAGCAGCCTCAGACCTTTCCCCCCTCCAACACCAAACCTGGTGGAGTTGCCTACTTGCCCTGTATGTTTGGAGCGCATGGATGAAACGAATGGGTTGATGACAATACCCTGTTCTCATGTCTTTCACTGCACATGTCTCCAAAATTGGAAAGGGGCTGGGTGTCCAGTCTGTCGATTCACAAATACCTCACCTAACGCGGACTCGGGTTCTTCGAACCCTCATACGCAGCCATTTGGCTCTGGGGCCTCCAATCTCTGTACTGTCTGCGATTGCACTGATGATTTGTGGATTTGTCTGATCTGCGGCTACGTGGGATGCGGTCGGTACAAGGGTGGTCACGCAAAGGATCACTGGAAAGAGACAGCACACTGCTTCGCTCTCGAGCTGGAAACACAGCATGTCTGGGATTATGCTGGAGACATGTGGGTGCATCGACTCATCCGAGATAAAGGTGATGGTAAAGTCGTGGAACTCCCATCGAGAAACAGATCAGTGGGTCACTTGGAGGAAGAAGATGTTGTCCCTAGGGCGAAGCTGGACAGCATTGGCCTGGAGTATACACATCTGATCACGAGCCAACTTGAGTCTCAGCGGGCATACTACGAAGAACTGATTAGCAAGACAGTCGACAAAGCCTCGAAAGCATCCGCTGCTGCCGAAGATGCTGCTGCTCAAACCTCGAAGGCCATGGAAAAGCTTGCAATGCTAGACGAAAATTACACAACTTTGAGCCAAGAAACAATACCAGGGCTGGAGAAGCAAATCGCCCGAGAGCAGAACAAGGCAAGCAAGAGCGAAACGTTGGCGCGTAACCTCGGGAAATCACTCCAGGAGGAGAAACGCTTGAACGAGGGACTGATGAAGCGGATCGAGCATCTCAACAGCGATCACGAAGTAATAACCAAGGAGCTCGAGAAGCTAAAAAAAGAGAACGCTGAGCTTCAAGAGATGAATCGAGACCTGAGCATGTTCATATCAGGCCAGGAGAAATTGAAAGAGATGGAAAACGAGGGCCAGATTAAGGAAGGTGAACTTGAAGGCGGCAGTGCGAGTGTACCAGAGAAGAAGAGCCGACGACGAGGGAAGCGTTAAGGTCATGAATGGTGAGGATATCATCACTTTGGAAGCACTCATGATAATTGGGTCAGACTTGGGAATCAGAAATTTTATGTAGCGTTGCTTGTATTGATATGACTTTAAGTATTCGCCAACAACAAACTATTAAACAGCGCAACCAACAAATCTTGATCTTGACAGCGTGCCGCATGCTGTTGAGGTGAATATGCAAGTTATGACCGAAGTATCAGAGACATTACCCCATCAGTGACAACCAATTACAACATAACGCATCACAATTGCATACAGAAGCAGGGGTCTTGCTAAGTTGTGTAAACTGCAATACAGTTGCATTTGCAAACCTAACCCAGTATCTTGTCTGTGCCACTGTGGAAATCTGGAGATCCTTTCGGCCTCGGGATACAGAGACGGCCTACGGGTCACGGATGAGGAACGGGACTGCGCTGCACAGTACACACCCTCCCTACCTTTGATAGCGCATTTCAGAGTAGTAGAGTCTCAACCAGTTCAGTTGACGCTTTTGTTGGGACTTGGCTGATGTCGACGAATTTTATGCTCACCTAGCAAATAGTGTTTATTTTCAGCATATCTGTTTCCCCATAACCTGTGATAATCACAATAATGGAGACTGGATCAAGAAATTCTGCAATTGACATGTGAATGCGGGTGCACGGATTCCATCCCTTCCTTTTCGTTGTTTCTCGGAAATTCGCAAGAGAAATTCGGTAAAGGATCCATATCTAGAGGCACTGTAGCGTGATGAAGCGGTTGGTTCCGGGGTTGAATAGACTATCAGTGGCTGAGGTGGTGACGATAGTGGTGTGAATTAACTTGTGATTGATTGATGAATCTGGGCTTGTGATGTCTAGGCAAAAGAGGACCATGCGACGATATCCGTGCATTCATTTTATTACAGACGTTGTCTAGGTAATTGTTTTTGTTAATGAATCATTGTCTTTTTCGTTGTTGGTTATGCTGCACCGTTATTATGTGGCTTGTACTCGGCATGTTCTGGTTCATCAATGTCTCTGATCCTGCTGATATTGCAGCGAGAAACCTCAGTGATCCCTAGAAGCTGCACCGTGCCGTACCGGATCTCCGATGTAAGTGGAGTGATATAGACTGTTTGCAGGGGAAAAGCGCCGAGAGCGAGTACGGGTTGGTACGGGTTTTGCGCCGTAGACCATAGACCATAGGGCTTGGAAGTACCCATCCTCGGTCTGAGCATATGGGATAGAAGGTGGGTGATTTATACAGAAAAGGAAGCTCATAGATGACAGTAACAATAAGGAAGAGGCTCGAGAAAAGAGGGCAATTTTTATCAACATGAGGTAGATAACTGCCGTGATATTCAACTCTATCATAGGAAGATCTACCTAATCATAGCTTCTCAGCTCTTAAATCAGCCTTTTCCTTACTGGGCAGGCACCTCACCTTCCCCTCCTCAAGGTACATCTGTAGGTCCCCAACCCCAGCCCCAGCTATTTCTCCATCTACGTCTGCATCTCTATCTCCATCCTTCATATCCTGTACCCGTCCCAATCTGTCGCTCACCAGGAATGCAGAGGGTCTAAACAGAACATCCCCCTAGGCTCTGTATATATTTATCTCTCGCCATACTCCCCGCCTACCATCCATTCTTTGTTCGCTTCATACATACAGTTCAAGGCCCGCCGCCCCTCACATCGAATACACCTCGCTTGTCTAGCTCTGCTAAGATTTTTACAACATCGATATCCACAGTTCGACTTCAAAATACCGTTTCTCGCATCTGCTTCAAGAGCGCTGGTCTTTTCCTCGCTCGCCCATCATGTCTAAACATGCTGGGACAAAGGACGCGGCAGCGCCGCAGTCCGCGACCAACTCGACCCCGCAGAAGGAGCTCTATCCCATGGTGAACTGGAAGTACGACATGTTCCTGTACTCTGTCGGCAACATTGTCGATATGTTCTTCCGTGAAGTTGTGCCTCGAGGTGCTTGGCGCGTTCCTCAGACTGGCCCCGTGCTATTTGTCGCTGCGCCGCATGCCAATCAGGTTAGTTATGAATAATCTAAACCGCTGGAACGCTCGTGGTTGAAGAGCCGAGAAAGCGTTATGGCGATATCGCATTGGATAATATCACTTACTAACGCTTACAATAGTTCGTCGATGCTATCATCCTCCAGCGCACCCTCCGAAATGAGGCCAAACGACGAGCGTCTCTCCTCATCGCCCAAAAATCCGTTCACGGCTTCATCGGATGGGGCTCACGACAAGTCGGCTCGGTTCCTGTCGGCCGCGCTCAGGATGCTGCCAAACCCGCAACTGGTATCATCTACCTCCCCGATCCCATCAACGACCCAACTCTCGTCCGTGGTATTGGTACAAAGTTTGGAGAGGGCGAGGGTGAGGTCCAGGGCATGCTCTTCCTTCCCTCAACCAAGAACACCAGTGGCGCTAGTGTCGATATCTCCCAGATTCTCGGTCCTGAAGAGATCCGTGTCAAACGACCTTTTAAGGGCAAGGTCGCTCTGCAACAGCTCACAGGTCGTGACGATATTGATAAAGATGGAAATTTCACAAACAAGGATGTGAAGGGATCTGCCCCCGGCTACAAGGGTACCAAGTTCAAATTGGCTCCTCATATTGACCAGACCAAGGTCTATGAGGCCGTCTTTTCCCGCCTGTGCAATGGTGGTTGTGTAGGCATCTTCCCTGAGGGTGGTAGCCACGATCGCACCGAGCTTCTGCCTCTCAAGGCTGGTGTCGCAATTATGGCTCTGGGAACTCTGGCTCAGGATCCTGATTGTGGGCTCAAGATTGTTCCTGTGGGCATGAATTACTTTCATGCCCATAAGTTCCGCTCACGCGCTGTTGTTGAGTTCGGTGCTCCTTTTGAAATTCCTCGCCATCTCGTCGAGCTCTACTGTAACAACCAACGTCGTGAAGCAATTGGCCAGGTTCTCGACACAGTCTATCAGGCTTTGAACTCCGTCACCGTCTCCGCACCCAACTACGACACGCTCATGGTGATCCAGGCCGCACGCCGACTCTACAACCCCACAGGCAAGAAGCTTCCATTGCCAGTGGTGATCGAGCTGAACCGCAGATTATGCATGGGTTATGAGCGATACAAGAACGATGAGCGCATCACATCCTTGTCGGCCGCAGTCAAGGAATACAACTCACAAATACGATACCTCAACCTGAAAGACCATCAAGTCCAGTACGCCAAGATGAACATGATCAAGGTCATTTTCCTCTTCATCTACCGATCGATCAAACTTCTTTTCCTCTTCATCTGCACGCTGCCAGGTTTGATTCTCTTCTCGCCTGTCTTTGTGGCGACCAAGATTATCAGTCGGCAAAAGGCCAAGACAGCTCTAGCGGGCTCAACAGTCAAGATTCGCGGCCGCGATGTCATGGCAACTTGGAAGATCCTTGTCGCAATTGGTTTTGCGCCTACTCTCTACCACATTTACTCAGCAATCATAACGTTCAAGGTGTGGCAAGATCGTCTGTGGGGTTATGTTCCTGAGGGCGTGCCGTTGTTGGTGGTCTATTTCGCATTGTGGCCATTTATGGTTGGTATCACATTCGCATCTCTACGCTTTGGTGAAGTTGGTATGGACATCTTCAAGTCTCTGCGACCATTGCTCCTCTGCTTGACGCCATCCTCAAACTACAACATTCATAAGCTGCGAATAAGGAGAGCCGAGCTGAGCGCTCAGGTGACAGATGTCATCAACACTCTCGGACCTGAGATGTTTGACGACTTTGAAAAGGCACGACTTGTGCCTGATCTTTACAAGGCCGAGGGCGGTTCTTCGACATCTCCTAAATCGCACCGACGACGCGATAGCGACCAGTCAAGTACTGGCTTTGAGCCTGAGACACCACCAGCTCTGTCCCGACGAAGCACTACACAGTCGAGCCGAGCCCTCCCGCGCAACGATTCTTTCAGCAACATCGGTCATGTGGGCATCTTCTCCACACGGCCGCCATCTCGAGCCCGCAGCAGGTCGAGGTCGAGCAGCAGTGGGGGTGGGTTCGGATCTATGGGGTTCCCTATCAGCGGATTCACCACACTGGACTCAACAGGTGGCTTTGATGAGGCGAGTCGCAAGATTCGAGAGGCGATGAAGAACAGACGACACAAGACAGATCAAGAGAGGACGGAGGGTGATGATGAAGATGAGGACAGCGAAGAGGAGGGTTATGATGAGGCTAGAAAGAAGAACGCATGAGCATTCAGAAGCGTAATGACTGACTGATGGAGGAGCGATGATGGGTATGGAAAAGCGACAAACAGCTATAGTTGTTATCTCGTATTACTGTATTGGAATCGGGCGGAACTGCTTACCTGTTTAAGAATAAGCTCTTTTTCGAATCTCAACGACCGTTACATGTTAATCTTGAGTTTAATGAGAACTTTAATAGGTTTTGTGGAAAGAATACGAGAAACCTGGGACTGTTGACCAGTCGAAAGAGGGATTTTTTTGCGTGATACCGTAATAAATCCTGGGGTTCATCAAAGCTGAAGCTTGGGAGACCGGGGTTTGGCAAAACCCTGAAATTTGAAGAAATGACAGGATCTGATAAGTTTTTTTGTGGGAGCCAATGACGTGCCAATTGCTTCAGTCTCGGTGGTCGGAGATAGGCGGGAGAGGCAAAAGAGCGAGGGGAATTCAGCGAGATGTTGAAGAGACAACAAGTATTTGAAGTGGTGGGAGTGTCATTTCTGGCCATGAAACAAGATTTGGCCTAATTTTTATATTTTCCTCTTTTGGGACTTCATGACAGTCAAGGTGGATGCCTATCTGATCTGATTGATTATTTGATTATCAATCAGTACCATCTCCAAGAAATTGCAGCTATTCAAGTGGACCAGTACCAATCAGATTGATCCATTCCGAACCGAACCTACGGCATCTGGAGACGGAGACTCCAGTCAACGGCCCTAAAATCTACCGAAGATCTCTTACAACATGACTTTATCATCCACACATCACAACCTCCCTCCCTCAACCTCTCAAACCGCAGCTACACCGTCTTGGCTTCCGCAGCATAAGCCCGCAAAGCAAAGAATGGCTCTCTCACTAAAGAACCTCATGAGCTCCGTGCTGGGCGGCGGGGCTAAGGAGGATAGCAAGCCCTCGGCTTCGGAGCTGTTTGCCAAGACGGATCCAAAAGTAGACGGCGAGGAGTGTCTTCACGACTGTGAGAACTGCTCGGTGAGGTATCCCAGGGGGTTCAAGATTGAAGAGGAGGATGTGCTGTATGGACTTGTTACACCTTGGAGTACGCATCTTCTTGTGGGAACGGGGAAGACAGATTGGGTGAGGGATGTGGAGGATGAGGAGGGGAGTGTGATGGAGGCTTTTGGTAAGGCTGTCGAGCCTTCTAATGGGGTGAGTTCTTATCTCACATGAGTCTATGAGTGAGTTGAGTATGCTTCTCACTCAAATCATCACTCACATTTGCCAATGAGAATGCGTATGCTAACAACCACAGAAACTCAAACTCTCGGCATCCAATATGCCTACTCCTCATGACACAGACGACTACTCTGAGCCCACAACTCTTCTTCTCCTCCCGGCCTTCAAGCTCCTCCACAACGTCCACCCTCTCAGCGTGCCCCAGATCATCACTGAGGTCATCAACCGGGCACCAACAAGCACTTCTCCCCTCAACCCCACGCCTCTGCCCGCCTCCCTGCCGTCTCCGGACCCAGCCGCAGGCATCCCGGAGGTGTCTTTAAAGGATTGTCCTCACAATGCCGTCATCCTCATGTGCAGTCATAGAACACGCGACGTCCGCTGTGCGCAGAGTGCGCCTATTCTGAGGAAGGAGTTTGAGCGCCAGCTTAGGCCGCTGGGTCTGTATCGAGATCTGCACGATGAGAGGCCGGGTGGTGTTGGAATTTACTACATTAGCCATGTGGGAGGTCATAAGTACTCTGCTAATGTGATGGTCTACCGACGGCCGAATGCGTTTGGACTGGATGATCCGGTTCCTGAGAAGCAAAATAGCACAAATGGTGTTGAGAAGAACGGCAATGGCGTCAATGGCTCAAGCTCAGGAGAGGAGAGCGTGGGCGCATCGCAGGGTATCTGGCTGGCACGTGTCATGCCTGAGGATTGCGAGAATTTGATTCGGTATACAGTCTTGAGAGGCAAGGTCGTCAAGCCTGAGCGTCAACTACGAGGTGGTTTTGATCGCGGCAGAGGGGTCATGAGTTGGTGAGGAATGAGATGACAAGAGAAAGAAAGACTACATTGGACAAAAGAAAATGAACTGAAGAGGCTGATACCCGTAGCCTCATCGAGGAGCGATGCTAGGTTTTGGTTAAGAGGCATCATGATATGATGTTGAGTTTAGAGTATACGTTATAGACTTTGATGACAACCGTGCTGTTGCATTCTTGCACCATATCCTACGCAGCATTCATGTTGTCAACGCCAAACTTCACAATAAACCCATGAATTAGAGCCAGAGATAGGCTACCAAAAGATCCCACAATTTTATCTTATACTGTAGATGACATTCTACTGGATCTCAACCCCAGCTCCATTCCTCCAGGCCGCGTCGTCAACCTCCTTGATATCGCATCGAAAACCCTGTTAAGGAGTTGATCTGCAATACGACACACGTACCTGCAGAAGAAGAGCCTCATGTACTGTATTCTAGAATTGATTGGTGGTGGAGAAAAAGGAGACACGGAATTCCACTCGAGACTTGAAACAAACGGTGCCGGCTGTCAAGGAATAAGCTGTGGGCCTGTGTTTTTGTGTTTTACTGGAGGTGAATTCTCCGTGGGGGACTGGGTGGGGATTGGCTTTTGGTTGTTTCTTGCGTTACGCGTCGTTTGTTAGAAAGATGTGGGTTTCGTCCATTTTATGGAGACGATAACTCTTATTTTTGATGGCAAGTTAAGATGTCATACTGTAACAATGTCGATCATGGTCAAGATTGTTCTGTACTCTATAGCAGATTTATGGAAGATCTCAATCGAAGAAAGAGTTATGACAGTAAAAGTACCTCGACCATTAATCAAATAATTAAAGTTGTAAGCATAAAAATGTAGTATAAACTACATATTAAAGTGCTGTTAGTTCACCATCATCTCAACGCCTCATCCAAGCATGCAGCAGGGAAACATCCAAGACAAGACAAGCTTTTACCATTGTTAACCCCTGCATTGTTCGTTAAGACGGTACACACTACATCTGCCGGTCCTCCATCGGCCATACCGGTTCGCTCAAAATAACAGACACTGTGGAGAGCTCAACCCAGCCTAACCTCTCATTTTCACATCCCAAAGGCTAATGACTCAAGGATTCTAGCGGAGTATCCTTCCTGCACAGTAAAGATTTTCAAAGCTACCAAGCGGGAAAGTGGTCCGCCGTAGCAACAGATATATAACATGGCCTTGATTCTTCTGAAAAACAGGTTCTTGACATTCAACCCATTCCTTCTTTCTCTATTCTTGACATCAACTTCCTGGTCTGTGACCGAATAACTATCTTTATCCTTGCTGTTTGAGCTGGTCTCGTTCATTATAAAGACTTCAAGTCGTTACCATTCTCTCTTCTTCAAATCAACAATAACTTTCTCTGTCTTTACCTTTCAAACTTCAAACACACATTATCAAGATGAAGACTGGTTTCGTTGCCTTTGTCCTTGCCCTTGCGGCTCCTCTTGCTGTGGCTGCTCCTTTCCCTCGTGAGTATATCTCTTGTTGATATTGTAGGTCATATACTGATATCTGTTTTAGAGAGTGGACCTGGAGGTTTCTTCCCTCCTCCTATGAACGGAACTCAGCCTGGTAACGGTCACTACAACGGTAGTCAGCCCGGTGGACCTGGTAGCTGGTTGCCCGTCCCTGGTGAGAGCCAGCAGGGTGGTGGTAAGTCATAACTATACCATTGTATGATTCGAACTATACTGACCACATTCACAGTCCCTACTCCTGGGCCCATTCCTACTCCCCCTGTTGTCCCTGTCCCTTCCCCTTCTGCCCCCGTCTTCACTCCTCCTCCTGCTGCTCCCACTGAGCCTGGCGTGGTCCCCACCCCTACTCCCTTTGCTCGCAAGTAAAGGCTACAACGACAACTTCTTGAACAAACTTCTTCATTGTCATAAGAGTGCGATAGTACATAGAGCAAGAAAATCGATGCATTAGACTAGATTCTTGTTATAGATACGAATAGAGTGCCGCAAGTCGGTATATGGGCAATTGGCTTTGCTAGCTGTTGTAATTGTGGAGTCTGATTGCTATAATGCAATTCTTGTGATATACTGATCAGAGTGATAATGCAAGCAATATGAAGATCCTGAACTCATAGTATCCCAAATTCATTACTTGATTGATATCGTCTAACTACCTTATTATAGAATTGTCGGCTTGTAAAATATTGGATGTGAGAGTTGCCCTTTTAAGCCATCTTACACCAGTCGGGCCAATCAGGGGCAAGAATCTCCTCGACAGGGTAAGCTGCAATATTCAGAATAGCTTGCAAGCCTTCACCACTTTGTTCATTAAATTCACGTAGAATCACAGATGTTCGTAAGCTTATAATCAATGTAGTGTCTATTTCTCTACGGGTGCCTCATTCCTGATTGAGAAGCATGAGAGCTAATCGTCCTTATCCCCTGGCGTCTTCATTTCCCTCACACGTCTCTTCCTGCTCTTCACTAGCTTCGGAAGACGAGCTAGACGAAGAGTCAGAATCATCCTCCGTATCTACCGAATAGTCATCAATCACTTTTTCATGCTTCTTAAAATATTCATTGCGAAGACGAATGAACAAGTCTGATTCTTCGAGCCGGGTCAGCTCACGTCGGCCAGTCTTAATGAGCACTTCCATCGCATACAGCTTTCTCTGCAACTGCTGAACAATGTCATCGACATGAAAAGGGGGCCTTAGCGGAGCCGAGTCATCATCAAAACTGACACGCTCAAAGCCCTCAAGCTTCACGCCATCAATTTTCGAAATAAACCGGGTTGGATCGAGGATGAAGCGATTCCAGCGCTTCTGGTCATATGATTCAATCTTGAAAATGAGCTCATCCTTGCGAGCCCGGTGCTCGTTGTAAATCTCGTTATAAGACCTCTCAAGGGCATTGAGGACCTTGGTAACGCGCTCACGATACTCGGGACTGGTCTTGTCAAGGGCATCGGATTGGTTCTCGTCGGAGTCGAAGCAAGAAAAGGCGCGAGACGTTGTTTGCATCGTTGCCGTTCGAAGGGCCGGCAATATCAAGCTTAGAAGTCTGCTCGGTGAGACCGGCGAGAGAGTGATCGAGCTTTCCCATTGTAGTGGATGTGGTTGCAGGAGTATAATCTATAAGAAAGTATAGAAGTAATACTGGGAAAGTTGCTGAAACTGTCTGTAGTGCTGTTGGTCGAAGAGTGAACTGCATGGTGTTCCGTGCCTCCTTATATGGGTATCTAGACCTTCTTGTCACCGACATAAGTGAAAGGATAGCCCTGAATCATTGATAGAGCTTGTTGGTATTGAACTCATGGTCAGTGATTTTCAGTCCATTGACTAACATAGACATAGCGTGGGTGGTATGACTCAAAGATGCGAACAACTGTTAAACAGTTCATTGTAAGTGATTCATATGTGTATTGTTCTCATTTACATGCCATAGTGGCTCCTAAATCATAAGCAGTCTATCTCGCGTACTTCGCATTGCCTATGTGCCCAAAAGGTCATAACCATGAACCCAAAACAAGTAACCCACCAATGTCGCCATGATATTGCGCCGTAACTAAAACATAAGTGATTCATCAATCAATCATTCAGATATTACCAACCCGCCCACATTCCACCGTGATTTTATGCTGTATCAAAAACAAGTGGTGACAAAACCACCACAAAACCGCTTGTGCCCAAATAATAAACAAGAAAGTAACCAAACGCAGGGGTATCGAAAAGAGCCTTGAAAGGTCGACGGAGACATTTTGATCAGTCGGCAATGTCACGGCTGGAGTGGCTGCTTGATGTGCCGCTGCCATTCACGCTCATGTGGTTCTTGGCCATGGAGACGAGCTTCCAGATACCGAATGACACACCTGCAAGGATGATGAACAGAATAATGATGATGATGGCGATGACGTCGTTCTTCTTCATGTTGGCGGTTGAGTGAGTGATTTGGCGAGAGAGGTTTGAGTGGTGTGTCGTGAGACTTGAGTGGAGGTGTTGAAGCGAGTTGAGATTGTCTCCAACAGAGACAGTAGTGTTGATAGAGATGTTTTAATCTGAGACAGTTAGTTAAAGGTTCTAATTCAACGGCTGAAGTGAAGAGTTGACATACTCAGTTAAGAAGACTGATGTAGTGTAGTGTAGAGTTGACGTTGGAGTCGGAGTCGGAGTGGTCAAGGTGGTGCAACCAAATTAACCAATGAATCAAGTCGTCCAAGTATCGTTGAATCGTAAAGTCCAAAAAACTCTCAAATCTTCAAAAGAAAATGATAATAATCGTCAGATTCGTTTCTCAAAAAAGATAAAACAAGATCAGGAACTGGAATGCGCAGTCTCACTCTCACCCGTCCACTCACTCTATTATAAGTCGTTGCCCCGCCACCGTCTTTTCTCATGCCCAAGGGTAAGTAAATGGCAAGGCTGGGAGGGGGGAGAGCTAAGCTCACTGCAAGGGCCCCGCTGTGGAGACCTTCAGGGGCCTTTGACACGCTGGAGGGCTTTGGTTTTCTCCCAGCCTCGCAGAAAACGTCACCTCAGCTATTTTTTAATGGCTTTTGTCGCGTCGAGACGCGTCTGACTTTACGGCCAAGCAAGAAAAAAGACCATGCCTGTGGAGGAGTGTGCCGCACTTCCATTACACTGACATATTGCCCGGCCCGTTAATATGCAAGGTACCAGCCTAAGAGTTTCACATGTTACCACAATATTAATTACTGCCATTTGATAAGTTGCTTCAGCCTAAGGTATTTCGCAAGTCCAGGTCCTAAAATACACATGCTACGTCCTGGTGGTTCTCTCCCCGAGACCCGATGCGAAGACTGATGTTCCGTTTCCATCCCGCGTGACTGCATCGAAAAATCAAACATGAAAACAGAAGAACCCTCCGCGACTTAATGGCGATCGCCGATAACGCCGTCCCAGTTACAGCATGTCAACGCAAAACCAACGGCGAAACACGCAGATCTGCTTGCTCTTCTCCTCAATATACTCTTTCGTGGACAAACGACCTTCTCTAGTTCTCTGCCCCGTCCACCAGAGCCTTGTTCTCGTCTCTAATGATCTTGACATGGCGCTCGTAGAATCGAAGCATCTGTACCGCCTCACGTCAGTGCATGCTATGCCCAGGTTCCCCAACTCACATACCTTTTGTGGACACTTCTTGTAGATGACATCGGTATCGTGTTTTGTTTTGCGACCGTTCTTCCAAATAAGATAGACGATCAGCTTTCCACTACCTTCATCCTCACAGGCATCAATTGTTTCGATGTCGTCTTCCCAAGATCCGGCGGGGGGACTCCACTTTTTCGCTGTCGCAGGAGTTGACGAATTGGCAGGATGCTCGCGTCGTGATCGCTTCGTGGTCGAGGTCGTGCTGGGGGTTCCGTTGGTGGCACGGCGGCGCTTCTTGGTCTTGGCTGCAGTTTCGGTCTCCTCAAATATCTTCTCGCGGCCACCGAACGTCTCGAAGTATGCATCTAGGATCTCCTGAGCAGTTTCTCTGTAGAAAGGGCGTTAGACAAGGCCTCGTCGAGGTTGATGCGAACTCCGCCACCTACCTAAGGTTCTCCTCGGGTTCCCATGTCAAATCCTTCTTGGCCTCATACCCTTCCCACTTGACCTGGAACTTGAGAGTTCCCTGCGACCGCTGTTAGCGAGTATAATCAAATCGGGCGAGAGCTTCCTTACGTCGTCATCGATTAGGTGCTTTTTGATGGCCTCAACCACAAATCTGTGCGCGTGAGTCTTCGCCCATTCGGCCAGCTCGCTGGTGTCTTACTCGTCTTCGTCTAGGTCTTCATCGTCCTCGCCATCCTCGTCATCGGAAGCCTCTTCAGGCTTTACGTCGTCGTCGAGGTGATCAGAAACAGCTGCTGCCGAGGTCGACTTTTTGCGGCTTGCGCGCGGGGGCGTCGTGAACTCGCCGACATCAGAGGACTCCTCTTCACTAAGAGCTGCACAGCGATTAGCAATTATAAAATATCAATTGCGCATCATCAAAGTGGTATTTCGTGGGGTTGCGCGTGACGCGATGGCGATGCGCCCATCGTTCGTTGCGCGTGCGACAATCGTTGATCGTTGTAATTATGCAAAGAAAATAGAAACATACCAGGAGGCATCTTGAATGCTGTTAGGTAACGAGTACTAATGCGATTTAAAAAGCGACTGTAATTGTGTATGTGGTGTTGAATCAAGGTGTTGCGGCAAGCGGCGGCAGGACCTCAATTCCGCGATTGAAGGAACAACGATAAGTGGATGTGAGGCAGGCGCGTACTGTACAGTAACGTTAGAGCTACTGCCCACCTTTGGAGGGAGCTGGGCTGTGGCGCGACCTGTCTATGTGGCGCAGGCCACGTGACTTGCTGCTGGAGACTGTTGTCCTCAGTCGTGCAGTTTGAACAAGCTCAAACAATTGCGTGTTACGTTATACCAATACGTTTGTGATTCTCATCGATCTGCGATAGTTTCTATTGTGTTTGCCCCGTTTGGCTTCTGACTGCGGCTCTTGACAGTCATCTCGCCCCCTGTTTGATGCCCCAGCGCATTGAGTGGAGGGCAAATAAAACACAGCAGTCAGAGGAGACCTAGGAAAAGCAAAGAAAAGATTGGCATGATAAAATATGCAGGCAACATCTCATTGCCGAATAAGGGGATTACATACCAGCTGTACTAACAATCTCCTATCATAATAAGCACGACAGCAGCAGCCGTTTTCTGCCCACAAGACGAGGTGATCTTCAGCCGAAGTGGGTAAACTAGCAGAGAAACATAGTTGTGGTTTTCCCACCGGCGGCTATTGTATGTACATAGTCGCCAGTTCAACAGAGTTAGTTGCGCCCTATGATAGGCGCTTGCGGCTCAACTCAGGGGTAAATAAAAGCAAATGGATGGAAGTTTATCAATAGGTTTTGCCAATGCCCTGTAAGAACTAGACCTCTCCTCCTTTATATCAGAGGCTCTGAGCTGCTCAATGTGGAACATGAACCCGATGGACAAATGGGGTTATGAGATTGAGCTTGGAAACACAGGGCGGGAGCACGGAAGAGAATTGCCGGGCGCTGCTTTGCCATATGAAAGGCCGATTCCAGAGAAGCAAGCGGCGTTGCATTTGCTGAAGTAAGGAGCTGCAGGCTGTAATTAAGAATCCAAGAAAATGCGGCGTTGAGTGGCTCACTGCTCTCTTTGTGAGATAGTGCTGCTGCGGTGGTTAAGGGGTATGCAGAAGCTCACCGTCCGCTGATGTCCTGTCTCGTGTCTCGGACAAGGATCCAACGCCTAACAGCAACCCCATGGTCGGTGCCACCCATGTTTGTGCTCTAGGGCCAATCTCGTGCTCTCCAGGCATCTAGCGCTGTGAGACTGCCGAAAGCAGCGTCCAGTGTGGTCGAGTCTTTGTTTCCCCAGGTCATTTCAGTCTCTTGAGTCGGGGATTGGAGATGGAATACCGTTGGCTGTTAGGATCTGACAGACGTTTTGACCTTGCGTCAGTTTACCTTTCTTTGCTTTTGCTTTGAGACACACACTTTTACTTTGACTTTAGTACTAAGCTTACATAAAGGGGCTGCAGTTGGGGAGAGCAGCCGAACCCACTCTATTACGATATGCAGGATTGAGGCGTCATTAAAGACCGCTGAAAGTCCAATTAATACAGGTGGCCGAACGGTGGAAAGTAAGGGATGTCATGTAAGGTACAGAGTATCACGCCCGATCTACGATCTAGAGAGATGAGAAAGATCTTGAGATTTCTTGTGTGTAGGATTGTAGGCCGTGACACATATATAATTTTCGCGTTCGTATGAAAAGGAGCTCGTATTAGCGAAGGGTCTGGACAAGCTATCGAACCTTCGCAACTTAGATTACCAGTAGTATAAGTGGACCTCGAGAAAGAACATAATAAGCGGTCGCGGTGGGTTGACCGTAATTCGATCACATGAGAAAGAGAATTGAGAGTTATTGATAGAATTTTAGCTACCTAAGATATCCATAATTTTAGAATGAGAGATTGTCGTATTTATAGCTGCATATCCTCCTCCCCTTTTAGCGACCCTGAGCCGATCAACACCAAATGCCGATGTCCAAATCTAGGTAGTAATGGGACTTTTGCCTGAAGTCAACAGACTCTTAGGAGTGCTTCTTTATTCGCAGTTCTTTTCTAACAATGCCTTCATTGGAATAGATTGTATTATCCAAGATCTCACCGTTGCAACATAATCCCTAGAGCAAACTGCTCGCCCTGCCCTACCACGATCTGAGGCCCAGCCCAGGCCCAGGAGCAATAAGAGCAACGGCGACAGCTCCAGCTCCCGGCTGCACTAGGCCGGGCCTCTTAGAGCAGCCCGATCAGCGCTAAGCGAGCAGCGGGAGAGACATCCAGACGGCGGGACGGCCACTAAGCGTCAGGGGTGCCGCTGGTGCTAACGGCGCCAATCTGGGGCCTGGGGGTCTTGGTTGGATCCGCCCCTGAATAGAGAGGAGGCTTTATTTTAAAATGGAGAGGGGGGAAAAAACCAAAGGAACAATTAAACCCAGCGATGCTAAAGAGACCTGGCTTCCCTTCTCCTTTAGTCTCCCGCCGCCTGCCTCTAAACTTCCATTGACTTGACATCTCGAGTCTTTCTCTTATTTCCTTTCATTTCTTTCTCTCTCTCTCGCTCGCTCTCCGTCCACTCTTTTGAAACTCTCACCAAAAAATCTCTCGTCCCTTTCTTCTTCCACCTTCATGCTCTAGAACTTTGCATGAACGTCTATTAAAACCACCTTCCGCTCGGAGGTCTCGGCCCCAATACGCTCGTTCTTTTCTCTTCAACCTTCGCTCGCTCCTTATGATTAACGCCTGCAACGCTCCCCAATTGGAGCCGCAGCCACTTTTTACACTCTTGTAGTTACTACCGAGATCTCTCTCACCCGACCACCGCATTCTCGTATTCTCGAATTCTTCCAGTTCCCCTAATTATCCCCGAATTTGGTCCCTCCTCATACTTTCAAAATGCCCGATTCTACGCCCCAAACCGACTCAGGAACCCCCAAAGCTGGTGCTCCCAAGGACAAAAACTGCCCCTTTTGTGGTCAAGCTTTCACCTCTTCCTCGCTCGGTCGCCATCTCGATCTTTACATCAAGGAAAAGAACCCCAAACCCCCGGATGGTATTCACGATGTCGATTCTATCAAAAAGCTCCGTGGTGGCATCACAAGACGACAGCCTCGAGGCTCGCTTGGTGGGAGGCGTGAAGCCTCAACTCCTGTGGGAACCCCGAAAGCACCTATTGTGACGGATACGTCTATCCCCGATAATGAGGACTTCCGGTCTCCTGTGCTCTCTAAGGACAACCAGCTTTCAGTCGATTCGACAATGACATATGCGCCACCTTTTCAACCAACATGGGAGGCAACGGGTGTTATGAACGACCTCCCAAAACGAGGCAGTTGGGAAAGTGACGCCGCACCCGAACCACCAAAACGTCCTGGAATGCAGCGTACTGTTAGCAAACAAGCCATTCAAAAGGCTCAGTTCGATGTTAAGCAAAAGCTTTCAGACGCCATGGATACAGCCCGTGCTGCGGAGCTCGCATTGCGAGAGCTCCTCAGCTCTTGGAGGGCAGCCAAGTATGCATTGACTTTTGTGGTGACTCCGTTTCCAAGTGCTAACATGATAACAGGGTGCAACTCGACAACAACTCGATGCCATTCGACTTCGATCCTCTATCTCTCGATTTCCCAGCCCTTACTCTTCAATGCCTACAACCTCCTCCGACCCTTTTCTCGTCCACGCAACATCCTACATCAACATCCTGGTCTGTCCAGTCTCCAGGCCACCGCGAATTCGAGGCACTGCGAACTTTTTTCACAGGAGAGTTCAAAGCCTGGAAAGTGACTTGCGCTTCAGCTACAACTGCCGTTATGGATGAGTTTAAGTACCCTCCCTCGGCAAACAACTTCCGAAACCCTCGAGAGTTGGTTCGCAAGGCCGAGAAGATGGCCGAACAACTCGAGGCACAGGTTGATGAACACCTACAATCAGCATACGCAGTGTGGGAAACATTGCCGGTTCAACGACAACAAGAACTTTGGATTTTGGAGTTGGCTCGTGGTGTGGGAAGAAAACATAAGGAGGCGGAAAAGATGAAGGAGCAGCAGCACAGACTCAAGCAAGAAAATGCCAATCTCAAGTCCCAAATTGAGCAGTTGAACAAGCTTCAACAACCAAAGGAGTTCAAGCTCGCTGTACCCGTTACGATACCCATTGACAGAGAGCTGATCGCCCTTTCTTACGAACAAGCTGTAAAGGGTGGAAGGGCTGTAGGTTTCTCCATGGAGGACAGCCAACTTGACCTCGGCCCTCTTGTTGCGAGATCCATTGAACGATGGAAGAGCGTTATTGCTTCCACAAGAGCCAATGCTGCTGGAATGAATGCTCAAAGGACGTTAGATCAAGCCAGTCAAAGTCAAACCTCTTCCGCCTCTGCCAATGGCACTCAAATCACGCCACAAATTCAGACGCCATCCCAGCCACAGTTCCAAGCACAGCAACAGTCACAACGGCCACAACGACCACAACTTGCTAAGCGCCAGTCAACGACGAGTATCAATGGTGCTCCCAGCGAGCATGCCACTACTTCAGCCTCTACAACCGGCCCCTCGTCCATTGCTGAAGCTAGCGACCAAGATGCCGATGCAGAGATGGAAGATGATGATAGTTTCGCAATGGTGAATGCCTCTCCGATCAAGCCCCAACCACCTATCCAGCAACAAGCAACTTTAGAAGTGCCACGTACACGACCTGTTCAGCAGCAACAACAACAACAACAACGCGCCGCACAGTTCATGATGCCTAACGGAGCAGGCAGCCCTGTTAACCGAGCAGCTATCAATATGAGCCGTTCAATGCCAAATATGAATATGGCAATGCAAAATGGAACTATGCATGGGGGAGACATGGCTATGGCAATGCAGGGAGTTCGTGGGGATCCCATGTTTTTGGAATAAAACAGCCATTTCAGTCAGACAGTTGAGGTTGCGTAACACAAAATCTGATACAGGCAGGCTTACAAAGAACATATATGTAATGACGAAAGATTCAGAGCTCGATTCATCTTGCTCATGATGCAATAATATGACCAATTCTGAATAGCTTCGCATTTTCTTTCTATTACTCGTGGTCTTTTGCCGTATATAGACATAAACATATCTGCCAATGGATTTAAATGTGGCTGAGCCCCCTCAGCAGATGCCTGACTGAAATTTACCCCGCGATTGTGGCGCCCAAAACCAATGGATTTCTTCTGCCCCTCCAGTGCCCTGACTGTTTCCACTGACTCACAACATCCATCACAGCTTGACTCAATTTGCCGGCTGCAGATATTTAAGTCAGGAATTACCGCCTGGTTTGGAGATCTGTCATCCCAATTATACCCACCGCGAAACGAGACGCAATCATGGCTGACGCTGCTGCCCCTCCGACCGAGCAGGTCTCCAACCTGCACCTCGATGAGGTGACTGGTGAGAAGGTCTCTAAGACCGAGTTGAAGAAGCGCCAGAAGGCCCGCCAGAAGGAGGAGGAAAAGAAGAAGAAGGCTGCTGAGCGTGGTCCTGCTCCTGCGCCCAAGAAGGCTGCTGGCGGTGCTGAGGCTGCTGAGAAGGACCTCACTCCCAACCAGTACTTCGAGATTCGATCAAGGAACATCAACAATCTCCGCCAGACCAAGAGCCCCAACCCCTACCCTCACAAGTTCAATGTCACATACGACTTGCGAAACTTTGTCAACGAGTTTGGTCACCTCAAGTCTGGCGAGCATGCCAAGGACAAGATCATCCAGATTGGTGCTCGTGTCCACGGAAAGCGAGCTTCTGGTTCCAAGCTCCTCTTCTACGATGTCCGAACAGAGGGTGTCAAAGTCCAGATCATGTGCCAGGCTCAAGAGGTGCGAGATGGAGCTCCCGCCTTTGATGCTCAACACGAGCACCTTCGCCGAGGTGATATCATCGGTGTTATTGGCTACCCCGGCCGGTAGGTTGATAATCACCTACAGCAGCGAAACCAGTACTAATATCAGTTTAGAACTGCCCCCAAGACCAAGATTGAGAAGGGTGAGGAGGGTGAGCTGTCCATCTTCGCGACTGAGGTCATCCTCCTGACTCCTTGTCTCCATGCCCTCCCTGATGACCACTACGGTTTCAAGGATCTCGAGCAGCGATACCGCAAGCGATACCTCGATCTTATCTGCAACGAGAAGGCCCGCAACGTCTTCATCACTCGTTCCAAGATGATCACCTGGATCCGCCGATACTTTGACGAGCGAGACTTCGTTGAGGTTGAGACTCCTATGATGAACCAGATTGCTGGCGGTGCTACTGCTAAGCCCTTCACCACTCACCACAACGAGTACGACATGCAGATGTTCATGCGTGTTGCTCCTGAGCTGTACCTCAAGATGCTCGTTGTCGGTGGTCTTAACCGTGTGTATGAGATTGGACGTCAGTTCCGAAACGAAGGTGCTGATCTCACCCACAACCCCGAATTCACCACCATTGAGTTCTATCAGGCCTACGCTGATGTCAACGACCTGATGGATATCACTGAGGATATGGTCTCTGGCCTCGTCAAGTACCTTACCGGTGGCTACAAGACTACTTTCCACACCCAGACTGGTGAGAAGTACGAGGTCAACTGGGAGAAGCCCTGGCCTCGTTATGAGATGATTCCCACTCTGGAGGAGGCTACCGGCGAGAAGTTCCCTCCTGGTGACCAGCTCCACACCCAAGAGACCAACGAGTTCCTCAGGAAGATCCTTAAGAAGATGAACCTGGACTGTACACCTCCTCTGACCAACGCCCGCATGATTGACAAGCTGGTCGGCGAGTTCATCGAGGAGAAGTGTGTCAACCCGTCTTTCATCACTGGCCACCCTCAGGTCATGAGCCCTCTAGCCAAGTACCACCGTGAGATCCCCGGTCTGTGCGAGCGATTCGAGGCTTTCGTGTGCAAGAAGGAGATTGCCAACGCCTACACCGAGTTGAACGACCCCTTCGACCAGCGTCTGCGCTTCGAGGAGCAGGCTCGCCAGAAGGACCAGGGTGACGACGAGGCTCAGCTCATTGACGAGAACTTCTGTACTTCGCTCGAGTACGGTCTGCCCCCTACTGGTGGTTGGGGTATGGGTATCGACCGAATGGTTATGTTCTTGACTGACAACTACACCATTCGTGAGGTTCTTGCTTTCCCCTTCATGAAGGATGATAAGGCGGAGCAGAAGAAGCTCGCCGCTGAGGTGGTTGGCATTGAGCCCATGCCTGAGGAGGGTATTGGTAAGTTTGATAGCTCTATTGACCTAAAATTGATTGCTAACTGATGGTGATAGCTCACAAGTAGAATGGGAAAATGGGATTTACTAGGTTTAAGTGATGTATTGGGATGCATGATTTTACGTTGAGACAATGACACAAGGATGGACAAGAATTCAGTCTGATGGAAATAGAATTAAAAAAATAAAATAAATAAATGCCATCGTAAGGCTTGTTAAGATTTTCTTTCAAGAGTCGAGTGTCTAAAATGCTCATTCAATGCGTCGTCCGACAACCTAGAACCAGCCTTCCTTTTCGTTATTCTATTGATGCTATTGGTAGGTACTATATTGTACAGTTGTAATATACATGTTGTCTTTCGGCATCTTACAAGATCGTCAAATCGTCTATTTAGCAGCAGCTTGCTTCAATCGCTGCTCAAGCAGGCGAAGCGTAGGCTTGGGAATATGAAACCTATGAGCCAACACAAGAGCCATGGTCAAGACACCCAGCGCACCAGCCTGATGGGCTGCGGCGAGGGAGATGGGGACCATGTAAATGAGAGTGCTGATGCCAAGGGCGACCTGGAACGACACAACATGGAAGAGGCCGTCGGCGCCCTTTTTGATGTTGGCGGGTAAGATAGCCTTGACACGTCTCGTGCGGGCGTAGATAAAGAGGGAGAGGATAGAGCAGAATGTAGTGACGGCGAGAATTCGGTGGTTCATCTGGACAGTGCTGGGGTTCTCGAGCATGTTGCGCCACCAGAGATCAGACTGATCCTCCTTGCGCGAGTAGAACTTGTCCCAGAGTTCCTGCTTGGGAGGGAAGAGGCCAAGGCCCATCTTGGGGAACTCGTTATAGATCAGACCAGCATCGAGACCAGCAACGAGACCACCTGACATGGCAGTGATGAAGGTCAGAGTAGCGAGGGCAAAGACGACACGGCGCATCGTGCGGAGACCGGGCTGGCTCATAGCGGCGATCTGCTTCATGGCCGCCTCGGGGTTCATGAGCCAGCGGCGAGTTCGCAGAACAGCAAGACCAGAGACAAGCATCCAGGAGTAGCAGACAAAAGCGGTGGCAAGGTGAGTGGTGAGACGGTACTGGGAGACACGAGGATGAGAGCCAGGAGCGAACAGATCATCTTTGAGACCAGACTTGACCATCCACCAGCCGATAACGCCTTGGAAACCGATCAATGCAGATATTCCAGCGAGATTCAAGGCCATCTTGGGAGTGACTTTGCGACGAGCAACCAGGTAGGCGGTAGGAATGACAAATGTCAGGCCAATGAAGCGACCCCAGACACGATGAAACCATTCCATAAAGTAGATCTTCTTGAATTCTTCGAGGTTCATGTGAGGGTTCAGAAGCTTGAACTCGGGCGATGCGCGGTACTTTTCGAACTCGGACTCCCAGTCTTCCTTGGACATGGGGGGAAGCGAACCGGTGACAGGTCTCCATTCAGTGATGCTCAGGCTATTCTGATGTTAGCTGATTATTGTAATTGTCACAAGAAACAGCAGAGAAACATACCCAGACTCGGTCAATCGTGTCAGACCACCAAAAACGACAATACCAAAAACACTAACAGCGCTGCCGAGGAGCCAGTAGCCCACGCCCTTGGGATTGGACTCAGGCCATGCCTTCTTGGCTGCTTGGGAGACGGAGGGAGATTCGCGGGCGGAGACTTGCTCAGCAATTGCTCCAATTGGCTTGCTAACGGCAGAATCGACATAAGATCGTGATCGGACGGCGTTGAGGACTCGTGAGGGCATGCTCCGGGGAGCAGTTCGAAGGCATTGGTTACAGACGAAGAACTTTGAAGGGCCCGACGCTGCGGCCGAGGCCTGGAAGAGTAACCTCCGGAACCCGGGGGTAAAGGAGGACGCCATGATCGAAACCAATGATCAGAGGTTGAACAGAGGAGGGTGAGGGTGAGAGGAGTGGAATTGGCAGAAGAAGTGGCTCACTTATAGATCATACGACGAACAATGGCCATTCATAAATTCGACATCCGATGTGACTCGGTATTCGGTGCTGGACCTGGTCCGTAGTGGGAAGGCCCCTGTGGCTTTCAGTGGGAGTGACCCCACTGGAATCAGCAATTTAGAACGTTCATGATAGGCTTATCTCACACACCATTTTTACTCCATTACCCGCATGGGTATGGAACTATGGATGATGCCCCGCCAAGGGTCACCTCACCGCCAAACTTTTTTACACGGCAGAAAAGTTGGAAAAAAGTGTTCCAACGAAAAGCTGTAGAGGTAGACGCCATCTAGCCATCCAGTCGTCTCACGTCGTAGCCAAATCTGCGCATCGACCCATTTTCTCGAAGTTTTGATCATCTATAATCGAGAATTACAATGGGCGGACGACAGGCTCACGGAAGGCCCCTTGTGGCAGCTCCCAAAGCCAAGGCCGGCAACAAAAAGTCCAAGGCGCGATCACAGAAGAATGCGCTCGATGCATTCGGTATCGCACAAGAGAACTTTGCGCCGAAACAGAAGCGGACACCTCGAGCGAGGGAACTTGACGCCGAGATCGAGCGCAAGCATGGTCGCGACGAGGACGATGATGATGAGGACGACGAGGATGAGGACGAGCCACAGAGAAAGAAGGTCAAGAGGCCCAGTCGACCTGCGGATGACGACGCCGATGATGGAAGCGATAGTGAAGGAAACGAATGGCGATTAGGAGGTCTCCGAGACGATGATGAGGACTCTGAGATTGAGAGTGACGATGCGTTTGGCGACAGTGATGGGGATAAGTTCGATGGTTACACGTTCCGCGGCAGCAAGACAACACAGCGCGAGGTAGGTTTATTTCGCAGCAGGGCGGTTCATATCAGTCTAACATTGAAAAGGACGACGACTCAGAGGACGATTCACAAGACGATGAGGGCGAAACACTCGGTGCAGACGCCATCGATCTAGCAACGGCTCTCGACCAATTCGAGGAGTCAGACGACGAACCCGAACAGAAAGACCAATCTGGATCTTCAGAGTCTGACGACGATGCATCTGACGAGTCGGAAGAGGACGACGACGATGATGATGCCGACAGTGACGATGACGAGGAAGCAAGCCCAGAGAAGCTCGAGGCTCTTCAGGGTATGATCAAGGAATACGGAGGTCAAAAGGACGAGGATGATAAGCTCAAATCAAAACCCAAGATTAGCCTTGCTGATCTAGGATTGTCGGGTATCAACGACGCCAACGTAAAGAAGTCTATGAAGCTTATGAGCAAGGAAGAGAAGGAAAAGCGTGCTGGTGCTTCCAAGAAGCTGGATGTGCCTCTGGCGAGGAGACAACAGGACCGCCTGGATCGAAGCGCAGCCTACGAAAAGACCAACGAGACTCTAGATCGATGGAACGACACGGTCAAGCAGAACCGAAGAGCAGAGCATCTCATGTTCCCTCTGCCTCAAAACTCAGCGACTGCCGGCCTCGATACCACCGAGTTGCAGCCCCTAAAAACTTCAAACCCAAGCAACGAGCTCGAGTCTGCTATCATGTCTATCATGGAGCAGAGTGGTCTTACAATGGATAAGCCCCAGAAGCCTAAGGAGAAGGACTACGACGAAGAGGGCAACGAGCTTACTCGAAAGGAGGCTCTGGCCCGTAAGCGTATGGAGCGCGAGCTCAACTCCCGAGAGGCCAAGCGAGCCAAGCGCATCAAGAAGATCAAGAGCAAGGCGTACCATCGTGTGCACAGAAAGCAGCGTGAGCGTGATGACATGGCTGCCCAAGAGGGCGATGAGATCGACTCTGAAGAAGAGCGTGAGGCACAAGATCGTCGACGTGCGCTGGAGCGTGTTGGCCAGCGACACAAGGAGAGCAAGTGGGCCAAGATTGGCTCCAAGGCAAAGCGAGCTGTATGGGACGATGATTTCCGTGCTGGGCTGACTGAGATGGCGCGTAAGGACGAGGAGCTTCGAAGGAGAAAGGAGGGCCGTGCTGGTGGCTCTGACGAGTCATCCGAGTCCGATAGCGATTCTGACGGCGGTGACGCTTCTCTGCGTCGACAGCTGGCCGCTCTTGAGGAGGAAGAGGACACGCCTCAGAAGGGTCTTATGGGTATGAAGTTCATGCAAAAGGCTGAGGCTTCTAAGAAGGACGCAAACGATGCCCTTATTAAGCAGATCCGACGCGAGCTCGATGGCGAGGAGTTTGATGAGTCTGCGGATGAGCTAGAGGAGGTTGGTCGACGACAGTATGGCGCTGCAGATGGCAAGCCTTTCAAGCCAGCTCTGGAGAAATCAAGCCGGGTATCCAAGAAGCGCAAGTCTGAGGATGATGACGACGACGAAGACGACGACGTGATAATAACCACCAACGGCGCTGGTAGCAACCCTGCTATTCCCAACATCACATCCCTCTCAGAGCCCGCAGCTTCAACAAGCAAAGACACCTGGTCCCGTGGCGAGACACGTCGCAAGAAGAAGGCCGAGCCTAAAACCAACATGGGCGACCTCGAACTCACATCCCACGCCGTTATTGCCTCACGACCCAGCAAGTCCAAGTCCAAGTCAAAAACACAGACTGCTGAGGAGGCTTTAGACGCCGAGTCCGAGACAGACCAGCATCTTCCCTTGGCGATCCGTGACCAAGAGATGGTTGCTCGTGCCTTTGCAGGCGAGGATACGGTTGGCGAATTTGAGGCTGAAAAGGCTGCTATCGCTGAGGATGAGGATGACAAGGTCGTTGATAACACACTGCCCGGTTGGGGATCATGGGTCGGCGATGGTGTGAGCGCAAAGGAGAAGAAGCGACACCAGGGCCGTTTCTTAACAAAGGTAGACGGTATTAAGAAGAAGGACCGCAAGGACGCCAAGCTGGACAAGGTTATCATCAACGAGAAGCGCATCAAAAAGGTAAGATCCGTGAACCTCTCCAACTCATCAATATCATATACTAACAACCGACAGAACGACCGCTACCTCGCATCCCAGCTCCCGCACCCCTTCGAGTCCCGTGAGCAGTACGAGCGCTCGCTGCGTCTGCCTGTTGGACCAGAGTGGCAGACAAAGGAGACTTTCCAGGACAGCACCAAGCCTCGTGTGCTCATGAAGCAGGGCATTATTGCGCCCATGTCCAAGCCTACCATTTAGATCTGTTCATCTACATTTTGAGATATACATATATATTGGCGTTTTGATTATCAAAAGCATGGTTAATCAATTCCTTATTTACCCCGGAAATGATGAGTTGGTTCTATGTCTGAGATTGATACTGTAAGAAACATCAAATACTTTGAGGCCAGATTCTTCAAGACATAATGGCTCTTGCTCTCACAAATGTGATGAACACCAATGGTCAAGCAAGTCTTCGGTTTCCCTTGGCTTTCCATCTAGCAAGTATTTATACACCTGCACCTATTTGATCCGCTGCAAGCCGGCTAAATGCCATTGATAATAGCCAGTCTATAGCATCAATATTCTTACAAGAGACCCAAGTTCATCATCCCGTTCATATGTCGAACGTTCGTTCAACACATTCCTTGCTGGTCTGTAGTCTCTGAACCCTTCCAATCTCGGTGTCTCATATGGTCCATGTCATTTCGAGTAGTTTCACCCGTGATAGCAAGAGAATAACAAAATCTTCGAAAAACATTGATTAACTACCTGATCAACCTTTTCGCGCCCCGAGTTCCTTCTCCGACCTCGCAGTCCAATGATGTAAACAAGAAAACCCCAATAATTGCAAGTAGTAGTAGACTGGCAGGCCATGTTCCTATCTCATTTCTTTTGACACAATGAAAATTCGCGAATGCGACTAAACCACCCCATTCCTCTCCTTGTTTCATTCCAGAGCTTATTGCAGTCTCTGAAACTCCCGTAAGGCAGTCCTATCCAGCGGACTGCATCCGCTTAATAATACAAATATGAAAAGTTGACTCGATTATTCGATTGTAATTTAACGTATCGTTGAAGGCGCCGATTCTTGGGCAACATTCCTGGTTATCCAGAGCCAGTTTCTTATAAGATAAGCCACTGGTTGTCAGAACAAACATGTTTAAAAACATTAGTTGATTGGTGAATTTTAAGACACCAAAATTGACTCTAGCATTTAGTTGCCGGGGTCCATAACATCGGTAGGAGTGGCATAGAAGGCCAAGGCGATGATAATGTAGAGACCCATAAGCATAGCACCTTCGAGGTAGTTGGACTTGCCATCCTGAACGGTGTATGTAACAACGAGGACGGACACTGCGAAGGCAACAGTTTGGACTGTGGGCATGGTGTTAGAGAATGTCATGATAAGAGGTCGGTGCTTTCAAACTTACAAGTCTCGAAGTGAAGAGTCATCTCAGCGCCAATGATCCAGCCAACAATGACAAGGAAGGGAGTAACCAGGAGGGCAATCTGGATAGAAGAGCCAATTGCAACACCCATGGCGAGATCCATCTTGTCACGGAGGGCGACAACAACAGCGGTAACGTGTTCCGCAGCATTGCCGACGATAGGAATTAAGATCAGACCAATGAACCCTCGGCTAATTCCTGAACTCTTGACAAGATCGTCGATACTGTCAACAAGGTAATCGGCGCAGATAGTGACGAGGACAGTAGTGACAACCAAGACAGCGATAGCGGCAATAGGGCCAATGGCGGGCTCCTCGTCCTCCTCGTCCTCCTCGTCACCCTCGTTCTGGTTCTCGGCGTCGAAAAGGTTGCTGTGCGTTCGGAGCTGGAAAACGAGGTACAGGACGTAGAGCAAGAGAAGAATGATGGCAGTACCGCGGGAGAGTGTGAGAATGCTCTGGGCCTTCTCCTTAGAGCCACTCTGGTCAAGGACGGCGTAGAGCTACAAGAGTTAGTCGAGTCTTAGTCTGGGATCAATTCAACATACAGCTGCAGGGATGACGAGGGAGGCGGAAGACAGGGTCATGAGAGAGCAAGTTGTCTGAGCAGTGGCTGAAGAAAAGACCTGCTCTCTGCCATTGCCCGACTCGCCTCGGTGGATGATACCACCAAACAAGAAGCACATGCCCATAACCAGGAGAAGGTTAGACAGAATGCTGCCAAGCATTGAGGCCTGGACAAGCTCGATTTCGTTTCGCTGGAGAGCAACAATGCTGACCTAAACATGCGGTTAGTCGTCGTGGACAAGGTAAAGCTTCTGGGTATCGTACAATCAATTCCACAGCGTTTCCAAAAGTAGCATTGAGGAGTCCACCAAGGGTATCACCAAGCTTCATCGAGATCTCTTCGGTCGCGAACGATAGCACAGCGGCGAGTGGGATAATAGCAAAGAAATTGATGGTGAAAACAGCAGTTGAACCCCAGCCCATTTTGCCAGCGATGATGCCGAGAGGCACCATGACCAGGAGAAAGTTGACATAGTCTATCAAAGAGTGTCAGTTATAAATGCGACCAAGCACCAACGAGAGCAAGCATACTGCTAAGAAGAGTGACCTTGGCGATGTGCCAGGAGTAAGCCAGACTCCTGACGGCGATGTTGCTGTTGTGGATACCGGGGGTATGCTTCGAGTCGAAGAGAAAGGTCATGGTACTCGAGTCTCGGCTGAGGCTGATATGGCCGTTGCCATTGCCATTGCCGTGAGTGCCACGGCGATCCGACGAGGCACCGCCATTGAGGAGCGGGCTACTCTCGTCGGCTATATGGTTTGCTGGTTTGGTCGACATCGAACGTCTGATTTGGAGATAGAAAGATGGATGAGCTGTTGATGGTGAATCAAGACACCGGCATGGTCAGTGATTGAGTCTTTGAAGTAATGAACGAGTAGTAGAAAGGCACCAAATGGCGGGGCAGGGAGCAATTAATTAAGCAATGAGGTGTCACACGTCAGAATGCAAAGAAGTCCCCAATAGGACAAGTCAAAGAAGGTTGGGGGAAGGCAGCATGGTAGGCTGACTGGTGTTGCGCCCTGGCCTGGCCTAGATCGCTTGGCGCTGTCTTCGTGGAGCGGATCCTTTAAGCTTGTTTTTGTTCTCGACAAGGGGAAAGGACCGGACCCTGCTGCGCCATCCTTGATGCGCATGCGTAGACAGCAACACAGAGATGGGGAAGTGAAGATCCTGCCTGAAGCTGGCGCGTAGATACAGAGTCGCAGTGGCATGTAGGGGATAGTGACAGCACTTGCCAAGAGAGGGAGAAGGGTGCCTGAGTTGGGGATGGGTGACTGAGTTGGAGATGGGGAGATAATACAGGAATGGATGGACTCGAGCTGAAGGGAAGAGAGCTCTCTTGTCGAGCCTGGTCGCGTCGCGAATATACTCACTCGATTCAACGACTGAATTCACTCGATATCTTGTATCAAGTGATGAGCCCCGTGTCCGTTTCCGTGTCCAAAGGGGATAGGAACAGGAATAGTAGATGTGGAAGTGGAAATGAGGTTGAAAGAAGAACGAAACGATGTGGGCACGGAGTGGTAAAGGATAATACATACGGATACAATATCGTGAGTGGCGCCGCCCGTGTGAAAGAAGCTAATCTTGCACTTTGTCTCGTTCTGGCTGGGGTGTGACACTCTGTGCTCAGTGCAGGGATGGGTGACAGTGACGGAGAGGTGAAATATGGAGATGTAGAAAAGTTGAGAAGAGGAAGATGACAATCTGATTTCTAGATGGTACTGTAGGGATATTTACTTTGTGTGTAAAAGGAATAGACTTTGTGCACGTTGGTGCTGCTTGAGTATGTGCGTGCTTAATGTTTGAAGCTCGAGGAGAGTAAAAAGAAAAGCCTAAATGCAAATGCAGGTAGATAATTACTTACAAACCATGGCTGGCTGGCCAAATAACTTGTGCCTCGAGCTGTCCCTCTAGTCAATTGATGCCTGTGTCTCCGCCTCTGCTGCGGTTTAAAGATTGACGACGACGACGAAGAGAGCAAGTCGGTCTGGAATGAGCGAAACCAAACGAAACGAAACGAGTAGCGAAGCGGATGACGATCCAATCCAAAGACGATCTTTCAAGAGGCAGTGTCCTTGTCCTGTGCTCGGCCTGTTCTTCACCCCGCTCAACGGAGTCTAAGGTAGAATAGCGCGGGCGGATAAGAAAGAGAAAGTGGGCGTATCTAAGCTACACAGCCCGTGGAATCTCGAACAATTGAACGACGGCGGGTGATGATGCTGGTGATGATGATGGACTTGAATGTGGTGGTCGTGTTGTGTTGCAGGAACGAAGAAACAGGAGGCCTCCTTCCTTGGTTCCAGGTTACGCAAGGGAAAAGCTTGGCCCTGGGAAAGCAGCCGAGCGAGTTGACGTAAGACATGGGTCTAGGCGGATCGGCAGGCCACATCAGCCAATCCCATCAGGCCACTGACAAAGAAGCTGGGCATCAACCGCTGAGCTACCCACTGGAAGCTCTCCACTCTCCAGGAGCTCCAGGTTGTCCTGTCACTGGTGCTCACTTATTCGGCGCGTTGCTCTAAGCTCCATCGAGAAAGTGCCGATTTCAGTTATCGACGCAGAGAAATGAGAAACAAGTTAGATTAGCTGGTGGCTGAGCAAAAAGCTTAAAACTTTGAATCTGCAAGCGCTATTTCTCATCACTGCAACAGCACCCAAATCCCATCACATGGTTGTTATTTTTTTTTTTATGTATTTACAAATCCTTTGACTGCGGCACATTTTCTATCAATTGTCCGCCTTGCAATTATCCTTTTTCTTGGCAACCTTGTAGCCCCCTTTTTTTTCGGGGAGGCGTTCAGTGGCTTCATTATTCTCAAACGTCATAAACTGAGTATCAGCTTACGAAATGGTTTAGACTCCGCCATATTTCCATGCTTTTTTGGCTTTGCCTTGCACAACCGCTTGGTCCTGTCCAATCCTGTCCGACGCTGCCGGGCTGCCGGGATTAACGTTGTGGCTGCAACCCCAGAGCTCGTCATAGGCCACTTAGGTGAAGCAAGCAAAGCAAGCCCATGTTACACTGGATCTTTCATCCTTTCTAAGGTTGTATTGTATTCTTTTGTTGGATGACAAAGATAACAACTGTCTGCTACACAGTACAGTAGGTTATACCCGGTCTCCTTTGGTGGTTAAATGTTTCACATCCGCACAGACTCTAAACAGCCCCATAATCAATTCCCGCTCTGTCTCCAAACTTGCCAATCTGCAATTTGTCACTCTTCTCCTCTTCTTGGACAGCTTCAAGGCAGTGTAAACAACCTGTTTCTTGGCGTTCATCCCCATCTCACTTTCCCCTTGGCGCAAATCTTCATTAAGGGTCGTTATAGCTGCGCCCCCAATAAGCCAAGGCCAAAGTGTCACTCTCAACACATGGTTGGTCTAATGACTTAATTGATCTGAGATGTCCCGAATCAAATCCAGATAATCAGTCAACTTTGTCAGACTTCGGTACTTCAGAACTTCATCCAACGGCCTTTGGCGGCGGCTTCATTCAAGATAACCAATGAAATTCTAACGCACCCTGTCTAGGGTCTAGCATCTGCCTCCCGTCTGTCTAAGCTCGGTGAGGTCAGGGATATCTAACTGTCTGTCTTGTCTTCTCCATGTCTCAACGCTATTCAAATACTGCTCTTTCTGCTTCCTTTCCAATGTACAAAGTAAATATTCCCGTCGAGGTATCGCCATGTCTATGTTTGGTATTATACAATGTGCTTATCCCAGCACCAATGCAGCCCAGCCGACTTATTGCTTGCCGTCTTCATCAAATTTGCCCAAGAGCTGTGTCATGACTGTTAGCTGATAGACTTGTGTTCTCAGTGTTGCAAACTTACCGGCAGCATACGCCATATACCACGTTCTTGATGCTCCGCCATCGATCCAGTTGGCATCAAATTTGGACTGTGTAAAGAAAGTCCAGGCAGTCTTTGGCTGAACTGTTGCATAGTTGCCATAGATGATGCCCTTCCACAGGTTGTTAAACTTGTCGACACGGCCCTTGCTAAAGTAAGTGTCCCATTCCTGCTGAACGAATGTGCCGGTTCGTGCGAAGTTGGACACGGGGAGGATAGGAATCATGTGAATGCCCTGGACGGCCTCGATATCTGCGCTGAACCATGTTGTGTGATCAATCTTGTTCTCGAACAGGATGCCCGCGACCTTGTTGCCGATGAAGTTCTTAGGCTGAACGGTGTTGGACGTGGTGTAGTAGTAATAGTCTTGCATGGCTCGAGACATGACTGCAAGCTGGAGGTTGGCTCTATATCTGCTATCAGTTTCCTGTCATCAACCTTCATGGCTTATTCGACTCACCTCGAGACCAAGTTGGTGTCCTTAATCACTGTACCCCACATCTTCAGAGCGTAAACAGACATCATGTCCTCAGAACTTGATTCTTGGTCCTTGCCATCCCACATGGCAGTAAGGCCGTGAGCCCAGCTGTGGCCGTGGTACCAATCAAAGCTTCGCCACATGGGGAAGTACTTGTCGGTGCTGCTTGGGTTTGCATAATCGCGGACAAGAGAGTTGACGTAGGCCTTATTGGCAGCAAGCCACTTGCTATCCATGGAACCGATGTAGGCGGCAGCAAGGACATGGTAGCCATAGTGGAAATGGTGGTCGTTGTAGTATGTGTTGCCAAAGTCGGATCCAGCTTCACCTGTCACATAGGACGCGGATGAAACGACTCCACCCCAGACAGCTGATTTATTCGATTAGCTAACATAAGACACAGACTTTGCAATAACTCACATTCATAAACAAGCGGGTAGCTCTGCTTGTTTGAGCCAAATCTGGCGAATGCCTGCTTGAGTTTGAGTAGACCAGCTTGCGCCAGGGCCGTATCACCCAGCATGTTGTTAATTACATAGATGATAGAACCAAATTTGGCCAGAGCCTACACCATATTAGTTCATGGCTCCAAGGATCACTGAGAGAGACTTACCTTTCCAGAATAGTACATCGAATCTGTGTTGGCCTGCGCATCCATGTCTTGGGAGACCTCAGACTTGGCGATAGGTGCGATGATCTTCTTTGCGTTAGCAGTGAGACCGCGACTGCCCTTGGCAGGATCCCAGGGAGCAAATCCCATGTCAACGGGCATCGAGGGCTCGATCATGGTCCAGGAGGTTCCTCCAATCGCGGTAGCAATACCCTTGGTGGGTGTCTGGAGAGTGTACGTCCTCATCGCCTTCTTGGTCGTAGCATCAAACGAGCTGACATGGTGAGGGAGAGCAAAGATATAAAGGTCTCCAGTCGAGTGGCCAGCTTTGCTCCATGTGAAAGTGTAAGTGCCCTGCTTGCCAACAGTGTTGCCGCTGACTGTCATGCCAGTTGCATAGATACCACAACCGCTGTCGAGAACAGCCTCGGACTGGCCAACCTTGGGGTCCTTCGCAATCTGGATAAAGCCGTAGAAGGGCTTGGCCGATGAAGCAAGACCGTTATTGTTAACTGTGAGGGTAAGAGGATCACCCTTGGTCTTGTAGGCATAGAGACGCCAGGTGGTTCCATCTTCAAGGACAAAGTTGTACTTGCGCACATTGGACTTGGGATCCTTTGTCACTTGTGTCATAGTTCGGAAGTAGACGCCGGTCTGAATCCAGGGTGTGCCACCACCAAAGTACGCAGTTGTGAAAACGCTGCCTTGGTAAAGGGGGAAGGTGATTGTCGCTCCCGACTTGCTGTCCTTCTTAAGGTAAGCTTTAGCAGAATGAGGGCCAACTGAGTCCATAGTCAAGACCGTGCTTTTACCAAGTTCCTTTGCCGAGATGATCATGGACTGGATACCAACAGGATTGGCGTAATATTTCACGGCGCCATTAGCTTGAACATCGCCATATGCCCGTTTGTCCGCGTCGATATGGGAGATAGACATGCCCCAGCTTGCTGCTGGACCTGTACCTTTGGCCCATGCGAGCGAGTAGGGGTAGGTATAGACGGGGCTCATCTGATCGCCGAGGTAAAAATTAGAGTAAAACTTGTTGGTGCCAATTGGGCTATTCTGGTTGACAATAGGCAATTTGGCAACTGGATGAGTATCCTTTCTCTGGAACATCGATGGAGGAGCACTGGTATCGATGGGGTTGGCGAAGATATTAGGAGCAGCGGCCATTTTGGATAGACCGGAAGGTGCAGCGTTGCTTGTAGTTGACGTGACGGGTTTAAGCAGATTTGTCGGGCTGGGAATCGAAGTGCTCAAAGCAGCGGGTTTGGTAAGGAGAGGGTTGTAAAGGTCCGTTACAATGAATCCTTCGGTATGAGGCTCAACGTCTGAGAGAGTTGGGAGGACCTGAGCCGTTGCAGTAGTGCCGGCTTTGCTGGTACTGACTTTGACGCTTTCGGTGACTGGGATAATGTCTTCCTTGTCGTAGGTTGTTAGGTACTGAAAAGCAGAGGTTTCGATATCTCGCTTGAACTCTTCGTGAGAGTCGTCCCAAGAATCAGCAGAGTTGTCTTGGCCTTGAGGAAGGGCTAGGACTTGTCCCTGAGTTAGCCAAAGAAGCCATACTGGCAAAACGTTGCGGGTCTTCATGCTGGGCAAGTAAGGAGCGTGGTTCAGCCTTGATCACGAAGATCACAACCTGTATAAGATAGAAGAGGCTTGGATGAAGCTGGAGAACGAGTTGAAGGTAGGGGTTCCATTGCTCATATAATATACCCTGCCAGCCCTGCTAAGGGCCTGCTCCTTTTACTTGAAGCCATCGAATGCGGAAAACCACTAGTCCAACTAGCATGCACTTGCATCGGAGAATGAAATGAATTGGACTGTCTCGGGGGCACGCAAAGCAAAAACGCATGTGGCTTACCTGGAAGCTAGACCAAGACTAGATAGAATGGGCCACCAAAAGAAATGCTAGATACTACACTAGTGGTTCGACTTTTGACAACGGATGGCCGAGACCTTTCAGATGCTGGTAAAGATGGTGGGTAATAGGGAAGTGGGATTCTCTAGGATGGCGTAGGACAGGATGCGAATGTGAATGAAAACGTGGTTGTGGTTGTGGTTGGAATTCGAGTATGTGATGACTGAGGTTGAAGTTGAGGGGAAAAGACTGGAGGAATTCCATCTTTATCTTTTCCCCCGAAGACCCAATACCAGAAACGCTTGGCCATGTGGTCCAAGAGGCCATCGCTCTTTCTTCAACTCTTGGGTATGATTAAAACCCAGGAAAGAGCATCGTGAACAGTCAAGGAAGGGTCCTTCTGGGCATTCCAGATCAAGTGTCTGCGGCGCATGTTGTTGGTCTCACACACAGGGTATGTGATCCATGGTGCGTGGTGATGTACCTCAAAGGGGACGACCCTTAGATGCTCATCTGTGGCGTCCGCATGTGCCTGCAGTAGAGCGCCAATTACTTGGCTAGCGTGCGCCGCAACGGGAAAGCGCCGCAACCCTGGTTTATTTAGCACTAGTTCCTGGAACTATCGATTCGCGATGAGTTAGCCCAAACGACTATTCAAGGGATGGGCTTCGGTTGAGCTCGCCGCGCGTTCTGCATGTTCAGCTCCGGAGCTTTGGGTGAGCTCTACAGTTGTGAGTGGACGCCACTGGTCTCCTTCATTTATTTTCATGGCATTGGCTCCCGAATCAAGTCTCAGCCTTGAGCGTTGACATCTGTGAGGCTTTTCAGCCATTTTCTGTTTATTGTTTCGCATGTACTGTATATTTCGTTCAGAATGGTTGCCACAGTCCGAAAATTTGTCTCTTAGTGGAGCATATTATCGATCCTGCCATGACTGCGACTGATGATGTCTGTCATTTGTGTTCTGATGTGTGTCCGATCTCTTCTCCCTCTCACTCATTTCCTGCCACTTCCATGAGACTGAATGTTACATTCATGGAAGAGGCATTGAATTCATACCGAGATAATCACTTGACTCAATCTGCTACGTAAAAGAGACCGTTGAGACAACACTTGACTCAGGGTAACATCCACCCAAGCACCGGGACACAGAAGGAGTTCGCCAGAAACTGAGACAAGTTGATCTAGTGACCCAACCGTTCCATCGCTTCTCATAGATCCCGGGCCATGGAAATCCCTAGCACACTTTCTTAATCACGCTCAATACGAAATCGCATTCCAGAAAATGGCACAATGCGCTTGGTCATGCCCATCACTACTTGGCATCAACATTTATTGCTTGTTCTCTACGGAGTACTCCGTAGTCCAGACCTAAACATGAACGCCCGCTAAAAGTCCCTAGTGAAAAACGCCGGCGATCAGGAAATCCAGACATCTCAACTTCACAACCCCAGTGCGTCGTATTTGCCTTTTCCGCCCTGTTCAAGAATCTGTCGAAGATCCAGCCGCGTCTCTTTTCTCGGCGGCTGCGGTTTAATGGTGTGTTGATCATGGTCCGCGGACTTTGATGCTTGCTTGACAGATCGAGACTTAGCCATCGCCTTGATCCGTCTTCGTTTACTCTCCGCTTCCTCTTCACTCCGCTCAGCTTCTTGGCGACATCTGCGAATTTCGCTTTTTCGCAAGATCCATGGCTTAGCGAGAACTTCAGATTGGAATCTGACCCTCTTTTCCCAGAGCGTAACTTCTTGCGCTGTGCTCCGTACAACAACCATCTTTTCAATAGTGAGTTGCCGCTCGTCTCTAAAGGTGGAAAGCCCTCCCTTGATGTCTACGATGCATCCAACGTCAATATTCGGGAAGGGATCTGGAGCTGAAGGCGAATCTGCGTCTGCCTTCTTCAGAGCAGCATCTCCTGTGGTCGCGCTACCATCGCCTCCTGCGGAAATTGGTATCGTAATAGTGCACTCGATGCATGCGCCGCTGCTATCATCTATTGTATAGACGCGTCGGCCTGTGAATTCGTCGATTGCAACGACTAGCCCAACTATGCGCACCCATTTGATTGGTAAATTCCTATAGAAGTAGAAGTTTTCGCCTTGAAGATGTCAGTCCATAACATATTGGAAGACTTTCTATGTCTGTGTATTTACCTTCAAACCCTTCGTACTGGTCAAGGCCGTGAACATCGGTTACACAAAAGAGGCACCATTGGTTCACGGTTGGTGCAAGGTGGAAGCAGTATCGAGGGTATATTTGGGGGTTGGCTGGTTCGCTCATGGCATCATGATAGCAGTTTATCCCCAACTGCCATAATCAATATCATATCGCGCTTTTATCGCCTGATTTGTTGTGGTATGGCGCGTTGTCAGGGAATGGAAGATGGCGATATTCACGGTGGCTCGGGCAGGCCCCACCAAAAGTTGACAAAAAGACTAACCCGTGACAACATGTTGGAGTGAACGTATTATAGCTAAGAAAAGTTGAATGCATATCACATTCTTCTTTATTATAGCTGAGAATAGGATAATAATGTGTTAGTGGTTAAAATGCAGAAAAATCAGTATATTAATTGTTGGTTATCGCATTTTGTCTACCATTGTAGTAGCCTTGCAACGAAAGATTTAACACCTTCACTCCCGTCACAAGTTGGTTGCAGGGTGTGTCAGAAGAACAAGACTACGACCAAGTTTACAACATATTGCATTTGAAAAGTCAACTGATATTCTAATTCTCCAGATTACTTGCTTATACTGGTAGTGTATCCCTGCTTAAACCAACGCCCAAACACCAACCCTCTTTCCCGCCAACCCAATCGAAGTCCATATATGATTCTTCCCCATCCATACCTCAGCGTTTCGACCTCTTTGAGCTTTTCAGACGAGAAGCAGCTGCCTGGAAAGTCTCCTCTGACGGCTCATCCTCCTCAGCAGGTCGCTTCTTGCCCTTCTTTCCCTTACTCTCCTTAGCACCATACTTCTCAGCAAGATGATCCAGAAAACTCTCAGAGCGATCTTGCTGCCTCTTTTGGATCAACGCCGCTAGATCGTCCTCTGAACTCCCCTTGCCCTTCTTTTTCTTCCCCTTCTTATCGCCGAATAGTTTGTCGTGTACACCAAGCTCCTTTGCGTAGTCTTCAGCCTCTGTAGCTTCTTCTCGGGCCTTCTTAATTCGGCCTTCTCGCTTCTTCTTCGTCTCTTTGGTGTAGGCTGGGAAGCTGGGCACTTTCTTGCTCTTGATAGCCTTGCTGATTATGTTGCGGAACCGCTCGTCGTCCTCCAACACATCGCTTAGAATCACCCTCTCGTACAACGCATCCATATCACCTTCGCAGTCTTCGTAGGCATCGAGTACATCTCCCTTCTCTTCATCGGAACCCTTGTATTTCTTGGCGAATTTCTCGATGGCATCGCCCGAGACAGACTCCTTGTATTGCTCTCGGTAGTAGTCACTCCAGTTGAATCCTTCCGAGTCTACAATCGATTCGGAGGTCGAGCCAGTCTCATCGTACCGTTTGCGCCGGGCGGGATCTGAAAGGATGGCGTATGCGAATGCGATGGCTTGAAACTTCTCGTGCGCAGCGTCTTTCTGGTCTTGAGGTACCTTGTCTGGAGAAAATATCAGCCATGAGCTTCCATGTCGTAGCGGAGATTCCACAAACCTGGGTGATTCTTGAGGGCGGCCTTTCGGTAGGCTTGCTTGATGTTGTCGCTGGTCGCAGTCTTCTCAAGACCCAGGACCTCATAAGGATCGATGGTGGGAGGTTCGCTCTCCAGTACGTCTTCGTGGTCTGACATTGTGTCGATAATCAGGTTTTGTTGATGATGGATGGATTGGCAAAAGTGCAAGTTAGGCTCCAGGTCGTTGCTGGTTCGGAAGACGCGTTGCGACGCGTTCATGTGGGGCCGAAGTTAAAGTGCTTTCGGTCATCGGAGCTTACACCCACCGGCCCAGCATGGATCAAAGCTCTCACATCTAGACATCTCGATTATATACAACCCCTCACCTCATCAACATGACTACAATAGAGCCTGGAAACCACAAGGCTGCAATGCAGCGAGCCTTGGGTTTGGCCAACAACTCTCCACCAAAGCCCACAAACTTCCGTGTGGGAGCTCTAATTGTGCGCCTTAGCGACAATACCATTATCGCCGAAGGATATACCCTGGAAATTCCTGGAAACACGCATGCGGAAGAGACCTGCTTGTTGAAGCTAGCTGAGCAGCACAGAACAACAGAAAAGGAGCTCTCAGAAGTGTTCAACACCCCTCATGCTCTCTACACTACCGTTGAGCCCTGCTTCAAGCGCTTGAGCGGCAAACTACCCTGTGTCGAGAGAGTGTTACGCCAGAAGTCATGGATCACTCAAGTATATGTTGGCGTCCAAGAACCGGAGACTTTTGTGGGAGAGAACACGGGCCGCAAGACGCTTGAGGATGCTGGTATTGAGATTTATCACGTTTCTGGTTTGGAGGATGAGATTCTCAAAGTTGCTACCGCAGGACATGTCAAATCATGAGTGTTTGACATAGCATAAGAGAGAATTGAAAAGTCCTGGGACTCAGGAGGGTTTGGATTGAATCGATGTGATGGGCGGCGTTGGCAGTTGGTGGAATAGATATGGAGTATAGTGAAATATCTGGTTTCCGTTGCTCTGGTCCTTCGTTGTATGAGCCTGACCGACTTTACATTTTCACGTAGTCCTATGAGAGATTTTGGTGTTCTCCATTGAGTGCTCCTCCATAAAATATCGCTGTCCTACCGAGGCTGTGCCTCTGAGTATTTGATATTGTTCGGACTTGACCGTTCTATCAAATAACCAGGTCGGTGACCATATTTAACAAATGAAATAGATATGTTACTGAGCACCAGCGACCAGCCTGTCCATTCACTAATAGGGAGTGTTAAAGTTCCACCAACTGATATGATGCAATATAGGGTGATTGTAATGGTTGAACGTTATATGCGACGTTGACAAGACCCCTCTGCTTTTCAGTTAGGAGCAATGCAACTTGAGATCTTAGAGAAACATCACGTGTGGATTGCGAGCAACAGAATTCGGTAAATGTATGCCTCAACATGATCCAATCACGAGACTCGCCATCTTAAAGCCCACGTTCACTTCTTACAGCCTTCTTCCTCACATATATTACAAATGTTAACTTCGACTCTGTCTTCGCACACCCATCGAGTGCATGAAAGCATGACGGCCAGTCCTCCCTGCAATGTTCCCACGGGGCCTGATGCCGTATGTTTCCTTTCTCACATGACCTTGTTCGTCCTCTTCCCAGTGATTCTTGGCTGGGGATTCTTTGAGATCGCAAGGACAAATCCAAAAGATGACATGTCCACGACACATTGCAATGGTTCTATTAGACGGCATAGATAAATTTTGTTGATTCTTGAAGGGTTGGAGTCTAAGGAGATTCGGTATAATATTTAGCACGAGTCCTCGAAGAAAAGAGAGTCGATGTCCTGGAAGACATACATGATTTTTATGCTTAGGTTTTGTCAGCTATTCAGATACCCTTAATAGCTATAAAGCCAAAATATCTGATACATACGATCATCCAAATGCTCAATCGACCAAAGACAACGATTTTATATCGTTGTTAGAGCCCTTTGCGCCTGGGTCTTTTGGGTGTCTTCGTGTCACTGTTGTCGTTTTCCTCCTCCATCTCTGTACATGTAATTTGACATTCATCACAAAGTGCTGTGGGAACCAGGAGGGTATGCCATGTGAAATTTTGGCAGCTGGGCTTAAGATATCGGTTGAGGACTTGTTCTGGAGGTCCGTTTATAATCCACCACTCGCAGATATCCCAAGCAATAGTGTCGACTTCGATCCTGCAGACATGCCCGTGGGTGACGAGCCTGTGAGGAACGATTCCTTTCTTGGGACATTGGGTGTTTCTGCAAGGACAGATGTAGAATCCTCGCTGTCCAGTACACATTGCGTCTCAAGTCTGTTGAAGCTGTTCAGGGGATTGGGACTTTTAGGATACAGTCTGGTTGGCGTTTTGTGTTCGATTTGTTTTCCATGTAATCGGATCATAAGAATAGGGCAGATATGATTAAGAAAGATTTCTCTCGGGTGGTCCATTTGTTTTGATATCTGTCTGGGTGCTTACACAAAGTCGGCTGCTGATGTCGCCGAAGCTGTTGCAGATGGTATGAAGCAAAGCCTATCAACACGAAGAGTGACGATGCGACGACTATTTACAGCGACCAAGTTGTTGCCGAGCCTTTTACACATAATGATAGCCTCTATGCGTTGTTTGATTTGGAGTTTGCACATGCGGGAAGCCGGACATTGCTCGAGCTGTGGTGAGCGTACGGCATTGAGAAGGGAGTTGACCAACACATAAGTTCTTACTGAACATGGTAACGTTGCCAGAGCTCCAAGATACCAAGATATTGAGAATAGTGTCATCTCGGTTCTGAGTTTCATGATATGGTCCAAGTTACACAGAGCGTCCTTGTAAGTGATGGACTCAATCTCAACCTGATATTCAGGCACATGGCAAACAAGAGTCAGTGGGGCTATTTGAAGGGGATATCCCTTTGTGCGAGGCTACGCGGCTGCAATTGCTCAAACTCAAACATTTGCCATGTGTTGAATGTTTGGTTATCCGAGCCCGCAGGGCTGGTCTCGCATATCAGAAATCAACTGGATGGATGGCGGATTGCAGGCGTACCAAGATTCAGAGCGGAAACATGCAAGCACGACCCCTAGCATGCCCTTTGCCAACGGCTGAAGACGGGACAGTTGGTGGGATCTCGTCTAACAACGATTGTGATGCCGTCTTGGAATGTGCTTGTTAGGTAGTGGGCTGAGTGATGCTGTGGTCCGCAACTAGCCGTGGAGGCTGGTTGCTCAGGCTGTTTCTAACAGGGTTCATGGCTAGGGCAAATGAATGATTCTACGATAAGGTATTCGATAGTTGCAGGTACGTACTCATGAATAGGTAGGCTGTTTGGTCTTTGCTTTTGCTAACCAGCGGTCAGTGCTGATTGATATTGTGGCTGTATGGATAGGCCCACACAGAATGAAGCAAGCATATCATGTATCTATCGGTGGTAGAATGCATAGTAAGAAATTCCTGAATCTTCCCGAAATTTATCTATAGCCTTAGGTATTTCTTAACAGATATATTCAGTGACTTGGTTCCACAAGCCTTTCGCGATACAGATAGCCCACAACCGAACTTGATTAACGGGTAACTCACCGTTCATTTGTTCATGTGAGGACACAAGATCCAAGCATATGATATTTTAAAATGGCTAACATTCTTAACCTAAATGTGATGTGATTGATTTTCTCTAAGATGACTGGTTCTCATTGGAAGTTGGTGATTGTCGGAAAGCCTCGCTAGCCTAGCGAAACTAATACCGTGCAGGCCCAACGACAACGTCATGGCAAACTTGGAGGCCGACCATTCTGAGGGTTACGCAACAAAGCCTGGCGCGTAAAACGAAAGAAAAGAGTGACTCCTCTATTTCCCTCTTTCACATACGTCCCTTATCATAGTTTCTCTTTCTAGTTCTAAATATCTTTCTATTGATTGAACCTCAAATCACAGTCGTTGCCCCGCGCACTCAATATTACCTAACGTTAGTGCTGGTTAGGTAGCTTGACGTTACTCCACCAAAATCGAGCGAGCTCTCTAGCGGCCGCGATAGTTCTCCCCACCAGATCTAACGACTGATCTCTTTGAGCCCAGCCGCAGCTTCTATCGTCAAGCTTCTTTGTCAATTAGAAGCAGTGACCAGGCTAACTCCTGCCGGCGGTGACCTTGTCACAGCAAACGGCAAGGGGTTGTGGCTGCTTTGGTAGTGATTCACACTCACGGCATCTGTGCAAGACCAGTGCCTTGCACCTTCATCCCTCTTGCTCTCTCTCACATAAAGCCCCAACTTCTCCTCTCACATTCGCCCACTCTCTTTATGTATCCCCATCCAGACAGCATTTTAAGGACATTATCACTAAGCTACACTCTTTTAGAGGCTTGACTCACTCTCATCACTTTTTACACACTATTCTTTAGCCCTTTTACTTGTTGCCATATCGATACACATCTTCACACAACCCGCTTGCTCTCACAATGGCAGACAGAGGCGACCGAGGCGATAGAGGTGGCCATGGTCGCGGAGGACGCGGTGGTGGTCCACCAGAAGGACGCGGAGGCGGACGCGGCGGTGGCTATCAAGATGGCCGTGGTGGTGGGCGCGGTGGACGTGGTGGCCCTGCTGGGTCCTCTGACTCTAGAGGAGGCAGAGGACGAGGCGACAGCAATTTCCGTGGCAGAGGTCGCGGCGGTTATGGAGGTGGTCATGGCGGTGACTTCCGTGGCGGCTTCAGCGGTCCCAGAGGTGGCCGTGGAGGCTACGATGGTGGAAGAGGAGGACCGCGAGGTGGTCGAGGTGGTCGAGGCGGTCGAGGCGGCTTCGGCGGTCAACCCGCAGGGCCTGCCATCTTCACGTACGTTGTCACATTTCCAGGTGTATTAACGTCACTCAATGTTAACTAACGCACGCAGCATGGGAGGTACTGTTCCCGTACCAGACCCTGCCATCACCAAGCTTGAAGACGAGGTAGTGAAACATCAGAACACCTCTGTCGGTCAGCTCACTTCAAAGATGAGCAATTTGGGAGTGGAGGACAAGCAGAACATGGACAAGTTTCCCCCACGACCTGCTTTCGGAAGCAAAGGTGAGGTCGTGACGTTATGGGCCAACTACTTCCAAGTCGAGACGAAAGTCCCCGTTATCTACAAATACACTATGACAGTCAACGAAATCGTGACTGAGAAGGAAGAAGCGACCGAACGCGCTGCCAAACCTAAGGGGAAGGGCAAAGCCAGAAAGTCGCAAAAGGCCAGCCCTCGTGACGTCAAGGGCCGCAAGCTCTACTTTGTCATTCAACAAGCCCTCCAGGAGCTCACCAAGAAGGATAAGACCTTACTCCTTGCGACCGAGTTCAAGTCGCAGCTAATCTCCTTGCGCAAGCTGAACTTTGAACATGACAATACGATCCGATTTGACATGGCGTCTTCAGCAAACCCCGACAAGACCGACACCTTCGAAGTTGCCTTCCATGGTCCCGCGGAAGCCCGTGTTGATGATATGCTCAAGTACATCAAATCTAACACTGGCGCTTCAAACGGCGCGATCGAGTCTGCTGATGATGCTGCCAAGGCCATGGCCTTCCCCAAATTTCCCGACGTCATTGATGCTCTGAACATCATTTTCGGCTTTGGTCCGAGATCAAAGGTCAACAAAATCAGTGCCGTGGGAAGCTCGCGCTTCTTCGCATTCAATGCCGACAGTGCTCGTCACAATGAACAAGAAATGATCGGCAATAGAAGGCCCCTGAAAGCTGTGCGAGGATACTTTCAATCCGTACGCCTAGGCACTGGCCGCCTTCTCCTGAACACCAATGTCACGCATGGTGTCTTCAAAATTGACGGCCCCTGTGACAAGTTTTTCGACAAGTTCGGCGTGACTGCGAATCCTCAAAGTGACGAGATGAGAAAAAAGCTGAGATTGCTCAACAAGTTCCTCCCCAAGACCCGCGTATGGATAAGGACCAAGTATGGGAATAGTAAGGAACTTCGAAAGTCTAAAGCAATCTATGGTCTAGTAAACAGCCGTGAGATCGAGAGAGCCCCTCGCGGCTCGGACAAACCCCCCAAATTCCGCCACAATACGGACTTCTTGTTTGGACCAAGAGACGTGAGCTTCTATATGGCAGCTGAAGGAGGCGGCGAGTATGTCACCATCGCAGACTATTACAAGCAAAGTATGTTTTTCACCCCTTGCCTCAAAATCTCAACTAACCTTTCATCTAGAGTACAATGCCAATTTGCAAAACTATCCTCTCTTAAATGTTGGCTCCGCCGCAAGGCCCGTGTTTGTCCCGGCAGAGTTTCTTGAGATCCAGCCAGGGCAGTCGGTCAAAGCCAAGCTGACTGGCGCAGAGTCAACCGACATGGTCAACTTTGCTTGTCGAACGCCATATGCCAACGCTCTGTCTATCACAACGGATGCTCGACAGACTCTCGGTCTTGATGATGAGACACTGGTACGTTTTGTTTACTTTGAAAGAAGGGGAGCCAACAGCTTCAGGGTCAATTCGGCATTCAAGTCGGCCAGCAACTCCTTACTGTCCAAGGGCGCGTTCTCCCTGCACCGGCAGTTGCCTACCTCGACCAACAAAAGAAGACGAAGTCAGTCAAAGCTTTTGACGGAGCATGGAATATGAGAGATGTCAGGGTGTACAGGCCCGGCAAGCCCACCACACGCTGGTCTTATATCAACATCATGCCTGGGGGTAGGATTGGAACTGTCGGACTCCAAGCAGTCACCAATTTTTCCCAGTTCATGACGAGAAACATGAACATTCCAGTCAGCAACCCAACGATGCCCCCTGGCGAAGCCATCGATGGGAGAATGTTCTATAGCGGAGGATACGTAGAGAAATTATTCGACTGGGCCCAAACGAACAAGATCGACCTTATCCTTGTGATTCTTGGTACAACAGATTCGGAGGTCTATGGCAAGATCAAGACTCTGGGTGACTGCACTTACGGTATTCACACCATTTGTGTCCAGGCTTTCCAGCTTGACAAAGGCAACCCCCAGTATTTCGCGAACGTTGCTCTCAAGTGGAACCTGAAGGCCGGTGGTGTCAACCACAAGCTCCTCAATGAGAGCGGCCTCATCAAGGAGGGCAGAACAATGGTGGCTGGCTACGACGTTACACACCCCACCAATATGTCTTCGGAGAAGAGCAATGCGGCTCCCAGCTTGGTTGGTTTAGTGGCAACTGTCGACCGGGACATGGGGCAATGGCCAGCCTACTCTTGGGAGCAGTCGTCCAAGCAGGAAATGCTTGATGAAACTTTGACCGAAGCCTTCATATCCCGTCTTGAGCTCTGGCAAAAGAACAACCAACAAGAATTGCCTGACAACATTGTCATCTTCCGCGACGGTGTATCGACTGGCCAATTCGCCCAGGTCCTGGAGAAAGAACTGCCACGCATCCGCATAGCATGTAACGCCAAGTACCCGAAGAACAAGGGACCCAAGATCTCGCTCATCGTTTCCGTCAAGCGACATCAAACACGCTTTTATCCCACTGAAGAGAAAGATGCAATGGCAAAGAACAACAATATCAAGAATGGTACCGTCGTGGATCGAGGTGTCACGGAGGCCAGCTATTGGGACTTTTTCCTTACCGCACACGCAAGCATCAAGGGCACCGCCCGTCCTGCGCACTACACAGTGTTGCTGGACGAGATATTCCGAGCCAAGTTTAAAGCTGAGGCAGCCAACGAGCTCGAAAAGTTTACTCATGAGCTGTGCTACTTGTTCGGACGAGCCACCAAGGCTGTGAGCATTTGCCCTCCAGCTTACTATGCGGATATCGTGTGTACTCGAGCTAGATGTCATCGACCCGAGTACTTTGAGGTTAGCGACGTGGAGAGCGTGATGACTGGTCAGCCAGGCTCGAGTACTGGCAGCAGTAAGCAAGTCCACCCCAGGCTGGCCAATTCCATGTACTACATCTAAAGTGCATTCTGCTTGAGGGTATTTTGCCCGGGGAGCGAGATGGTGAGGGGGGATGATTTGCTTTTGTTTTTGATCTGGGTTAGATGGAAACTCAGCAGAATTGTGCTTGTGGCTTTGTTATTTTCTTGCATGGTTGCTTGGTTTTTATTCCTCTTTTATGGAAAATAGCGAGAAATAGCTTTTAGGTCAGCAACAAATTGTCAGAAAAAACACATGCCAGTAAGGATCGATTCGCAGTATCTGCGATGACTTAGTATCATGGATGGGCTTGAATTCCAGAGCTAATATTAATTGTTCTATCCCACTATATCTTTGCCTTTGGGCTGGTTTTGGCTCGGCGAGGTGCAGGCTTGCCTATATGCCGTTGAAACTCTTCCGAGACGGTGGTCTTCTCCTCTTTAGACTTCTTTGCCCACTCCTCAAACTCGAGCTCATCTGCCCACCACCTTTTAAGCTCAGCTTTGACCCAGTCAGCCGCGGCACTCGCACACAAGCGTGGATCCTCCATGGGGACCAAGTGACCATTGTTCTCACCGACGACCTTCTTGACACGGCCCTTTACCTGGCCACCACTGCCACCAACGCCGGTTCCTGTGAGGGTCATCTTCTCGTCTTGAAGTTCGCGCGGAGATATGTCACTCTTGCCCCCGAAGACGTAGAGAACGCTGGGGCGTACGTTGGGGAGGCGTTCAACGGTATTAGGGCCCTCGGGTCGGTATACGGGGTATGTTGGCCATTGATGATTGAGGCTGGCGTCGAGATCAGGCGTGTGTTCGGGATGGATCACATTCTTGCCTTCAGCGTCGTAGGCCGGCCAGGTTGGACGTAGGAAAGTAAAGATCTCTTGATGTTTCGTCGTGGTCAAAGTTACGCTCTCCCCACCGGGCACGTTTCTGATACCGAAGTCTATCCATCGTTGCAAAACTCGAGGATCCCAGGACTTGTAGAAAGGGCTGCGGCTGAACGATGCTGCTGCTTCGACACGCGAGGGCCAGACTTCACGACGATACATACTCGCTGCTGCCGGACCGGCACTTTGAGCACCAGGCGTAGAGGCAAAGTGAGAAATTACTGGGTCGAGAAGAACAAGAGAGGTGAAGACACGAGGATGAAGAAGGGCGACATTGGTGAGAGCGTTTGCGCCGAAGGAGTGACCCATTGCCATTATTGGCGGGGGAGGACGGAATGTGTTTATCATGTGGAGGATATCACGGGCATAATCCAGCCAGCTTGCTACAATTATGTTAGCATTGGGAGAGTGGGTGATATGTGGTGAGTCTTACGGTCATTGCCGAGGGCGTCTTGGTTAATGAGACCGCTTTGACCTTGCCATGCTGTATCGGCTATCCAGATACTTCGAATTCGGATATTGCGACGTTTGGACTCATGATAGAATTCCTCCCAGAGGGGTTCATATAGTTCCTATCCAGAACAATTAGCATGTGTATGTAGAAGTAAGGGATGGAGTTTACCTTAGGAAAGCCATTGGCATGTCCTCCGATGATAGTCACGTCGCCCTTTTGAGGGGCTGGGTTATCCTTTGGAATGTATTGCTTGATATGAAGATATAGCTTCTCATCTTGAGAGTGAGATGTTGCGCGGGCGTATTCTCGAATATGTGAGGCTTCGATTGTATGCTCTTGTATGGTGAAGGGAAAGGAAGACATTGTGACGTTGTAACAGCACTGAAGCTTATACAGGCTATATACCAGTCTTGTATATAGTACAGTAATTAGAGTGTTTAGGTGAGAGTATAAGAACAGACCGTTGAATGTTATATGAAGTTGGTACGAAACGAGGTTGATAACAGTTAAACATCCGGCCTCGGTAACGTTTGTGGGGCGCACGGGAGTTGTGGGGGTGGGGGATACCTCGGTACCTGCGTCCGGGAGGTAGTCGGCGCCGATCTCACCTAAGCACTTCAGTTTAGCATCAGCTACACCAAAAGCATACATCGTGAAACTTGGCTTGTCTTATCTTATCTACACTTCACGCAACTGCAACTCCAGGCAGCACAACGTCTTGGCGATAAAATGAAATGCTTCAAATAGAGCCTTTCTCACAATACAGGCGGTCAGCGTCATGGCACCACGACTGCTTCTCTTTGCTGGCGCGCCGCCCGCTTCATCTTTGACCTCACAATCATGCACGATAACACACATCGATGACTCCTTCGCTGAGTTTCTAGGACTAGTTTCTCAGAAAACAACCCCGGCGCCACCATCAAACCTCGCACCATGGCGTTCTCTCCCCCTGAACAGAAAACCTCTCCACACAGGACTCAGTCAAACACACGATATTAGCATCAACCTAGCCAACCAATCCGAATTTTTCACCACGGCTGAAGTCTCGTTTAAAGAACAGTCACAGTCTTTTGGCGGTGTTGACTCGGAAAATGTATTGTCGCAGTTTTATGACCATTCTTTGGCTTTGCATAATTCGATTCCCTCATCGCAGCTTGACAGTTTTGAGGAAACAACGTTTGAAGAGACCTCTTTTATGACGACTTCTTCGATGGGACAGGTGGATATGGGAGAGACTGTGCCGTCTAATCTCTCTGATTTAGAAGATATACCACCTGCGCCGAGGATCCTGGCCCTCAATCCTCAAACCGTCACACTCAATATCATTGCTGGTATTATATCCATCGCCCAACCTCGGACTGTCACAACACGCTGGGGTCGTACACTCTCACTAGTAGAGATCCTACTCGGCGACGATACAAAGACCGGGTTCGCTGTGACGTTTTGGCTGGGACAAGAGAACGCTGCCACTGCCGAGATTAGTGCTCTTCGGCGCCAAGATGTAGTTCTCATGCAGAATGTCGCCCTTCATGTATTCAAGGGCAAAGTATACGGTCAGAGTCTCCGCAAGGGTATGACAAAGGTGAGCCTGTTATGGAGGAGAGATGGGTCTGGGCTCTACTCTACGAGGGAGCTCTCCAAGCGCGGACAGATGCATCCGCAGTTACAAAAGGCAAAGCAGGTGAAAGATTGGGTTCTCAGATTCGTGGGAGCGGATGTCGGGGTAAGGACAAGAGCTAGAAAGGCACGAGTTTCATGGGACAGACCACCAGACGATACACAATGAACAACTTTCAATATTACAAGCACTTTTATTAACCGTTCTATGATACTAGACACTTATTATTACCAGCGCTAAATGCAACCGTGAGAAGAGAGATGTCTGAGGGTATCTATGCAAAATTCCAATCGTCATATTACGAATCGATCTCGCGAGCTCTTTAGACGGGCAGAGCGGGCTCGGCCTTCCTGTCTTCGCCATCAGGGCCCTTCTTGACAGACTTCCATTGAAAGAACAGGGAAGCAATCAGGGCACAAGCAGCACAGGCCAGGGAGATATAGAAGGTGTCGCGGAGACCCTTCATGTACGCATTGAGAACAGAGTCGAGAGCATCCAGGCGGCCCATCTTCTTCAAAGTACTCTTAATCTCTGAAGCTCCGGTGTTGATGAAGATGGTGGCGTCGATGCCAATGTTGTCAGCCTTAATCGTGTCGATGAGGCCATTCTGGAAGACAGTCTGGGAAACAGCAATAAAGATGGCACCACCGAAGGCTTGGGCGAACTGAACGACAGCAGTACCAACAGGAACCCAATCCTGAGGCAATACAGTTTGAATGATAAGGACACCGATCTGGAAGCCACAGCCAATACCAAGGCCGGCGATGACCTGGTAACCGAACCACTCCCTGAGAGGGGAGTGGACATCGAGAGTGGTGAGCATACCGCAACCGACAGTGTAGAGAACCATACAGGGGATGACGACGTAGTTGTAGTAGCCGATAGCGGTGATGATTGCTCCTGAGACAATGGAGCAGAGGACGGTAGAGAGGAGGAGAGGAAGAATCTTGATTCCAGCCTGGACGGCACTAACGCCCTGGATGGCCTGGAAGTAGAGAGCTGGGAAATGTTAGTCAAAGGGGAATGTAGCAGGACATCTGTCATGTGGGACTCACAGAGATAGTAGATGAGAGGGAAGAAGCCGGCACCAAAGAACATGGCAAAGATGATGGCAGCCAAGGTATTGCGGTTCTTGAACAGACGGGGAGGAAGAGTTCCCTCATCACCCTTCCAGAACTGGATGCCGATGAAGATGGAAATCATAGCGCCAAACCCGCAGAAGAGACCGATGATGCGAGAGTTGTTCCAAGGATATTCGGCACCACCCCATTGCAGAGCAAGGAGCAGGCAAACGATAGCAGGGATGAAGATGGCAGCGCCAACAAGATCAAGCTTGCGAACGCGATCCTTGAGGGTCATGTTGGCAGTGTCTGCATTGTTGCGGTTGACGTGGACGAAGAAGAAGACGATGATCATGGCGATACCACCAATAGGAAGGTTGATGTAGAAACACCAACGCCAGGTAGCATGATCGGTGAAAACACCTCCAAGAAGAGGACCGGCAACGGAAGCAATACCCCACATACCACCAATGAGACCAAAGGCAAGAGGACGCTTCTCAAGAGGCACTGAAGTCGATGTTAGTTGAGTTTGTCAGGGTCGTCTTGGAATGGACTTACTGATGAGGGACAGAATGACGATAGATCCAGAAAAGAGACCAGCCGTTCCAATCTGAGAACACAGTCAGTAAGGAACCGTGAGGTCCATATCATAGGAGGTCAACTTACTCCTGCAATAGCACGTCCAATAATAAATGCAACAGAAGAGGGCGCAACAGCCGAGATCAAGCTACCAATCTCAAAGACAAAGACAGCAGTGAGGTACGTGATCTTGACATTGAAGTACCTGTAAACAGTTCCATACATGGGCTGCAGGGCCGTGGTGGTGAGAAGATAGGCAGAGCCATACCATCCAATATCCTTGACGCTCTGGAACTTTGCTGTGATGGCGCCGAGTGCGGGAGCGATGATGGTCTGATCGAGGGCAACGAGAAAGATGGCGAGGCAGAGCGAAGAGATAATGAGGGTGAGCTTTGCAGCGCCAGGATACTGAGGCTCTGCATCGGCGGCATTGTTGGCGTTGATAGAGCCAGCTTGTTGCTCCTTGTTGTCGGCAGAAGTATCGATGATGTTGTTGGATCCAACCTCAGTCTTTTCGTCAGACGAGAGACGAGTCTCTTCGAGCATGGCGTTGGTTGGCGCCGTAGCGGGTGTAGTTGTGGCCATGACGATGATGATGTTGCAAGATTGTCGTAGGGAGAGAAAAGGAATACGAGCTAGAAATTGGATGTTTTTATGTACAAAAAGTACCTAGGAGGTAGTGTTGAGCGCAAACGGCCCTAGGCAACCAAAAGGGTTTGTTCCGGGAAGGAAAGGGAGGATGATGCAGCTTTCCAATGTTTGCTTGTTCCGTCGTTTGCAGAGGAAAGGAAAGCAGAGAGAGAATTGGGGCGATTCTTAACGAGAATGAAAGATTTGGAGACGGGCTGAAGATAATAATTAAATAGCGACGTCAGTATTGTCACTCGTGAATATTAGTCCACATGACGGATGCGAAAATCCAACTGCACTGCACTGTTCATTCCCCCTAGTCCTAGTCTCATCTCAAGGACAAACCAAAAGATCGAAATATCCGAGAACCTTTGGTATTGATTACGATATGGAATAAACGTCGTGGTAACGCGGCAAGGTATTCGTCCGTGTCCCGGCCGGCGACAGTTACAACCACTCAGCACCCTGAGACATACACGATCAGCGGCTTATCCCCAAGGTCCAGTATAATCGGGCTGATTCGAGTTGCGAGTTTGATACGATAGGCGAGCTGAACCTGAAGTGTCATGCACAAGCGTGGGTCGGACAATTCGTCGAGGCCGATGTCCGAGGGGTGGCTTGCTGGCTAAGGCTTATTGGAAGAGTCATTGATTCGGAAACATTGTATTATTTATCCAATCTCATATTTATTATTCTTGATTGTGTATCACAAGAATCTCACTGCATGTATCCATAGAGTGATATCAGACATGCCACCTCTTCATTTGTACTCATACAGAACTTGATGAACTCTCTCCTCTGTTAATTTTTACTCAAGTTAAGAAAAAAAAAACCTTTTAATGACATCTCCACAAAGCTCACGCTCCCAGTCCAGTGGCATGGATCCCGTGCCAAGTGCTGATCTCCCATTCTCAACGTGGTCTCGACCACCTTTCGTCCGCTCTAAACCCCTTGAAGGTTGGCTTACGTGAGCGTTAACTCGTTTAAGCTCCCCGTTTCATCTAATTAGCTCCACTTTAGGAGTCGTCGTGCATTTTTCGGATTCAAGGCTATTCCTCCGTATCTATCTCCGGGTCCCGGCGGATCAAATCAATCTCTCGCGCGTTATTCAAGGCCGACGACCGAACGGACGGACAAAATCAAATGCATGTTGATGACCTGACGTTCGTTGAAAGCTTCACTCACGTTTTACATGCTACACGTTAAACCGCTAACGCCCTTGCATTGTGTCTCGTCGTGAAACCTTGTCATTTCTTTGACGACTAACACAACGTCTTATTGTCATACAGCCTTCATATGATGTTGCACCAAAATGTCAACAAGCGAAGGATTGTGAGTAAGCTGACATATATCAATCGTAATTTACGTGATGGCTTCATTTATAACACACACCATCTATCTAACCCATGCATCCATACCATCCATACCGTCCATCCCTCTAATGCAGACAATCATGACTTCTCACGTGTAAATTCATTTAAGCTTATGCTCGCTCTTCGGACTTCTCGTCTTCCTCCTCGTCTTCCTCCTGTCTCTCCTCTCCCGGAACCCATACCAATAACCCCTCCTCGTCGATCTTCATCCCCTCTGTCGGTATTATACGCAGTACCTTTTGGAAGTACTTGTCTCGTACCGTCAATTTCGGCCGTATCCATACTCCACTGGCGTGCGGCAGCAGCCGATATGTCATGCCTCGTCTTGACTGCGGCAGCAAGTTCAGCGTCGTCTGCTTTGCCCCAGAAAATGCAAAATCCTCGCTCGGTTCCATGCTGAGACCAAATGTGAGGAAGTGATTGGATGGATTCTCGAGTGTCATGTCCAGTTGCATCAGCCCTGGAAGATCGTCTTCTGCTGGGCTGCTGTGGTACACAGATGCCAGTACTCGCGGCTCTGTGCCCAGTACCAAGTATTTACCGACTGGCATGATCGTTGTGTTGACTGCTCCATCACTGCGGTTCTGGCGCTGCCATCGGATCACGAACGCTAATTCGAGTGTCACAGGGTGCCGATCTTCCATGGTAAGCTTCTGGGCTACTAGATCGAACTGTGCCTCATGCATCGTCTTGGGCGTAACGATTACCCCTTCGTGTGATACATTCGGCCCCTGAGTTACGTTGCATCTTGCACCACCAACGCATGAGACCACGCTGAGATCCATTCCAAGAACCTTGAGATCTTCTTGGGTGAATGAGGCGTAATGGCATAGCAGACACCACTTCTGTGCAAATCCTCGAGCAACACCCTCTTCCGTATCCCCTAGACCCTCCGAGTCGAAGAGACTTGGCCATGGTCCAGGATGAAGTCTTGGGACTAAATCGTAGTTGGCCTCAAAAGCGTTTACAACGTTAAGCTGAACCGTCAATAGTTGCATAATCGGCGTTGCGGCATCTGAGTCTAGATGGTACGACGTCTTCAGGTGCAAATCGAACGTCGTGGGAGCCGATGCAGGTTCAATATGCAGCACTAGCTTGACTGACGCTGTGCTCTTGATGGCACCCAATGGAAGTCCTAAGATCTTGGACTCTTCTGTTGATGCTTCGGCGCTGCCTTCATGTCCATCTGCCTCTACTCGGATTGAAGGCACTTCCTTTCCGAAGAAGTGAATGTCCAATTTGGCAGTAGCGGATTCATCCTCAGCATTGATCAACTCAATTTCCAGGTCAATTGCCTCATTGGCGTAGTATTGAGCCAATGGTTCCAAGAGCTTAATCTCCATCTTTGGCGGTCGAGGTTGAATCTGTATAGTGCCCGCCTCGGGGCGACTGCTCCTGGGCTTTGATGAGCCTAGGATGTACCAGCCAACGACAGGATCTGATTCGCGAATCTTGAGTTTGTAGTCGAGATTGAAGCTATCATTGCTGTGTGATAGAGTGACAGATGAGGCTGTAGCAGCACCTGGCTCCCTTAAAGGTATCTTCATCTCGAATACCCGGGTCTGACCAGGTCGGAGTGTCAAGTCAGAGTGACCCTTCAACAATGTCGGCAATTCATCCTCAGACCCTTCAGCATAATCTTCATCCAACGACAATGATAGAATGGAAACCCCCGAGGTAGATAGCGGTTCTTCATCTGCTGAAGTCTCATGCTCCAATTGGATGGGTCTCAGACTCCCAACGAACTCGACCTTTAGGGAGCTAAAGGTGATTGGGGCAGCATCGAGAAACGTATGCGAGGTGAGTGCAAGCTGGGCGGTACATGTCTCGCCAGCCTTGCCCTCTTTGTTCCGGAATACAAATGAAGCTGAGACGAATGAGCCTGTCTTCTCATCACTTAGGCTAATCGAGGGCTTTTCCTCAGCCGAGATGCCTTCAAGCGATCGGGACATGTCGTAATGCCATTGTGGCTGCCGTAGGAACTCTGCGCGTGGTTAGAAAACACGATACTCTAGTTTATCAGCCCAAAACACTTACTATTGCTCATTAGCTCCCAGTCGGCAGCAACAACCAGGTCTGCGCGGTGCGCTCCCACAGCAATCTTCCGCATATTCAAACAAAGGTCCTCTGAGATGTTGACCCAGCCCTCCGATCTGAATGCGACATCTTCCCAGAATGGTAGTATCATTTCAACCGCATCGTCCCATTGTTTCAAGTTGGCAAACTCCCACGCAGTCTCCAGGGATATCTCCGCAGCCAGTCGTCCTTGCTTTCGAGCCTGAAACTGCGAGCTCGCTGCTTTGAGGCAATCGATGATCAATTGTGAATGGTTCACCCCTTTACCTGATATAGGGTATTCTTGGTACGGCTCTGGGCACATATATGTGTCGTATGAAAAGGCCTTGCTGGCAACCGCTGATGCGGGTGTTGTATCCGGCGAGTTCCTGTCATCCTCTGGTATTTGATGCGCGAGCTTCCGACGGGCCACAAGATGACGTGCTGCTATGCGATACCAGTAGCCTGTATGGTGTAGCAACTCCCATGGTGATACCCGCTCGCCCAAGACAGACTTATCTGGCGGAACAAATAGAGCCATTGTGGCTGGGGCTAAAGCTGGTAATCCAACTCTTTCGATCAAATTCGCCATGACCATAGCCCATCGAGCTTCCCAGGCCTGCCATCCATAATTGCTAGTTCCTCGTCCGCGTCGATCGACAAAGTCTGCAATTCGTTCTCGATGCGAATGCCAATTTCTAACAGCCAGCGTAGTTTGTCCCAGCCACAAGTGGCACCTCAAACATCGTATTGCTATGACATCCGCCAAGAGTCGCGCTTCATTCCAGCGAGGGCTCCAACTGGGGATAATGTCCAGCACATCCTGTCCTAAGAGCACCTCGTATGCCTGCTTGAAAAACTGCAGCGCCGCATCCGTCTCCTGCCGGAATTCTGCGAAGACTGCTGACTTGAAGTCATATCTGAAATTCCAGTCTGAGAGTGAGAGAGTCTGTGATGTTCCAGTCGTGGGTGGCACGGTCGGCTGAGGTGATATTCCACGCGATCGCTTCTTTCTGGCATGCCGCCCTAGGTCTCGGTAGTATTCCACGGCTGAAGTGTACAACACCCCCAAGACGCTGTCAACCACTTGCTTCAGATCGTCTGGTGACTCCTGCGATGGTATGTAAAAGACCGACTTTGGGTCCAAAGCTGTCCCTCTCCGTATGTTCTCCAGTCTCTCTTGAATCCCTTCGGCCAATGAAAGAGGGGCGCCTTCACCATCTGCAAGCAAAACAATCGCTAGTCGAGTTTTGAACCCTGATCGTAGTAAAGCACTCTTGAGGTTGTTGATATCGGACTTGATGTGGTTATCTTGAAGTGTCATGGAATTTGGATCGCTCGTGAGGGGGTAGAAACACAAGTACACGCTGGGAACGAGGTCCTGGTGCTTCTTGATCCATTGCGCATCAATGAGACCATCCGGATAGAGCGTCGATACAGGACTTAGCGGCGAGAAGGGCGAATGTAATGTCGGGTGTTCGCTAAGTGGTTCGATACCTTCGGGAAGACGAGCTCGACGAGGCGGTAATAAAAACGACTATCGCATATAATTAGAACAAGGTCTTGAACATCACCCCGCGCTTACCTACCCTTCCTGTAGTTCTGATTCGAAATCTATACGGTTCATTCCTCTCGAACGCGCTCCAAGACCTTGCGCTGGCATCAACGTCCTTGAAGTACTCCGCCAAAACTTCTGCCGATTCCCCCTCGATAGGTGGTATCTCTGATCGGAGGAGGATGCTCTGTTCTTTGAGCTCTGCGCTCAACGGGAGCTCGTCTGTCTCGGCGTTGAGGCCGGCGGCCACTAAAAGGGGGACATTATGGTCCAAACTTTCCGTCGGATACCCATCCATAGTAGATAATTTGATATGGCGAAGGCATGGGTTCGCGAAAGCGAATGTTGGCTGAGCTTAGAGCTGCTGTAGCCACGACGTTAGCCATCCATGTCCATCGCAGGTGCCCCTCGTTAGCGTCGCAGCCCACTTACAGAGCTCATAGGCAGTAAGAAGTCGCACAGTTATGGAATTTTTCCCTTTGAAAGAGAAAATGAATGTTGCGACAATCGTAATTTGTTCAAATCGTCACCAAATCAAAACGACAGCGCTACATATTTACTAAAGAATGCCCAAGTAGCGATCAGATGAACGCTTGGCCGTTAACGGCACCCCTGCAATCCATTGGCAGCCAAGGTACTCGGGAACCGGAACCGGAACAACACCGATGCCGAATCTCCAAAACTTCAAGATTCAACCTTGCGATCGCAACGCCAGCATCTAATAGACCACGGATAACCCCCCATTCGCCCCGCCTCCGACCGACGAACTCTCCCACATCGACTCCGGACGTTTCTGTCGCCAATCCCTCACCATGAGACCTACACAAGCCCTCTCCGTCGGTCGCTACCGCCACCTTAGACTCACAACCAAGGATGTTGGAAAAGGCTTCTATAAGGGTAACCGTACTGGTTCAATGGGTCGACACACAAAGTACGGTGGTTACGTTATCGAATGGAACAAGGTCCGAACATATGCTGTGCCGCCTCTGAAGGACTTCAAGGTAAGGATGGGCCATGCTTTGAGACCATGACTGGAAAGCTAATAGTGGCATAGCTTACACCCTTCGTGAGCCGACAAGTCAAGGCGGAACCTGGTGACTACAAGGGACTTGATAAGGGTCCTCAAGATCCTTACTTCTACGTCGAGCAGTGGAAGCGATTCAACGGTGTGGATTAAAAAGGCAACAATTGTGGGAAGTGTGGAATATTGGAGCATCTCTAGACAATAGGCGAATCTAAGACGAAGGCATGAACTGCCAGTTGGAGACTTGGGAATCTCTAGCGAGGCTGTATATACCCCTGTACACTGTACTACCATGTATGATTATGGACTCAATATACAAAAAAGGACTAAAAGTTGAATACTCCTATTCCAAGTGAATTATTGACTATAGATATTGATTACAGACGCAAGAAAACAACGATAACGATTGTGCTTTGACATGGGATATCCTGATTGTACAAAATAGTACAATTGACTGTATCCAACCTTGCGCCAAAAAGGGAAAGAAAAAAAAAAGAACTCCTTTCCATGAATTCCTCCTTTTACTTGACTCGGGGAAGCTCCTCCTGAGCCGTGACAAAAGTGTCCAGACCAGGTCGCTCCAACGGCGTGGCAACCAAACCCGGTCCTTCACCATCTACTTCACTCTTCTCGACTCCGTTCTCTTGGGCCTTGTCAGCTGTTTCCGGTGGCTGCACATTTGGGCTCATGGGTCGCGAGCTGGGCATGGCAGTAACATTCGACTGCAATGTCTTCATACTAGCAGTATCTGCCTCTCTCTTAATTCTGAATGGGATTGTGGTGCCATCAAGGAATGCTCGCTTTCCTGCTATCTCAATGATTGGTGCATCTTGGGAGCTGAGCTGTGTTGGTTGTGTTGATTGTGAGGGCTCGGTGGAATCATCATCTTGGAAGCTTGGGCTCATAGGTCGTGAGCCTGGAAGTGGCGTGGCAGTGGATTGAAGCGTCATCATACTCGCCGTCTCAGCATCCTTATTGAGACTAAACGGCAGTGCGATGCCATCAAGGAATGGCCTTTTACCAGCTACACCAGTCTCCGGCGCATAATCGGGACTGAGGAGACTGGGTTTGGCAGCTTCTTTTTCCTTTCGCTGCTCTATGAGATGAGCAACTGGCATATCCTCGGTGATGGGCTGGCTGCCCGTCTGATTCTCGTCTGTGACCATCTTTGTATGGGATCGGCTTCGTGCTCGGTTTGGCTGTGGCCGCGATCTGTCTTGTCCTTCAATATCAGCAAAGGAGCGCGCTCCTTCACCATCGGCGTTGGTGGCAACCCGAGTTTCTGGCTGTATAGCGGCCTTCTTCTCTCGTTCGACTGTCATCTCATCGTGCTTGGAACCCCAGAGCGACCACATTGCCAGACCCCAACTCTTCTGTTGTCTCTTGCTGCTCTCTACTAGCTTGGAGTCTATTCGTCGTCGGCCAGCCAATGCAGTTGGAGGAGGGCATTCACCAGGGCCATAATTATGATAGCCTACGGCCATATCGTTGACCATCTTCTTGTGAACTTTGGCCTTGTTTGATGCATATCGATGATCCCATTGGTCCTTCATCGCCAACCATTTCTTGACCGTACCCTCTTTCACAACGCCAACACTTGTAGGTTCCACGCAGCATGCTGGCAACTCAGACTCGGGGGCCAGTGGTAGAGTAGCACCATGACGGGTGACCCTTTGTCGAATCATGTGATTCTTGAATGCCGGGAGAGGATCACCAGCCTTTCCAACCTGGCCAAGCTCCGACTGTAAGTCGGATTTTTCTGTTCCCGGGGTTTTGGGCGGTTTCTCTTTAGACTCGCTATCGGATCCAGATTCAGAGATGACCGATATATCGTCGTCATCAAGAATTTCGATACCACGCTTCTGAGCTCTCGCGAGCGCCCAAGCACCAAATTGAGCAACAGATCTGTACATGTACTTGGCAGGACGAGTGAAACTCAGTGTAGGTGCCACATGACAGAGGTCGTCCCATACTTGGAGTTGAACATCGGTTGGCTTGTACTTCCCCAACAGGGCTCTTCCTTCTGGTGTCAGGGTCTCCTCTGGTGGTGCGTACTTCGCAGGATTGGCGCATTTGTGAGCCAAGTATATCTGCTCGTCTCGCAGAATTTCGCCGCCTCCTACCATGATCAGAAGTGGAGGCAAACCGCCCAGCGTAGGTTGCATGACCGGACTAACAAGAGGATGGGCAAGGAGTTCATTGGTAGAATACATCTGAGGTTGTCAGTTGGGAATCGAACATATTGTTTACGAAACCTACCTGGATCTGGTCCTTTAGCTTGACAAGCTGGCCATCAATGGTAACAGAGAGGAGCTTTTCAGGATTGATGGGGACTCCACCATTGATCCAATCTGATCTAGATGAGACATCCGACGGTTCCTGCTTTGCAACTGGCGCTTGCTGTTTCTCCTTGAGCTCGTGTTTTCCGGGTGTCTTCTTTGTCTCTTTCTTCTTCTTCAGCGCTTCCTCTCTCAGCATTACAACATCGTCCTCGTTAGGTGGCGGCCATGCTTTGGAAGGCTTGTGGTGAAATCCTGCTTGTGGGATGTAATCAAAAGGTGCCTCTCCCGCGACGCTAGGAAACGAGTGCGTCAAGTCAACCCATGGGCTGATGAGGATAGCACCAGCAGGCAATGGAAGGCCTTGATCTCGTAGGACACACAGCAGGGACATTACCATGCCGCCACCTGCAGAGTCTCCGGCTAAGACGATGGTCGTTGGGTCTTGAACGGTAAGCAGATAGAGGTAGGCCGCGAGACAATCGTGAAGGCCGCAGGGAAAAGGGAATTGTGGAGAGAGTCGATATCGAGGCGCGAAGACGCGTGCTTTGAGCTTTCGAGCATGTCGTTGCATTTGATATCGATGCTCGTCGACACTACCAAAGTAGTATGCGCCTCCATGGATATACATCATGACGCGCCGCGTCTTGCCTCCTTCTTGCTTCCGGTTATAGGCATCGGCGCGCATCTCAATCCATTCAGCATCGAGGGTGGTATCAGGTTTCCGCCATTGCCACCACTTCTCACCACCGACTTGCTTGATACCATCGGGGCCCAATTGCTTTTGAAGAAATTCAGCGGCGCGTGTCAATTGATCTTCGGCGATGGTGACATCTTCGACTTTGACCCATTGAGGGTGTGGTACCCATTGCGCGGTGAATGCTTGAAGTTCTTCGACAGTGTGGTGTGATGCATACTCAAGGAACGACCGGATCAGATGGAGACCTTCATCATAGGAGAGATGGGCCGTTGGACGTTGTCTCAGGGGTTTTCTGTTAAAATACTAGAGCGTTGCAAAGTCAGTTGCTGTTAGACAACGCAATTGATATCAAAGTTGAGAAAGAATGCCAATGTCGTGTCTATGCCTTCATCCCCACATCGGAGTTGCAGATCGATTACACAAGATGATGTGATGAATGGACGTACATGAGAAAACAGAGTCGAGACGACAGTCGGCGTCACAGCAAATGAGACGGACGTAGTGTTGAGCGAGTTCATGGCTATCACTCACTCACTTAACTCACTGAGTGTTTGGATACACAACAGGTCAATCAGTGGTTTGAGTCGTCGCTATTAAAGACGCGCCATGTGCCATGGAAGAGTTCAGTTGAGTTCAGTTCATGACGGGTTAGGCTCAGCTGGACCCAAAACCTAATCAATAGCTTGTAGGTGTCTCATGATGTCATTCCTTTGCTGAGTTGCATCCAGTTCTTACCCCTGACTCCACGGAACCGGGGACTGGAAACCGAATCCGCCTTCTGCATGCAGCGAGTGAGTCGCTGACTGAAACTGGACTTTGATTAGAGAATGGCCTGTGCTTTGGATTGTGGGGAGATTTGCAGCCAAGAATCAAGGTAAAGAGTTTAAGAAACTATATAAAGCACGATATAGTATTGGAAACTTGGACAATATTTGAATGAGCATTAATATTAACAAAACAAGTCTCTGTACTCCATACACCGTGTAATATATAAACTTAGTTCTTGAATTAGTTACTTACTGATCCCAGGATAACAAAAATAGTACCAGATCTCTCAGGGAACTCGAAATTATGTGGGTCAATTTGGGCCGCGGCGGGTCCAACACTCGAGAAAAACACCAAAATTTTTATGTAGAGCCATCTTCCTCAAATTGCCCCTCCAAACCCCGCCAAAACTATCACCACAATCATGGCTTCTACAGAACCCACGCAGCTGCCTCCGGCGGGTAAGTCTAATCACTCGCTTCACTATATCAACTTAAACTAACTTTAAATCCTCAGCTGAACGACAGTCCGAATTCGAGCAAGCCGTCGCATACGCACTTCACCTCTGGCCTGCTCTTACACTCTCCGTCCAGAACAACTGGGGTGGCCCCGACTCTGCCGACAAGCGCGATTGGTTTGCCGGTGCCGTTGTCGAACTCTTCCCCGAATATACCGATACACCCCCTAAGAATGGAAAAGCCCCCGAGGATCCTGATATCGAGGAGGTAGAGACTGTCCTCTTGCAGGTCATGGTCGACGAGTTCGAGGTCAACGTTGATGACGATTCAGGCACAGAAGTGGCAAACAACATTCTCCGTGCTCGCGCAAGCTGCACTCTCGGTACCTTCGACGAGGTCAAGGCTCTGCGCACACGCTGGTTGAACCGCAAGGGAACAAAGGTGGAAGGTGTCTTCAAGAGGGTTGAGGACGCTGATCAGGACACAGACTGGGAGAGCGATGACGACGAAGAGGATGATGAGGGTGGTGCTGATGTCGAGATGGATGAGGCTCCTCCTCTGGCTGCAGTGCCAAAGGAGAAGCCCGAGCCTCAAGTCGACGAGGATGGTTTCACCATGGTCACCAAGAAGAAGAAATAAATCCACGACGGCCAAAATAACAAAAAGGGATGGCAGATGAATATAAGACATGAGTTCCTGGTATTAATACCCAACATCAAGTTACAGGCTCTGGTTCTTTCAACATGTCACACTGGTGTCACAAATTCCGAACGCCAAGCTGGACAAGCGACAATCCGATCATCCCAAACATATACTGGACTTCCTCGGTTCTATTCCCAGTCTTCGTCGCTATCTGAGTCATCGTCACTGTCATCCTCCTCATCGCTGCTCTCTTCCTTCTTCTTGACGTCCTTGGGATCCTTGGGACTGTTAGGAGTCTGGGTTGTCTTGCCGGATGTGGCGCCGACAACGTCGTAGCTAGCTTCGCTGTCCGCCTGTGACTTCTCGTCGTTGGACTTGCGGGGCTCAGTTGGCTTCAAGAGGCTCTTTGCAGGAGGTTGGGCAGTGGTGGCGGGAGCAGCGGGAGCAGCGGGGGTAGCGGGTGCAACAGAGGCAGCAGGGGCAGTCTTGGGCTCAACCTTAGATTCAACCTCAGATTCAACCTTGGGTTCAGCCTTAGGTTCAACCTTTGACTTGGTCGCGGGTGTGCTGGTTTCGCCGGAATCGTCAGAGTCATCATCGTCAGAATCGTCATCACTCCAGGCAACATCATCCTCAGCAGATGCGGCTGTAGGCTTGTTAGCGAGTTACTGTTGAAATCCCAATTGACTCACCCTTAAGAAGATCTCGTCGTCTAGCCTCGGCTGTCTCAATACCGTGACGAAGGAAATAGTAGCGCTTCCAGAAGTCAACGTAGGGAACCTGGTCAGGAACCAACTTCTCCATAGTAGTTCGCAAATCGGGGAATTTCTGTAGATCATCGTTGATATCAGGTGTCTTCCTATCAGCATCAAACTCGGTTGACCAAGCCGCATAATCGGCACTGTTGGGATCTTTGGTAAAGCTCTCAGTTGATGTATGAATAACGTGCAGTTGAGCATCGAATCTTGAAGTATGAATAACACGCTTGCCCTGAGCATCCTTACTCTCAAAGAGAACAGTGCCGCTCTGGTCCGAGTCCCGTGGAGGTGCAATACTGACGGCATCTCGAAGGAAGTTCCGGACATTGCCGCCAAATTTGATAAGAGCCTCATCAGCGGCATCCTCAGCTCGCTGTAGATCCTTCAGTCTCTTGGCAGCTTCTTCTCTGAGACGTGCCAGGGTATTCTCAGACTGTTTGGCATCTGATGGGCCGTCTTGAGAAGCCCTAGGTGTGGTGGCCTGATCATTCTCGCCATCCTTGGAGCTTTCGCCGGCAGTAACGGTGTTGAGTGAAAGATTTCGTGTGTGGCTCAATATGGTTGATCGAAGTCCTGTAAGTCCTTTTGATGCATCTTCACCTACTTCAGCCAACTCCTTTGAGGCTTGTGTGTATACCGATTCACCCTAGGCATGTTAGACAGGCGAAGTTCATGAGCTCGGATCTCATACCTGCTTAACCACATTGCCCCAGAATCCACCAATCTTAGCACCCCAGGGACTGTTGGAAAAAGCCTTATATGCGTCCTGGAGGTCCTCATTCAGTGTTGACTGGGGTTGAGGAGGACTCTTTGGCTCTTCCGTCTTCTTAGCGTAGCCATCCTCTGTGATATGGTCGTAAGCCAGATCCATGGCGTCGAGCTAGGATGGATCCCTTTTAAGTAGCTGTACGTCAAAACTATGGTTCAAAACTCCAGTCCCAGGCTTTGAGTTGTTGTTCAATACGTTAGATATCACTTTACTCGATATCTCTTGTCGTGGTCTTGAATATCCCTTGGCCTGATGAGCCTCCTGACCGCACCGTTCGCGGGGTCCAATAGCGGTTGGGCACGGGCCAGTGCTCACGTGATGGTTATTTGCCTCCCAAGTTGCCATCGCGGTTACCCTAGAGCTGTTTATTCAGCTCCTTCACTAAATGATTGAAACTGCATATCTCCGCCCTCAATATCTACTGGGTTTTGGCTCGTCTCTGATAGTATTTGTTCATACGTATATAGTGCTCTCTCGTGCTTCGGTGGTTGCCATATCTGAAGTAAGCGAATATTGATAGAACAAATCCAGGATCTGTCTCGCTCAACCATTGTGTTACTCAGGTATTCTGCCATAAGATGAAGACCACTACAATAAATCAAGTTTTATTTTCCAATATTACAGCAGGTCAATAATTGCAGAGCAAGTTTAGAGTTGGGGAGCTTATGATTGCGTGCTGACTTCATGAATGACCTTATGGCCTTAACTGAGATCGACAACAGTGAGGTCTATATTGCCTTGAAGCGAGAGCTTTGAGTGAATTCAACCTAAGTTTAAGGATTTTCTTAAAGATAGCCTATTAGATTATTCTGTTTCTGTTGGATACTGTCGATGGCTTCTAAAATTCAATATTGGCTTACAAGCAACCTCACTGCGAATGCTTGCCCCTCAATTGTATCCTGACGTACTGATTGCCGAGGACAGGGTCCTTATCCTGGCAAACTCTGTTTCAGGACCCTAGATCCTCACAGCAAAAGATGGTGTTGATACCCTTAGGAAATCCAAAGGGATGGACCCTTATTCCGTCATATTCCCGACCTTATATATGCCAAATGCACATACATTCCACCCGAGGTTATTGATGGCATTTTGGCGCGGTTATCCATAGGCAAATGAAGGTAATTCCTTGTTTACCAACATTGACGTCAAGGTAGCTCGATCGTCGGCTTTACACGGGCAGAATTTCTGTCTAAAAGATCAGTTGACCTCGATCGAGATCTGCGAAGAAAGCCTAGAACGAGCCATGGCAGACGCCAAATGCAGCTCGACGGATTTGGATTGGCTACAGCAAAAGGGGCATTGGACTGGCGTTGAATTTGAATCCTCACAAGACAAGCTTGAACAAAGTCATGTCGTCATTGTGCGCGAAAGACATGTGGCCTATGGACCAATCACAATACTGTCCCTGAGCAAGGGGATCCATCCCAGCAATCCTCCGCTTGGAGCCGCAAGCTGTCCTGCAGTGATCCTCAAGCTTCCCGTTCCTCGGCCCGCTTCTTATCCAATCAACACGATGGAATCACAAGAGAGCATTTGCATGAGGAATCCACTCCCCGGATCGAAACATCTTGGCTTTTGCTTCCAAAATGGACTTTCCCATGATTGTGATGACGTAGCACAAAAGCACCTTCACAACCCAGACTGTTCTAACAGGGTAAACTGACGTCACTCACGATCGCGATCTCAGAGGTGCCCCTCATTGCCCCTCATTGTAAAGGTGCACTCTGATAGAGGAATCGCAGTGAATCAGTGACGAAATCTAACAATTACTACCTTGTTATTTGCTCCGTCTTGGCACGCGTGCCTGCATCTTCTACAGACAATCACAGCCAAGTGACCCCTCAACTCCTTCCTCAACATTCCCTCAAACCACTACTTAAACCCTTCTCTCCCCCCTCCATGCTCTCTCTTCTTTTCATCATCCCAACACAATCTCATCTTTCAATCAACTCAACACACACACACAACCAAACAACCCAAACCACCAACCACTATCACAATGGAGTCCATCAAGCAAGCTGGCAACTACGTCGCTGAGACCGTTCAGCAGGCCACCTCTGGTGCTTCCAAGGAGGCCAACAAGGAGGTCGCCAAGGACGGCAACGTCCCCGTCTCTACCCGGTAAGCACTCCCTCCCTCCATCCTGAGTACCCATGAGAGTTTCAAGTTCTCAGCACATCTTGATCCAACATCACACCAACAACACTACACCATCACACATCAACATCAACATCATGCTAACATATCTCTGCAGTGCCACCGCGGCCAAGGATGCTATTGGCGACAAGATTGACGAGACCACCCACGACAAGAAGGCCGACGTGAGTACCACTGAGTTACAATGATTTGCTTCTAATACTGACTCGATGGTTTGCAGGTTCACAAGGAGGCCATCTAAACTTCGCGAAGTTATTCGACGAAACGGAACGGAAACCTTCCCCGAACACATGGATTGGCATGAATCGGAACGGCGTTGATATGGAATAGCGTTGGGACCACATAGGTTGTAATCACCTACACCTAATACAATCAGTCAAATACCTGAAAACAATTCTCAAACATGGATGTGAAATGAAGTATGTTGTGACACGATGCTCAAGGAACAGAACAAATGTGCAAGGAAATAATGCGAGAAGGAACTGGTTCAAACAGTTAGTAGCAACACATTGATGCTGGGTCTCAAGAAATTTAGCCTCGATAACTCATTCAATCTTCTCGACATTGCCTTATCCATGTCAACTTCTTTCTAATGCTCTTGTGAGAATACTTGCTGGGTACAATATACATGCGCTATGTTAATATCGATGTTATTGTGCTGGATAGGTCTACACACCAATCATTTGACGGTAACTTACGAGCGCATTGATGGTCAAGGTCGAGGCACTATCGGAAAGCTTACATGTCCACACGGGTGCTTGAGCGGATGGAGCTCTTGCTGCTGCTGAGAGATGGCTGTTCATCTATGGAGATTATGCGGGAGGTTATGGGGCAACTCTCTTCCGCTTAGCTTAGATAGGCTACTTGAATTCATCCACGAGCATCGATGGCTGGCGACAGTCAGACCAAGCGTTCTCGGCGGAGGTAGGCCTGAGCATACATCTCAATACTGAAAGGGAATACTTTGGGTATAGAAGAGCTCTTTTATTCTGGGACTGCAGAGGCCCATTGTCTCCAAGCCTCATGCCAATACAATGGACTTTGTGGGCCCCTCCCTATGCCAGCTCAGTTCCACACATACTAGACTTACGGCCATGGTATTTGGTTCAGTTAAATAAGACCCGTTCGTTTTTCATAACCGGAGGTGATCCGGGCAAATGCGGCAGGATTAGTTCTCATCGGAAATCCTTTACCAGGAAGAAAAATTCCTAAATGAGGAAGATAGACCAGTAACCCAAAGCTCCAGAATGCCAGCAATCTCAGAAATCTCGCTCTCCTGCTCGCTGTCAGAATTATCTCCGGTACTATCCGTGGTATCGCCATGGATCTTCGCCTTACGGCCTTGCATACCCAAAGGGACGACATGGAATCGATCTCTGGCTTTGCTCTTGAGACATTCAGCATGCCTATTCACCATGCTATCTGTCATCTTGAGTTTATTAAAGCCCTGACATGAGGCCCTGTGTGATTTGTGTTTCTTAGGTACCTTGAATGGTTGCTCTGGAGACATATTGACATTGTAGTGGAACCAGCAGTGAGCAGCTTCAAGATTTGGCAAGGCATGAACATCGCATCTCCGCCAGCATTCTATGCGATGGCAATCTGGTAGATGGAGTCTATTGGAAGTGCGCCAGTTTGCGGCTCAAGGGACGAGGAACTCACTGATCTTAAAGAAACTCCAATTTTGCGACTTCTTCATCCGCATTTGTGACTACACGAGTGTAGAGGTATATGTGTTCACTTGAAAAGAAAATGCCAAAGAATGTAGATAAGTGGCTTCAGTCCAACAACAGGCCACAAAGATCACAGAAAAAAATAGAAACACCGAGACTTCGTTATTTCACCTAAGCTATGAAATATCTTCCGGTTTCTTTTGCATCAGCTCTTCCGATCCCATTGCTCAACAGGCTCATAGAGGCAAAGCCAAGCTAGGAGAGAAGAATCCCATTCCCGCTTTCTCGTAATGAGATTGATCCGTTAATCATATGAGGGGCGGGCCGCCTGCTGCTCAAGATCTTCTCGATTCATGTTGACTCGGGGAACTTGAATGATGAACTTGACGGGCATACGACTGATGATGAGAGATCGGACCTCCTTGGAAATCTGACTTTGCTCAAGAATCTTGTCCACTTTCTGGACGAAAGTACGGCAAGCCTTGTTGTACCGGTCGAATTCTTCATCGTTGGGCCTGAGCCTTAGATGATGGAAGCCATCACCCTGGATGTTCAGGTCAGCGTCTTATGCTACCTAGGTAGGAGATGCATGGCGTGAGTTGGTCATACCTCAGACTCGTCTTGCATGCGTTGGTCAACTTGCTTTTCGTAAGCTGCGATAGAGACCTTGGATAACTTTCAGCGTAAAGACTTTGATTATGTGGATGCAGACTTACTGAGGGACCAAACTCGGGATGAGTAATATGATGGCGGTCTCGGTGGCGCAAGACCACTGTATTAAAACAAATCCCAAGTTCGGTGGCAGCCTTGACGAGACTATGGCGACAGTTGCCGTCGAGCCAGTGAACTTCGTCGTCGCTCTGGCTGACAAGATCGTCGATGGCTAGGAAAGTAGCTTGAATGTCGACGTAGTTGCCTTTCATGATACCGGGGATTCTGCGACTGATTAACATGATCGTTCCAAAGATTGATTTGATAGGGAAACTCTCACATGAAGCACTCGGCGTCGCATTTGAAATCAGACATAGGGTCGCAACCCCCATAGTCGCAGTCAGGGCGGCACTCAGAGTTGCATCGCGTACATTTTGGTGAGCTGGATGACATGAACTTGCAAAGGACCTGCTCCCGCTCGGTGGGTGTAGGAGTGCTTTCTTTGACTGCCTGCGAAATCAATTCCCGAGTTTTATCCACTCCCTCTTGAAAGCAAGGGAAGCAAGGGAGGTCATTGCTTGGTCCGTAGTCACCAACACTGCCCTTGATGGCCGCGGCGTTCCGTTTTCGCTGGTTGGAGGAAGCCATTTCGAGATAGCTTCGGAGGATGAGGAGTGTAGAGAGGTGGGTTGAACAGAAGAAGGAGGAGAAAGAAGAAAAGAGAAAAGAGAAGGATGTGGAAGAAGGGTTTCGGCTGAGTGAGGGGGAGCGAGTTTGAAGGGCTGGAAGATGTGAGCAGTGCAAACAGCTGTCAACAGCTGCCAGCCTCCTAGGCCATTGAACTAGTATCGGCAGTTTCAACATCAATAAGAGTTGATTGTTAGGTAGCTGTCATGTGATTCGGAGTTTGATATTATGCCCGTCAAGAAAAGCGGAAGAAAAGTCTGGACAATATGTTTGACAATGAGGAAAAGAATATAGACGCGGCTCTGAAGGAAGTTGTTCCAAGCTTGAGGGCTTGACAGAATACTGGAAACATAACATTATAACCACAGAAAAGTCAATTAGTATATATGCATGCAGTTCTTGGACAGCATTCTCCTGACCATCTCTTATCGCCCCTGGAACTCCCCCACGTCGTGTTTTCCTTAGGGTGTTGGAGTAGTAGAGTCTGCTATTTGAATCCGCTATATTAATCGCCTGTTTTGGATCCAAGTAACTCCTGAGTTTGGATATCCTGTGGCTTCAGGTTTAAGGAAGGAGAAGCTACGAAGAATATCAACGAAAGCCTAGTCGATCGCTTTGATGGTTTCCATGATCTCGTATTGCAGAGGACCTTTCTAGTCATTGCATAAATCAAGTGTGGAATGCTTCCCGACGGTATCCATAGCCCTCGACAGGGTGCAGGTATCCTGTGCTAAACTTCAACAATATGTGCTTGATCTTTAGGCGAGTTTCGGACAGCTGGGGACTCCCACATAGTGGTCGCTAATCTCTTGCTCAGTTAGAAGATGAAGAAAGGATGCTCCTATCGGGCGAGGATTGAAGTAGAGCGATTGAAAGTTGAAAAGCACTTTCAAATGAGAGTTAGAAGGTGTCGCTTGGGAATATTGATAGAAGATTTCCCAAGACTTGACTCTTGTGCTGGCGAAAAGAGTGAGGTGAACATATAGACAAATGCAATACCCCGAACCCCCTCATCGGCTATATTGCCGTTCACCATGCTACTTCGACTTCATCTATGGTATGATGCGCGGTTAGTTAGACCCGGTCTCTTAATATATGCTCCTGCGATTGAACGATGATAATGGAGGCGAGGGCTACTACTGATATGTGAGTTGGACGCCTGGAGTTTATGATTCACAAAGACAGGCCCAATTTGGAGCCGACAGCAGTGTGAAAAGAAAAGTTAATCTTGGTATGGGTCATGGAAGCTACTGGTGAGAAGCCCTCGCTCGGCTAGGACAGTTCAACCCTTCGCAGCACTCATGGCTGTATCCTTTGACCCCCCATCTCTCATTTCCCCGGTACGGAACTAGATAGAAAAGAAGACCCAATGTCCGAATTAAAACCAGAGCTTATGTCCACACTGTAGCTGACCATGATGGCAGTCTAAAACCATGGCCGCTGGAAAGATCTCGAACCGCAACTAAAGTCGTTAAGTTAGAAAATAATAACACAGCTTCATAGACTTGAGAGGTACTTACTATTTCAGCTAAGAAACTGTGACTCGCGTTCCGGGGTCTAGGGGTCTCAAACATCCTGCCCAGGATCCAACATCATTGGGACAGCTCCAGTAGGCTGAATTGGAAACTGAGCGACGATCCGACGGCGGCAGTGTTTGGGAAACTGCTCCTGTTCGAGATGCTCGTCAACATCCTGGAGGAACTGACGACAACCGGCGCTCCACTGGGAAAACTCCTCATCTTCAGGAATGAGCTTGAAGACGAATTGGAAACGCTCGTCATGGCCCTGCAAGTCCGTGTCAGTACATATACTGGGTAAAACGCTTGTAAGTATCATACCTGAGATAGAAGCCACCTCTTACGTTCGAGTATTAGATTTTCGTATCGAGTCAAGAGCTTGTAGGTTAGCAAGACGGCTCCCTTTTCTTTCAAAGAATGAAAACGTACATCAGGGGTAAATCCAGGATCGTCGAGCCGATGATGAGCTCGATGGCGCAGGACAACATCAACGAGGCATTGCGCAAGTTGAGTGAATGACTTGACGAGACGGCGGCGACAGTCGTCGCTGAGTTTATAAGCCGATCCTTGGCGTAGAGTAACAAAAGTGTCGATGCCTGTCATGGCGATATGAAAGTCTGCATAGTCCCCGATCATCAGTCTCGGGCCGCTATGAATAATTAGCATCAACTGTGACTGGGTCAAAAGCAAGGGTTTCATGCTGGAAACACTGAGAAACTGTGTCAGAGGACCTGCAGCTAGCACAATTCATGAAAGTGGGTTTGTCGAAGACGCAGGACACCTGGGCAAACCTGGTTAGAGCAGGAGTTCCATCGGTTGCTTTCTGGATTTGTTCGCGGGTGAGATTCACTGCCTTTTGCAGGCAGGTCACGCAAAGGTGCCTCTCCTCGTGAGGTCTCGGGTCGATGTCAGATGGATCGATGTAAGGAACATCGTTTGACCGAAGGTATGAAGAGGCCATGTTGGCGATGGTGATACTGAGATCACTAGGGGATCTTGACTTGGTTAGAAGAGCGAAAGAGAAGAAGTTGAGATGGTGGAGAGGAGGAGAGAGAAGAGGAGCAGAGAGAAGAGAAAGGTAAGCGAGGGAGTATTAGAGGGCTGCGGCCTAAAGGGAAATTTGGTAGCAGTGATTAGTAGTGCTAACGAGAATTAACAATCGACTGCCTTACATATTGTAATATAACGCGAAAGGACAATATGAAATGAGCTCCTGGTTATTGCCTGGCAATTGTAGCAGTTTCTGGCGATTAGTTCTGCTTTGCCGTTTAAGATTATTAGACTAACCTTTGTATCAGACCTTCAGGAGTACCACAACAAGGTCTTTGATCGCCGTCAGGTCCGAGTAATCTGGTTGGTACTGGTATTTATATTAACAGGGCAATAAAGGACGTCTCTGGCTTATGCTTCGAGGCCCTGAGTTTCGTGCATCCCATCCTCTTACGAATTGCAACCCCGGTCCGAGAGCTAGACTTCAAATCCGAGCCATTGCCGCTTTAATCGATATTTCTGGGGCACACCGGCTGTAAAACTTTCCACGGAGAGCCAGAGTTTACGTTGAGTTCGATCGACGAAGCTGAAAATTCCAGATACGGGATAACGAGAATGTCGAATGAGCGAATAGATATATTGCCTCCAGCTTGTTCTTGCCTCAACTAGTTGTGGGTGTATTGTTCATTTTGAGACCGGAATTAAATGTAATCATATCGTAGATGTACAGAAGATAGCTGAAGGGAATATTGGTAATCTGAGCACGAAGGATGGGAACCTTGGACTAAGGTCAGGGGTCAAGACAACCTTTCAGCCGCAAGGCTCGACTGCACATAACACTTCACACTTCCGGGCCATAACTTGGAATTTATACCACAACGCCCTAGAATCGCTCGATCATTATAATAAGCTTGGATTGTTATGGTTATGAATCCTCGGAGTAGAAGACAGGGCCTTGGCATGGATGCATCTAAGTTCCTTATGAGTTGTGACAAGAAAGTCTTTAACCAGACATCTAACAATGAAGTGATTGCCTGCTTTCAATAATAGATCGAGCCTCTCGTATCTTTATACCTGGGTTGTTGCCCGGTTTTGACGGCCTACCTTTCAAATTGTTCTCTCTCCCTCTCTGTCTCCCTTTCTCTTCTATTGAAATTTTCAGTCTTTTCATTCTCCTAACTTGCTTCTTCTTCCACCATCCCCTTCCTCTGGCTCTACCAAACCTGACCCGTTGAGTCTCTGACTCCTGCATCCAGCAAATCTCTGCGGCGATACCTCGAGCTGCTCTTCAGTATACGCGCAGCGAGCAGTACGGCGCGTATCTCAATAATGGAGTTCGCCCAGATGCAAAGCTGCCTCCCCTAGACTTTACTGAGGTTTGCTTCCGTCGCCTGTTCTTCAAGTGAAGACAAGCTAACCTATCCAGGACGAACTGGCTGTAATTGTGCCTGGAGAATTGTACTGTCGCTGGCGAGACGAGAACGGTACTCTTTGCTCAAAGGTATCGTCAGACCCCATGTCAGCTAGAGAGGAAGAAGATGCTGATCCTGATTTTAACAGAGCCGACAATACAGCAGCCCATATGCTCTCCGTAGACATTACCGGGATATTCACGATTCAACTCCTACCCAGAACCCAAATGGTGGCCCGAATGTGGGTAGAGATGCCCGAGCAATGGGTAAGAAAACCTTCTGCCTCAGACCAGCTCAGTACACTGACCTCTGTCAATATCAGAATGGTACCAAGACCTTGTTGATGGACGAATACCTCCATGGCTTCCTCCCCACCCTGCCGGTCAAGTTGCAGCGCCTCACGATCACAGTCCTCAACTCTCTGAAGGTACCAGCTCGTCTGTGCCTCCAGATGCCAGACCATCCTTTGCACAAGGCAGTCAACCTTCCGTGCCCCCGGATACTCCCCCATCTTCACCCCAAGACGCTGGACCATCTTCCTCACAGGATGCCCGCTCACCAACTCCCCAAGATACCTCTAGTATCGAGGCCAGCCCAGAGCAGATCAGAGTTGAGACAAAGATTAAACGCGAGCCAGAGTCTGATGAAGAGGCCAGCTCACCTCTCCTTGATGTTCGCATGGTACGTAAAGCCTCTTAACAGAGAGGTCGTTTTCTAACTTGAAACTTGCTAGCACGTTCCCTTCACTCCTCTGTGGCAGCCGAACATAGATGAAATGCGTTCGAGATGCGACGTACTTCCTAACTACAAGTGCCCATTCTGTCAGGAACGAGGTCGAGGTTTGTAATCCGACATTCTATTCAATGTTAGAGAATTATCTAACACATATATAGAGTGCCCTAGTGTGGTTTACCAACCCAAGTGCGAAATCTGGGCTCGTTTTGTGAACCCACTGACATACCACTTCACAGACCCGTCCATCCCTGCACAGCTGAAGCATGAGCGGAATGACGACCGATGGGTGCGACACAGGTATTAGTTGGGTAACACTTTGGTATCAACTAAAACACCTGCCATTCTACACCAATTTTGATGGGACGCATATGTTGGCCTGGCTTGAAGGCAAGAGTTGATACTATTCCCGGCTAGGGATTAAATCGAACTTTCAGATAAACTTCTTAGAAACTTCATTGAAACTTCATAAAATGGATCTCTTAAGCTGGAACTAGTACGCGTTTAAATGCCATAAGTATACAATCAACTTCGAATGGGAGCATCGACATAATATGAACATAAGCCATCACCATATCCAAGAGTCGCCGCAAAACTTCGTTTGACTCATACCTCTAAAATATTGAAGGTTCATGCGGAAAGCCAAATAGCATCCATGCCTTGAAGCACTTCAAAACTCCGGCGGGGATGCCCAAGTAATATGGTCTTTCCTATGCATGTTTTCATTGGATCATCAACATGATGCCCGCCCGACTGGAGAACTTGCATTACTCCGGTGGGGAAGCGATTGGCTTACACGACATTGGAGAACATCAACTAAGTACGATTATTTATTGCATGACAACCGAACAAGAAAGACGCTCGCCAGGCTTTCTGTGAGACCAGAAATCAGTGTACTTCCCCTCATTTTGGCTGCCATCTCAAAACTTGATTGATTACTTTCCCTCCTGTTGGCGGGCTCAACGGTACCATGTTTTTCAACGACAAGAACCGCCTCCGCTACAAATATGACGCCGAGCAACTCTGGATTGAACCATGGGGTCCAAATGCACTCCGCGTCAGAGCAACCAAATCTGCGGTTATGCCATCACAAGATTGGGCACTTCAACAGCCCACAGAAGTGACACCAGAAATCTCCATCTCTGAAGAGTCCGCAACAATCAAGAATGGTAACATCAAAGCCCAAGTCTCCCGCCAAGGCAAGTTGATTATTGAGAAAGCCGATGGACAACTACTCCTAGAAGAGTACTCTCGCAATAGACGGGATCTCCTCGATCCAAAATGCAGTGCTCTCGAGGTTGAGGCCCGTGAGTTCAAGGGCATTCTTGGGACAGACAACTACCATTTAACCATGCGTCTCGAGAGCGTCAGTCCAGATGAGAAGATCTTTGGAATGGGACAGTATCAGCAACCTTTGCTTGATCTGAAAGGAGTTGACCTTGAGCTGGCGCATCGGAATTCTCAAGCAAGTGTCCCATTTGCCGTGTCATCGCTTGGATATGGACTCTTGTGGAACAATCCAGCAATCGGAAGAGCGGTATTTGGAAAGAATATCATGACTTTTGAAGCTTTCTCAACACAGATTCTCGACTATTGGATTGTCGCTGGAGCTACTCCCGCCGAGATCGTTGAGGCTTATGCAGATGCTACTGGAAAAGTCCCCATTATGCCTGAGTATGGATTGGGCTTTTGGCAGTGCAAGCTGCGGTATCAGACACAAGAGGAGCTTTTGGAAGTGGCTAGGGAGTACAATCGTCGCGAGATCCCAATCGATCTTATTGTCGTTGATTTCTTCCACTGGCCCAAGCAGGGCGACTGGAAGTTCGACTTGGACTATTGGCCAGATCCAGGTGAGTTCCTACAAGACACGCACAAAACCAATACTAACGAAACACAGATTCGATGGTAAAGGAGCTCAAAGATCTTGGCATCGAGCTCATGGTCTCTATCTGGCCAACTGTTGATAAAACAGCCGAGAATTACCAGAAGATGCTAGCGCATGGATACTTGATCCGGACTGATCGAGGTGTTCGCATCGGACTCGACTTCCAAGGCCAAACAGTACATATCGACACCACCAACCCAGACGCTAGGAAATATATATGGGACACAGTCAACAAGAATTACTATTCCAAGGGCATCAAGACATTCTGGCTCGACGAAGCAGAACCAGAATATGCATCCTATGATTTTGATAACTACCGGTACTTTCTGGGCTCAAACGGGACCATAGGCAATATCTACCCCGTAAACTACGCCCAAGCCTTTTATGAAGGACAAGAGGCTGCGGGCCAGAAGAACATTGTCAACCTTCTCCGATGTGCTTGGGCTGGCAGCCAAAAGTATGGAGCCCTTGTATGGAGCGGAGATATCGCATCTTCATGGTCTAGCTTCCACAATCAGCTTTGCGCTGGTCTCAACATGGGTCTTTCAGGAATACCTTGGTGGACGACAGATATTGGAGGCTTTCATGGCGGTGATCCCAATGATGAAGGCTTCCGAGAGCTCTTTGTGCGGTGGTTTCAATGGGGTGCATTCTGCCCTGTGATGAGACTGCATGGAGATCGCGAACCTCAGCAACCACAGCAGGGAACTACTGGCGGTGCAACATGTCGCAGTGGAGCTCCCAATGAAGTCTGGTCCTATGGCCCTAAAGTCTACGACATCTGTGTGAAATACATCAAGATCCGGGAAGAGCTTCGACCATATACCCGGAAGCTCATGAAGGAAGCGCACGAGAAGGGAACACCCGTCATGAGACCCCTATTTTACGAGTTCCCGGATGACAAGAAGTGCTGGGACATTTCGACCCAGTATCTATATGGAGACAAGTATCTCGTCTGTCCCGTGCTGAAGCCAGGCCAGAATAACACGGAGGTTTATCTGCCTCAATTGTCGCAGGGGGAGAAATGGTCTTCTTTTGATGGGAACCAATCTTATGAATCTGGCCAGACAATCACTGTTGACTGCCCCTTGACTCAAATGCCGGTTTTCGCAAGGGGAGCCTAAGATCTTTTTGCTGCCCTCGGATATGCAAGGCTCCAATAGCATGCCCATAGAGTATAATTGCGATATATCAAGCGAGGAACTTGATAGCTAGCTTCTAGAATATACATGCCCCAGTTTCTCCCTCATTTTCTTGTACAGTGGTGGCATGCAACAGGCTTACCAAGCTCTTGACGAACGAGGTTTCAATTCCCCATGCTTTCTCTTTGGCTTTTGTATGCGATAACATCCTTATGCCTTCTTTTAGAATTTTTGGCGGGGCATCAGAACTGCAAATGTTGCCAACCCTCTGCATGTATCCAGTCATCTTGTGCCCAAAACGTATGTAAACCTGAACCATTTCATCATCACAGGGACGATCTAGATGGATGAATGTCGGCTCTGGTTCCTCTTCGCTATCTTGCCCCTCATTTTCAACAGTGTCCTGCGGAATGCGGTCTTGGGAAGTTGGCATTGATTTTGGCGTGGCATCACTTCCTTGTCTCTGGGGTTCAGTCCTTTTTGTAGCAAAGACGCTATAAGCCCATATCAAGAGGGTAGCTAGATAAATAGCATGAGGCTCAATGAATCCATTGCTGCTATACCGCCGAATGTGCCACAGCAAAGCACCAGAATGTACAATAGATAGTCTCGCTTTGTACTGGTCGATGTTGGCCCAGCGATGAAGGTGGCTACAAGCTTCCGAATACTCGAAATTGCTCTGAATGCCGTTAGAACCTTTAAACGACGCTGCGACTGCAGCCACCCTCTGAAAATATTTCGTAGGTGTCAAAATGTATAGGCGGGAAAGGTGAAGGTGAAGAATAGTCGGGTGCTCCGAGCCACCAGCATTAGCAGCTTTACCGTTTGCCTTCCAGTGTAGGATATCAAAGGCATCACATGCACTGTTTCTCCACCTTGTATTTATTTGAAGACTTGGTGGCCATGATTCGGTCACAGAATTTGACTCTGTTCGCGACTCAACGTGAGCAACCGGAGTCCATCTTGACAGTGCTGTTTCAGACTGGTACGTGGCCTCCTTAGTCCTTCTGCACACGGCGTATATCAGGATGACGGTTCCAAACTCAGTCAAGTTTGGTGGTTGTCGTTTCTCCATGTAAAGGAGATTAAGTGCTTCAAGGACTGACACTGTCCGAATGTTCTATGGTTAGCTGCTGAGACTGGTAAGTTAGAGGGTTCCAGGAGACCAACCTTGTTGAAAGTCTTGACTGGCTATATGTTCTAAAGTTGGTCCATTCCATATTTCCTCTCGGCATGGAAGTGCCGTCTTGATTTCATGTAGTTGCAAAACATGCGGGCAGTCAAACTCGTAGCCGATGATAGAGTCGAGAATCTAAGTATCCTTAAGTACAGTATCCTTGAAAGACGAGAGATACAACATACCCAAATCATCATCCCAGTCCGCAACTCCGACTGGGCTTGTATCCATGCTCTAATAGCTACATCGCTATCTTGAACTGTCGTGTGATCAACATGTGGTGGTGTATAAGACAGAAGGCCCATCTTTCTGCATTCTTCAATCAGGAAAAGTCTTTGGTCAAGAGCATGTTCTGTCATGGTTTTTTGACCACTGTGAACTCCATGGATCAAACTCAGAATGGCTGCTTGGACTACTACAAGGTCCAGCCGACTTCGTGGCTGAAAGATACCTGGTACCCAGGCGTCGCAACTATCCTTGTCGCCGTCCTCGGACATCGAGATAAACCTCCGGTTTACGACCCTGTCCAATAACTTGGCCATGGAGGATGACCAAGGGCCTCCAATATACCTGGCACCAATGGTTGATACAGCTAGCAAAAGAATCCAGCTATTGGGGTCTTGCCATATTGAGGGGCCTTGCTGCAAGAAAGGATATGTTCGGTGGAAGTTTTCGTAGTAAAGCCGCACAAAACATCTGATGTGTCCCAATGGGGGGATCAGGTTATCGTCAGAACCTAAGGAGTGGCTCTCGACTTCATGGCGAGCCGCGGAGGCAAGTTCTGCGTAGAGAGCCTCTGTTACATAAGAGTCCTGTGAAGAGTCTTCTTCCGGGGACTTAGAAGCTGCATGAATCGATCCACTTGCCTCGAGCAGGCCGGCCTTTTCTATAGAATCACTGCTCGGTAAGTCCGCTCTATGAGATAGAAGCCGGCCTCGAAATGGGGCTCTTGCTTCTGTTCCATCCACGTAGAGTGCCCCATCTGTTGATCTTGATGCGCTAGAGCCGTGAATACTGCCCGTTCGTCTGTTATATGCGCTCTCCGCTACCAAGGAGCTGTGTCTTTGGCCGAGGTCGAGTTCTTGTCGCTCCGTGTGTGCGCCCGCTACGCCTGTAGGTTGATTCGGCGGCCAGGACGAGGGGAAATTGGGTTCAACTAATTCAGAAGAGAATGTGAACGCCATTGAACCAAGGCCTTCGGGTACCATCGATATTTGGCTCTCCCAAAATGGGGCAAATTGACTATCTGAGAGCCAATTGATACTGGATGCTCCAGTCGTGGGATCCATCATATCAGGGAAGTTACCTAGATTATTGATTTGATACATGGGGCCAGTTGATGGCTGTCCAGCGGTGGTCGGCTGGTTGGTCGATGGCCATGCTCTATCTGTTGGAGAGACCGTGAAAGAGCCAGGTTCGTTGATGGTCCAGGAAATTCCGTTACTGTATTCGATTGCGCTGTTGTCCACTTCTGTCACTGGTTCCGCTGCTTCCACTGGTTCTGCTGCTTGATCATTGGCTTCCATTTCAGCATCCTCATCCGAGCTTTGTTCGGATGATGACTCGGGAGATTGAAGATTGGAAACCCTCTGCTGGTTCATTGATTGAGTCTTCCGTCTCCTCACATTCGGGTAGATGCATTCCAAATTCCTCTCCCGACATCGTCTGCATGGCAACTCTCTTGAGCAACGAATGCGACCAGCGGCACATTCTTTGCACGCTCTGGTTGACACTGCCTTGCGGGTCGTTGAGCTTGATGCATGTGTGGTTTCATGTCTCTGTAGAACATCTTGTCGTGAGAAGGACTTGTTGCATTTTGGACAAGCATACGGCTTCTCATGCGTATGAGCTCGAACGTGGCGTGTCAGGTGTTCTTGTCGCCCAAAGGTCCTCGGACAGAAGTGGCACTGGAATTGTGTTTGCTCGCCCTCGGCGGCCATCTTGATCTTTTCTCACCGTGGTTGATGTAGCATTTTATGTGTAACTCATCATGATGGATGTCGTTCAGTTGCTGTGAGCTTCGTCAATGCGGAGTAGGGTAGCTGCTGGTCACGGGATGGAACTTTCTTCTTCCGCGTTGACGACTTCTTCCATTACATGCTTCGAGATGTGTATCACCGACGAGAAAACAGACAGAGCTATTGCGCCACCTTGATCAATTTGAGATTATTTCTACCGCCTCGGAAATTAAAGATGTGCTTCGACTGTCCATGTGGTAAACTTCCCCTCGAACCTAATTTACTGTGAGCCATGGACACATTTACCCTCCTTCGACTTTCCTCCCTTCTTTAATTTGTATCCATATTCCATGCGATCTTTATCACAACTACTCTGTTAGTGATTCGTCAACCTCATGCTAAGTCCGCGGCCAACCAGTCCTTATACGCATATCCAACGTCACAACGTCACAACGTCGCACATGTAGAGTCAATGCAACAATGATAATTTAGCATTTAACCATTTAACCAAATACGAGGTTAAAACGTTCTGGGGTTTCTACGACTCCAACAACAGCCGGATCCCCTTCCCCACCGGAGTTTGCACTACCCTTCATTTCTCCGGTGGGGATCAAAACAACACCAGATCTCCCCACACGAACCCCATTTTCTTTAACACTGACTAGGGTGACAAGCTTTTAGGTATCCTTGGCAGACTATCCCCAGATTCTTCCCCACAAACCCCGGATGATCATCAAGAAGCCTAGAACTTCATTGTACATCATGGCATGGGTATAACGCGGTTTGCCAGGCCACTAACGATCCTGGTATCCTTTGGCTCCCTACATATAAAGCTTATGCCGCTGATCTTGGCTCGAAACCACGATGACAGTTCAATGCTCCATCATATTGGGGAGTCATAGCTTTTACACATTGTTGAGCTTTCTTCATCATGACTGCTCTCACAGACGACAAGGTCGCTAGAGTCAGCGAAGATGACCATGCCCCAAACTTCGACACCGTCAAGGATGCGTCAATCGCAAAGCAGGCCGCCGAGGAGGAACACCGTCTCACGCTTCTCCAAGCCATTCGAAAGTATCCCAAAGCTGTCATGTGGTCGGCTCTTCTCTCCACCTCGATTATCATGGAGGGTTACGATATTGTTTTGATCTCGTCCTTCTTCGCCCAGCCATCCTTTCGAGAGCACTATGGTAGCTACCAGTCCAAAACCGACTCCTGGCAGATCACAGCTTCATGGCAGAACGCGCTCAGCAATGCTGTCAGTGTTGGCACTATCGTAGGCGCATTTGCAAATGGCTACTTCACTTACAAATTCGGTTATCGCAAAGTACTTCTCGCTTCGCTGGCCGCTATCTGTGGCTGCATCTTCATCTCCTTCTTCTCGCCTAGTCTTCCTGTTCTTCTTGTTGGCCAGTTCCTTTGTGGAATCCCCTGGGGTGTGTTCGCTACTATGGCGCCTGCATATGCTTCCGAGGTCTGTCCTATGGCATTGAGAGGCTACTTGACCGTCTATGTCAACCTCTGCTGGGCCCTTGGGCAGCTTATTTCAGCTGGCGTACAAGCAGGCTTCTCAAACAAGACTGGGGAGTGGTCCTACAGAGTCCCCTTCGCAATCCAATGGGCATGGCCTGTTCCTCTGTTTATCATCCTATTCTTCGCCCCAGAGTCGCCATGGTACTTCGTTCGTATCGGTGCCTATGAAGAAGCTGAGAAGTCGATCACTCGCCTCAGCTCCTCCACACAACCAGGCCATTCGAAGCAGGCCCTCGCCATGATGATTCATACCAACGAGATCGAGAAGTCAATCTACCAAGGGACTTCGTACCTGGACTGCTTTCGCGGAGTTGATCGAAGGAGAACCGAGATTGCTTGCATGGCCTTTGCCGCTCAACCCTTTTGCGGTTCTTCCATGGGTGGTACACCAACATTCTTCTTCGTACAGGCTGGCTTGCCTGAATCCATCTCTTTCCGGATGACTGTTGGGGGTCTCGGGATTGCCTCTGTGGGCACAATCATATCTTGGTGGCTTATCGCTCCTTTTGGTCGACGTACGCTGTATCTTTGGGGTCTCGGCTTGCTCACAGCTGTTCTGATGATCGTTGGATTCATCAGCGTGGGCGCGGGAGACTCCCCGGGCGGCAACTACGCGCAAGCGAGCATGATGCTCATCTGGCTGGGCGTGTATTACACGACAGTTGGCCCTGTTTGTTACGCAATCATCTCAGAGGTGTCTTCAACAAGATTGAGAAACAAGTCTGTTTGTATCAGCCGAATTGCCTATTATATCGCCCAGATCATTTGCAATGTAGTCAACCCCTATATGTTGAACCCAACTGCAGGCAACTGGAAAGGGAAGACTGGATTCTTTTGGGGGGGTTGTTCCTTTGCTTTTTTCATCTGGACGTTCTTCCGACTTCCTGAGACGAAAAACAAGACATTTGAAGAGCTTGACCTTCTCTTTGCTAACAATGCTGCGACTCGCGAATTTTCCAAGTATAAGGTGGATGCTTATGCGGAGGATGAAAATGCTCTGACCATTCAGGATGGCAATCGCTCTTGATCAGTGTCTGTTCGGAGTATCAGTATCTGCAGTTTTGTCAGAGGACATCCATATGTTATGACTGATTTGAAAGATCACTCTACAGTGGCTTCTACGCTTCTGACTCTTGGCTGCTCTGAAGATTCCTGGCAGCCTGAGACGACTATTTTCCAGACAGATGATTATTGCATTCCATAGCTACATCGATGAGATATTTTTTGGCCGTCGGTTCAGAGATTTAATCCTGGTCTCATCGTATGATGGTCTGGCATTGCGATTTTAGTTCAGACACCTCTTAGCTGAGAGATTAATCAAGTTTAATATTATTACATGCAAATGTCCAATTTATAACAACTTCTTCCCTTATCTATCGTATGTACCGCTTCTAATTAGACAGACTTGCCTTGTACACTCGTCAATTTCTATCCTAGTAATGAGGATTTGTCTTCTTCTAGAGAATAGAACTAGTGTGCAAATTCCTTGCCCTTGACATTCTTCCACTCAACACCCAACGAGGGCAAGATGGCAAAGCAAGCAGCACTAAGCCCTACGTAAAAATAGCTTCGAAGCGCCGCATTGTACTCGACCAGCACATCTCTCAGCATATCAGACGGTATAACGTGGCGCAATTGAGTGGCCCCAGTTCCGACAATCTTTGCAATGTCAAGGCTGTCAAATGAGGCGAGACGAGAGCGAAGCTCATTGTTAAAGACGGCTTGACCAACGCAGACAAGCACTGAACCGCCAAGTGACTGGGCAAAGAACATCAGGGATACACCAGTGGGCACATCCTTCTGTGTCAGAGAGACTTGAGCTCCCAAGCTGGCAAGTTGCATACCTTGACCAATACCAAGACCGAGAATGATCTGGTATCCGATCCAGGTGCGCGTGGGCGTGTCAACCACAAAAGTTGAGATGAGGCCACCGCCGACAGCCATAAAGATAACGGACGAGAAGAAGACGGGGTTGAACCAACCGACACCGTTGATGATACCACCAGAGACGATTGCGCCAAAGACCAGTGACAAAACAAGCGGAAGCGTATCAATACCAGATGTAATGGCGTCGGTTCCTCGAATACCTTGGAACCAGATTGGCAAGGAAATCAAGAAGACGATAAGGACAGAGCCGAGACAAAAGGCAAAGATAGTACCGAGCCAGACATTTCGGATCTTGAACAGACGAGGCGGTACAGTAGCATTCTCCTGTTGCCAGATCTGGATGCCAACGAAGGTTGTGAGAAGTACACAGGCAAGCACAAGGAGTGCGATAATGCGGCCTTCATCCCAGGGGTATTTCTCTCCACCCCATTGAAGAGCAAGAATGAGGCAGATAACGCCTGGCAAGAAGACCAGGTTTCCCCAGGGATCGAGCTGCTTGATTTGCTGTGGGGTCGATATGGATTCGTTGGCGGGGAATTTGGGGAAGAGAATGGTTAGGCAAGCTACAGCGGCTCCTCCGACTGGAAGGCTAAGAAGAGTGGTTAGCATACCATACACTTGATGAGAATGAGGGTAAGGGTATTTACTTTATGTAAAAGCACCATCTCCAGGTAACATGATCAGTGAAGGCTCCTCCGATCAACGGCGCAATTACGGAAGCGATGCCAAAGACGGCGCCCATCATGCCCACATATCCAGCGCGCTTGGACAGAGGTGTAACGGTGGTAATGAGAATGGTAGAGCCAGATTGGATACCAGCAGATCCTGCGCCAGCGATGGCACGACCGATGATGAAGGCAACCGAGTTGGGAGCAACTCCGCACAGAAGTGAGCCAAGTTCAAAGAAGAAGATTGCGACGAGGTAGACGGCCTTGGTAGGGTAGAAAGTAAACACGCGACCCCAGAGCAGCTGCGTAGCAGAACTGGTGATGAGATAGGCGCTGGCATACCAACTGATGTCGCCGAGAGACTTGAAGTCATCGGTGATACGGGGAATGGCAGTGGCTATGATTGTACGGTCCAGGGCGACGAGGAACATGGCTACCATGTTGGAGAGGACAATGGCGGCCAGCTTCAGGCCGTGGGGGTATTTGGACTCATCCTCCTGCTCCTGATCTTCGGTGTTGGAATCGGGGGATGCATCTGGCTCATTTTTGGTTGGAGTGGAAACTCTGTGACTGTCAAGCTCCTCCACGTCGACGTTGTTGTGGACCATAATGAGAGGTGGTGTAAGTGTAAGTGTAAGTGTAAGCGTAAGGAGTGACTTGAGGCTGTAATCATGCTGAAATTGAAAGTGAAGAAACGTTTTTAAATATGGCAATTCGACAGGAAATGATTTCGGGCTTCATCATGTCCGTACATGAACAAAAATTGCATCGCGGAGCGGCACTTTACATCTCGGCGACGGGATGCAGCCCCGGACTGCTGTCAAACGCGGCCCCACCCTCGGGCATCGCGCACGCCAAGTTTAGTTTCGGGACCGAGAAACGCTATCAACGGCCCGTCAGCCCTTGGAGCGGCCCCGCGCGGGGAGGCGATCGAGTGACCTGACAGGTTCATGTCTCCGTCCTGAAAATGACATACCCTTCCGCACCCAGGTAACAATTATCTGTGTCGGTTCTAAAATATCCTCACCCAAGAATTATGGCAGAAGTCAAGACTACAAGAGGACACTCATGTGTTCCTTGTCAACACAGAAAAATTAGATGCAACGGCCAAACACCATGCGCATATTGCACAAAGACGGGTAAAGAGTGTGTGCGTATGCGATTGTCGCCTCCGCATTCACGAAATCGTCTCAATCAGCGACGACTTCTGCCCTCACAGACGGACAAACCTGGGGGTGATGGACAAGTTATTGTCAGTGGAGATCAACGTCGCTATATTGAAGAGTAAAACGCATAAAAACTGCTTGTCTTGGAATATTTGCTAACACTAGGATAGCAATAAGTTATGGAAATCTCTTGGAAATGAGGTGAGTTCAGACAACGAGGAATCGCCAGGATGTATAGCCAGCTAACGAAACTTTTGGCAGATGGAAGGAAGAGAAGTCAGTCCGGATCCAGGCCGAACAAGGACTGGCATGCCTTCGCCGAATATTAACCTGATCTTTGGCCGCCAAAAGCCAGATTCTTCTTCGTTGGTATATCCATCAGCTGTACACTCATTCCAGCTATGGCAAGTCTTCATCAGCAACGTCCACCCTCTGACCAAGCTCCTACATGCGCCGACAGTCCAGAAAGACATCATCCAGACTCTTTCTGAGCCTCCATCGACCCCGGGTCCCACGGAGGCTCTCATATTCGCTATTTATTTGGTTGCGGTGATCTCACTAACGGATAAGGAATGTCAGAATATGTTTGGGGAGCCTAGAGAGGTGTTGCTAGCGAGATATTGTGATGCGACTGAAGTCACATTGAGCAGAGTCGACTTTCTTAGGTCGACGGATCTGAGAGTGCTACAAGCTTTTACTCTACACCTGGTAAATATTCTTAATACAATGAAACTCTTTCCATGATATTCTGACCTGTCATAGCTTTCACTTCGTCATCTCTGCGATCACGACATTCTGTGGCTCCTGACAGGCCTCGCGACACGCATGGGCCAAAGAATGGGCCTCCATCGCGAAAGCTCGCTCCAAGGTCTTCGCCCTTTTGAAGCCGAACTACGTCGCCGGGTATGGTGGCAGATAGTCATTCTAGATGGTAGAGCATCACAATTAACTGGCGCATCCATGAATCCCAACATGCAACTCTATGGCGACACGCGGCAGCCACTCAACCTCAGCGACGCAGATCTCATCCCTTCGGCAAGCACACTTCCTTTATCTTCGCCCATCGCAACCGACATGGTGTTTTGCAAAGTCCGTATTGAGATTGGCGTCTGGATGATCCAGCAAAAGTGTCTTCTAAGCTCTGAATCTGAGGCGTCAACGGCGGGGAAGGCCAGGTTTTTCAAGACAATTGATGAGCTTGAGCGTCGAATTGAGGAGAAGTATCTCAATAAAATGGACAGGGATCTTCCTCTAAATCTTTTGACAGAGTATCTTGCGCGATCTGCGATTTGCCAGTTGAGGCTATCGGTATACCATCCCATTCATCGTCCAGAACGGACCTCGGATCTCAATGCAGAACAACTGGATATGCTCCTGGAGAACAGCCTCAAAGTTATCCAATACGACATCCTCTCTCACTCCACCCCTTCGATGCAGTGTTATCTATGGCACATTTCCAACTTCTTCCCCTATGAGACCTTTGTTCTCCTCATCAGTACTCTATCCGGTCGTGTAGCGAGCCCAGTTGTCGATACTGCTTGGAACGTGATCAACCAAGCCTATGAGCATCACCCTTCTTTCATTTCAGATACCGTTGATCCATTGTACTGGGCCCTTGGAAACATTACCATCAAGGCTTGGAATCAAAGAGTTGCGAGCGCGAGGGTGAGAGGTGTACCGATGCCTGTAGAGCTGCCTTGTATAGAAGACTTAACACGCAAGCACTCTCGGCAGTTTTCAACAATGCCAAACACCGTTAGGCTAGCTACACCACAGAGTCCACCGCAGACACAGGAGCTGTCTGGGGGCGAGGGCTGTGACCCCAACGTTGTAAAACAGCCGGCACTGCAGGCGTGGGATGGCTTTTCGGGAGTGATTGATATGGATTGGGACTTTTGGCAGGATTTGCTAGATAGGAGTTTGCATGATGCGCAAGGCCGGGATGAGCAGGAGACGTTCTCCTTCTCTTCATTTGTGAATAAAACATAAAGCTATTCATATGGAAGAGACAAATGATTTCTTAGTAGCTGTTTGGCCCTCTTCAACATAGCAAAATGGTTTGCCTCCGGTATCACATCTACGATACCCTCTTCATTGTTACACAGCCTGGCCCCACTTGTCTTTCCCGCCTACATATCTTCCCTCTTCCTCCCTTTCTTCCTTACTCTTTTTCTTTCTCTCGCCCGCTCATTTTCCTTTCATCTTTTATATATTATTATTTATATCTTTGTCCACCGCCATCTTCCCCCAAATACGGGTGACAGTGTGCCGAAGCGATGTTTCAGCGCCTTTCTTGCTCCAAATGGAGCAAGCGATTATCTTGCAAAAGATAAACAAGCCTCCGGTGGGAGGCTTACCCCCGGTCACGGGGAGCGATGGCTAGGCTCTCATTAACGCTGTCGGCCAGCACAAGAACGAATACACCCTAAATGCCGCAAAGCGGTCCCTCCCCGTGGGTTATTCTTAATTCTTCAAATCGTCATGCTAACATTTACGTCAGGACATCCTCGACCAGTATCGGAAGAGTGTGTCGGAGCGCCGACAGCAAATGTGCGAAGAGGTATGACAATATCATGAGTAGCTTATTTAGTATTGACACTGACATCACCAGAACATGAAGGATCATTCCCGACTGTTGCTCGGAGATGTTGAGTTCCATACATACGACACAGCGTGTCGTATCTTCAAGAGAGATGTCGAAGATGCCCTCACGGGCGAAGACCACATCACTCCGGAACAGTGCGGCGTCATCATCGGCCGACTAAACATCGGATTCGATGATGACGGAGAACCAGAGCTGCCTATCAATTCCATCAACGAGGCTGTTCAAGCCATGGACAACAACGACTAGATCAACACTATCGATCTCCTCAGCCAACTAAGCTCAGACCAGTCACACCGCTGCAATGACCAGAAAGACTACAATCTGGTAGGCCCTACATAAAAACGCAGATCACGCTTACAGTTTGCTAACGCTTGCAGTTTCCTCGAAATTACTGTCGATGGCTCAGATGTCCTGGATTGTTGCACGGCCAGAGACTCTCCACTTTAAAGATCCCCATATTCAGAGATTCGCACACGCTTTGAAACAGCTGAGCATCGTTGGCATCTGTCTCTATTTTGAACGCTGAACTGATAGTGACGCGTTTAACACTCGTGCTTTAACCAACCTCCTAAGCAGGATCTCATTCCAACACAGCTGCGGGACATACGCCTTATTGGTGAATCTCACAGTATTAACGCGCGTAAGAGCCTTTTGAAAGTTCTTACGAGAATGTGTGGCCTTGAGTGCGCTCGGTGGATTGACTTTGATCATCATCCAGGGATCGCGAGATATTATGCCGTCATATCTCAAGAGCGGAAAAGCGTACTAGGCTTGTATATCGCAAGCGAAAGTGGCCCCGTCGGGGAAGGACACTCCAGCTCCTTAGCAGAGAGGACATTGGGAAGTCTCCGATGAGAGACTGACTCGCCCCAACCACAGGGAGCGATTCGAGCTATATATACGACTCGCCAGGATCGTGGTGACACGATCCCTGCCGATGTGGCTAGGAAGCTCACTTTTGCGAAGAGTAATATCTCCCAAATTTCTTCTTGCGGTATGTACTTCGCTTCTACCAAAGTCCATGTGCTAATTCGCACTGATAGAATGCAACTTCCCCACCACGATCCCATCAACATGTTTGGGGTCTTGCTTTGTCTTCAATGGCATCGCTCAGCTCATCACCAAGGCAAGTGATAACGAAGGGAAATGGGGAAAGGAGATCCAAAAGTCGATACATGTCTATCCATACCTATGTTTAGGGAAACTATGGATCCACTTTAGGATAACTTATTCCTAAAGTCAGCGAACCTTAGACTAATGTATCCTGGCTTTAGGGTGACTTTATCACAAGAGCCGACCTTAATCAATGCAAGAAAAGGGCTGTCATTTCACAAACAACGAACTCACGCACCAAAATCACGCACAACGAGCTCACACACAACAAGTTCACACAGAACAAACCTACAAGTGATCACCGCGCCCAATGTAAGCAAAACAAAAGGGTTATCTGGGCAAGAGTGTTTGCAAGGGCTAACAATATACAACAGCACACCAACGATGTCTATTCTCGGTGCATCAGACAAGCCCTTCATCATCGACGCTGTGAGTGATGACGAGGCAAGAACTGAGTCGCTGCAGGATCTCCAAGTCGGAGACCTGCCACTTGGCACAAAAAGTACAGAGGATAGAGAAAGCGCGCTGAAGATCTGCCAAGAGTTCAACGAGAATACGGTAAGCATGCCACGCAAAGTCCGAGACAGGCTCCTCACGATGCTCAAAGATGGAGAGTTTCAGCATGTTGGACGTTCGGTGAAGCAGCCAACCCAACCTCAGTTGGTGAAGAAGATGATGGACCCGGGCTCGCAGCAGGCGCTTTTGGCGCGCTGCACATATGAACATTGGTTCATGCTTGTTTGCATTCACGGGCGTGAGAAGCTAAACAAGACATGCAAGGTCATCAAGCATGGCATCATGCAACGCTACGGAACCGAGTTCGGCGAAAGTCTACGATATACCAAGGATCCAATGGATAATGGAAACCACGGACGTATCATGCTAACTCAGATGGCTGACACGTACCCTCGTGATTATGATGATCTCAAAAAGGAAGTCAAGGAGCTTAGAGAGGAGGTCAAAATCCTCAAATCCTACATCATGAGGGGAGCTACTGGTGCAAAGAGACGTAAACTCGGCTCTATTGGCGCATCCTCCGACCGCAGCATCAAGGAGGAGGAGGGAGAGAAAAATGATAGCGGCTTTGATACAAGAAATCTCATGAGTGTGCCAGGCGCCGCTGAGTATTGGAACACCTTGAAGAGCTGAGGTGAAAATGGAATATTCATCAAAGCTGTGTTGATAATCCGGATTTCAATTTGTCACTGGATCTATCTATTGACTTTAGTGGACAAAAGAGGCCTTAAGTCCTGGACATTAATATAGAACATATCTTCAAATTTCCCACCCATGCTGCATTTACCTATTTGTTGTTAAGATATTGTATGTTATTCTAATAATGTGGTAAATTGGTTCTTCTGGGCCTGCCTCCACTATATTGGTAGAACAGGCATATGTATATATACTATCGCTGGCCAGCTTAACACGTGTATCCTTGTGGTCCATAAGACGTGAGACGACGATCTTTATGATGAGTTATCCTAAGATTAGGATGGGTCTTTATCCTTCTCTAGTAATCTATCCTAAAGTTTAGTATAAACTGACCTAAGTTTATGGTCGCATCTCAGGATGGGTTCGTTGCCTTAGACAGTTGACTGACTGCCAGCTGCCAGCAGCTGTTATGACGGGCAACCCGGAACTCACACGCACAATTCTCTTCGACTTCTAGCCTATTCTGCCGAGTACAAGCACTCTGAAGTAATTCTTCCCTTCGACAACTTTAGCTTGCCGAAGGCATTCATCACATTCACTGCCTCACCTCGTCACACTCCTCCCATCGCTTTGCGAGTTTGTCCAAGTCAAATACCTCGAGAGATACTCTCCAGCACGCGTTGGGATTATCATCGCGCTCCTGGAAGGCCACGAGCCAGTCATACTTTTCGTTTTCAGCAGCGGACATAATCAACGTTTTCAAGGCCTTCGCGGCATGGCTAATCAAGGATATCGCTACCAGAGAACTCAACAAATTCACCAACATTTTGTCTGTAGCTGCCTAGCAGCTGTAATGTGTGCAATAGTTCAAGAACTTTTTGCTCTGGCTCATGCTGACGACTCTGGTGTTGCTTTATCCTCTGCCTACCAGTGCCTTCGAGGATCTTCTCTGAGCCCCTCTTCTCACGACTTCCAACCTCCCCCAACATCAACACTCAGGCCCTGCTCCGGGCTTTGCCTCTTGATTTCTCACATCCAAGTACCTCTTCACTTATTTATCTCCCGTTTCTTCACTTACAATCCGGCCAATATCAGAAACTGCACCAAAGGCTCTCTTGATTACCTCAAATCACCCACAATCAATGAACACCGTCAAGCACTCGCGACAGTTTGTGTTTGCACCTTCAAACACAATTATCGCTCGCCGCAACTGGAGTGCTGTACCTCCATCATATGCATCAGCTATCAACCAGGCTTTCCAAATCAAAGATTGGGGAAAGCACCTTCTGGTACTGGAATCTGGACGGTCGGATAGAGTCAAGTGTTGATGACTTTGACCTATGATCACTTGAAATCGACAACAGTCGGTGATAAAAGGCAGCGAAGCCTACTATTGGCCATTTGAGTCGACTTGAGCTGATTTGAGATGGTTCGAGTTGGATTTTTGACTGGTTGTTGGTGGATCTCTTCGCGAATTCTTCGTCAATCATATTTATCCCTCCCCTCCATCACTTTTCGCACAATATCATCAGACATCACCATCATTTCCCTTCTCCAAGCACCAACGCGAACTCTGAGCCCACATACCCAATTGTTGTTTATTTTCTCTCCCTTCCTTCCTCCTCCTCCATCACTTTCCCTCAATCTCATCAAAGAACTCATCATCATTCCCTTTCCATTTTCCCTATTTGAAGTAACGGGAGGTGCTATTTTGATCGACACGAAGTGGTACGTTTCTTGATGGTCCTTTAAACAACCTCACTTTTAAGCAAGCGGAACAGCTAACTTGTCTTCTAGTCCCAACAAACATTTCTCTTACCACACCTTTTTTCATAAAACGAGGTCGTATGTTTTCTGCTTACCGCTGGTTAGCCTTATTCTAATCGGGGATCGTGTCTAACTATTACTTAGGGATCCAAGGGCAAGATGCCGGCAAGCTACGAAACCATCACATTCTCGAACTTTAACACTGGCCTCTCGGCTCCCATGCCTACTAAGTCCGCTAGAGACCGATAGAGGGCTGAGACTTTCGCCCTTACTCCAAAGATTGCCTCCATGGAGGCATGTGGTAGTCTCATGGTTGCCGCGATCGCGGCTCCAGAGATCCACTCACATGGAGTGGACTTTTCTACCAACACGTTTCGTGGGTGGTGGTCGTGAGCCATCTTTTTGGCTTCACATGCATAGACCTGAGGGTCTAGTTGTTGCGAACATTTCGCGGCAACATCACAATGAGAATTCGGATTCATTGAGGATCGCCTGGTCCAAAGAGGCTTTCTACCATCTGGCTTGCAGCCCATGTTTGCCTCTATGGCGCAGTCCCGTAGTCTCGGGGATGGCGTCGTCGCTCCGCCAGCGGTGTTAGCCAATCTGGAAAGGATGGTTTGCCTCGGAGAAGATGACCACAGGCGGTCTATTTACAGTCCAGCCTACAGAAACAACTCCACGGAGTTCCTGGAAGTCCACTGGAAGGCCTGCCACCCGGGAAAGCTTCCCGATGAGCCCGGGTTCTGGCTCTACGAAGTCAACAACACGCCTGTGGCTGTCTGGTCAGCGTCGGTCTCTGGCGATGACTTAGTCAAAGACGAATAAATCCTCGATATGTGGCATCCCGTGGAGGGATTCGAGGAACTCACCCGACGATGGAGAGAATTCTCTCTGGTCTTCCTCGAGAATGCTGCCGACTATGGCAACTACATCCGACAGCCATACATGGAGATGTTCGAGGCTGAGGCGCGTCGAAACGTTCCCACCGCACTCTACATTTTCAACTCTTTGTTAGCTCCTCGAGATGCCGACAATGATATAGATGTCGATAGCGATGACGAAAGCAGTAACAAAAATGGCGAGGACAGTGATTAGGACATGGACAGCAGTGACGAGTAAGAAGAGTCAGAGACAGGACTTCCTAAATCAAGGATTGCTCGTCAGCTGAAATCCTTTTGGCTTTCACTTAAGGTTTTCACCTCAGGCACATAAGGAAAGGAAACAGACAATCATGTAAACTTCAAACAGTACCAACCTAGACAGGTCCTTAGATATCTAAAGGTTCAGATTCATATCACATCCGCTGATTGAATAACCTTATGTGATATCTCGAAGAGATATATCAAAGTCACACGACAAAAAGAGCACATTATATTTTACACAATAAGGTTATCATGCACGATACTTCACATCCGCAACTTAATATTTTGTGACTATTACTCTGAAGTTGCGCTCTTCATGAATCTAACACTTAAATATTCTGTAATTAACTATTGACTTTATTTAAGTAATTAATCAGTGATTTCTCTTGTGTGGGCATGGAGCAGGATTTCTTTCGCTCCCGCTCCTTCATTGTCCCCTATCCTCTCTCCGCAATCGGCGTTCACTCCTCGAGCCATCACTTGATGCACACACACTTATGTTAGGCATTCCCGCTGCTCTTGTGTTTGATCAGTTTATTATTCCTCTATCTGATCAATTTTTCTCTCTCAAAATATCGACAACCTCTCCCCAAAAACATCCCATTCACGTCCCAAGCCCTAGAGAGTTCTCACGCGACACCATCCACAAAGGTCAGTATAGCTAGCTGATAGCCCCTGGAGCATTTGCTAATCTTTATTTACAGAATCTAATTCTTCATCCCTCTCTTAATTATGTCACATATTACCTAGAATGATGACGAATACTCTACACGTCTTGTGTTCTTCTTGGATCGGCTTCACGTTGCCGATTTAATGATCCTGTGAAGTTTTCTTGACAGAACAACTCTCATTGCACTCTCATGATGCTCGTGGCAGTCAAGACCCGCATTTGGTCCAGTCCTCTTCCGGCACATCAAGATTAAAGGCGATGGGCTTTTCATCTACGAGACACTGCGAAGCATTCTAGACGGATCTCGAGATCCTTTTTCTCCAGTCTCAAAGGTCCACAAGTTCGTGCCAAGTGAACACCTCTGGTAAGTTCAGATACTTCCCACGAGTCAAGTAAACTGCCGTCGGCTCCTGTATCGGTGCCAGGGCTAGCGATCTCTTAGCGTTTGTGACTCTCTGAAGCCTGGCAGACTTTCTTATGATTGGGGTTTCAGGCCATCTCCGGTATGAGTTGGCAGAGGCAATTGGACGGTTGTCTCTGTCATGACTATCTCTCAACTTCGCGTTCGCTCTTTCGGGAGGCATTGGCAGGCTAATTGAAGTGATTCCTGAGCGAGTCACAGAGTCAGACTTGGTGGACCTAAGGGTCGTTATGCCTGAGCCATCAGACATCGACTATCGCTAACAGAATGCCTAACTCCTAGTTGAGATGATTAAAAATCGGTGTAGGTCGCGTGAGCTGCTCTCACTTGGTCACAGTCTCTTGTTCAATTATTATACAGATTTTTCGATTCTCGAGGCACCAACACACAATCAAAAGGATTTGAAAATGCACGACCTGGCCATTCCTGTTGCCCAAGGTTCAACGTGGCCTACTCTTCTGCAGCTTTATATCTCCCCATCTCAGGCAACTGGTTCTGAGCCTCAATAGCGCAATCAACTACGCTGAAGAGGATATCGACAAGTACGATCCAGGAGACAAATCTGTGAGTACTTTATCTCTTGCATTCGCATTTCTGTGCTCAATCAGACGAATCCCCCCCTATAGATATGAATCCTCATTAACACCCGAAATACATATTAAGCCCAAGCCTTAGGGCTGATGTTTTGCGATGCCCCTTATATATCAAAAGAGACGTCTCGGCCCCTAAAGTTATCTACCCGTAACTCATGCTATATCTGTGCTCTCTATCCTCTCCGATGATCGGGGATCCTTTGAATTTTCTTTTGGCTGTTCCATCAAACCCTCTCAGAGATTGGTATGAGAAATAAAGCGCCATGAGCTACACATGGTCGATTGATATTGAATGGCAGGGTACATGGCTTGCCTGGGCTCACTACAGTTTGCATCCAATATTGATGGAGACATTTTCTTTGGGGTATGCTAGCAGTCTCGCTTCAAGTCTACGACAGAAAGGGGCATTACCGATACTAAATACTAAGAACATCACGGATGCCTCAATGATGATCTCTCAAGCCGAGGGTTGAATCGTATCAATTTTGCGAAGCTGTTATGTTCCACTAGCTTCTATGAAAGGGGAACATGGCACCCATTATCGGTTGCCCTATCCCTCATAGCCATCCACCAAAAGTTAGCTCGCTTGAATGAATAAGCTCGATGCAAATAATGGCCACCCTCGCACTCCTCCCTCGGCGCATAATCATTCGGTGTCACTCAACCCCAGTTGAGTCGCAATGTCTGCCATCAATTTGTCCTCATTGTTCCTGCTGCAGTGATATTCAGTAGTCAGAACTAGTCTAACCTCTGGTGTTGCGGTTGATGCGTTTGTTGTCCTTCTGCAGTTGGCGAATTGTCTCACCCTGCTTCGAGACCATGTCGCCAAGTTGGGTGAGATACTCACCCATATGAGCTCTTGTATCGTCGCGACCACGCTTGTATGATAGATCTTTGTCGAGCTCATCCCCACATCGTGTGAGAACAGCGGCGGTGATGCCTTGACACCTCTCGCGTAACCGTTTAAATCCATAGACACCAACCAAGATGAACCATCGCTCGGAAGTGACATTCATCCACTGCACCTCCTGGTTGTCTTTATCATACATCTGCGTGCTGATCTGGTGGTCCATGGGAGAACGCAGCGACTCCGCGTTGTGTTGGAACGCGCCGCTGATGAGCTGCGTCGTCAGCTCATCACGGACCTTCTGTGGCATGGCTTGGCTGTGGCTTTTGAACATTCGACTAATCCTGACCGCACTCTGGTAGTCCGCTTCGTTTGCTGATGAACCCAAGGGCATTTCGTCCACTGTCACCTCAATGGCACGAGGCCATGTGGGCATGCACCCATTGACTACATCTGCGTACCATCCTAGTTGAATATCATGTTAGCTGTATGAATCGTTTCAGGGAGCGACAGGGCTTCTTACGCAAGGCTTCCTTCTTTGCCTTTTCATCGTCGTTCGGCGGAAGTGGAATCGTTGATAGACCATGACATTCGCGGCAGTGATATAGAAGGTTGTCGTAGGGTGTCCTCCCCTCCTGGCATGGTTAGTCCATAGTTCTGCTTGTTGGGGGCTTTATTGGAGAGCTAGAATTATATCCTCTGCGCAAATCATTCCACTGCTTTCCTCGCGCCATCGGCAGTAGATCTCACCAAGGACAAGATGTATCTTTCCATCCTGGCTTTCTTAGCTTTGTTCTGAAAATAGTTTGCACGAGAATGACTACAAACCTGGAAGTCTAGAGGCGGTAGCTTGTCATCAGGGCGAAGCCCGCGGTTGCGGTATCGGTCGTAGTCTTCATCGCCACGTAGTGCCATCGCGAAAGGCTGGTGTGGTGACCGAGAGCTTAGGGCTGATGTTGAGTAAGGTGGAAGAAGCAAAGCGATTTTCGGAAGGGAAAGGACGGTAATAAAGCAAGGCGAGAGTGGATCTCTGGTTTATTGTTCTCAAAAATAACCAGAGCGAGAAATATCTGGCCAGCTTGAAAGGTAGCTGCCTCCAAGTCTAGCAGTGTCAAGCTGTGCAAACAGCTGCTAACGGTGAAAACCGAATCAGCACAATATAATACAACAGAAAGGGTTGGGTTACAGCAGAGTAAATGATTGAACGATATATGCTAAGCTGTTCATGTAGTCGTTTCCCCTAACAATTATCCTCCCGCCTAGAAACATCACCATCCGGCCTACTCAACACACCTTCACTATCGTATCAATACCTACATCAACATACAAATACCTCTCACTTTAGTAAGTCATACTACCTTATGTAACTTTCAGTACCCAGCTAATCTAATTATTCAATAAATCACTACCCACCATAACATCCCAGGCAACTAAGGAGCAGCAGCTTGTCGCTGACCTGGCTCTCCCAGAAGATGATTACTCAAAAGATGAACGTATCGCAAAGCTTATCACTGAGAATACCTCTCTGAAGGCAGAGATTGAGCAGCTCCGAGCCCAGGTTGCAGACCTAGAGGAGGTCGAGCGGCTCATTCCTGGGCTGGTGTCTTACTACCAACAAATCGATAAGGCGAGAGCTGAGACTGTTGAATTGAGCTGAAGTTGCTTGGCTCAAATCAAAGATTGCCACCACTATTGAGCATTGAACGCCTCCAGGACGCGGCTCTTTGCGTGGCTCTGGCAATGCGGGTGGGCAGTGGAGGCTTGGCTTACCCCAGTCACGACGAGGATGAAGATGAAGTTGAGATACACGATATCTTGGGGTTATACGTCTTGCGTTAATCGCTTGACCCATCCCCTGGATCAACACATATTTTTCTTCTCCTACACTATCTGGCTTCGTAAGTATGTATTTTGATTCAGATACGTCGTCGTCTATCCAAATGTGGTTGCTAACAGCGTTCTCATAGTATGCAACTACAATCATTGAGCTGATGACAGACATTTCGAGCTATGGGAGTGTATTCCTGGACAAAATAAACTCAGATTGGAGACCTGCATGAGATTATATACCAAATATGATGGCAGTTCTGTCATATAATTCACATTTCTTCCATGACTCCCTGATGTGGTGTTTCTACCTAACATTATTCATTCCTCTCAGCACATCTGTAAACCCCGCTTTCGGATGCCTGCACTATGAAGGTCTCATCTTAATATTGCAGATCTCCCAGGCTATATATAAGTGCCGTTACCCGAGGTTTATTTTGATCCTAATTCTTTTGGGCTTGGTAGTTAACGGTCGCCCCATGCCCGTGTCACCCTGTCACAATATCCCATATCCTCAGGTCCCTATCTCCTTCCCCTTCTTCTTCTCTGTACACTGGGTACAAACATCTACGCTTTACCAGATAATTGCTCTGGTGGTAGATGAGCGATCGCATTGCCCTTTCTTCTTCATTCCCTTGCACTCCTACATCCCACTCAGTTTTGTTGGTTGAAACCAATGCATCCTCAAACGTATAGCGTTTTCTAACACATTTGGTGCAAGACCCTTCGCTCTCCATAGAGGGCATCACATTTATATCTACCATTAGGTGCCGCTAATTGCGTTCTACTGATTATAAGTGCTACTTGATCACACAAATATGCCCCTATATCAATGGTTGACCCCCAAATGTTGGAGCAACAAGGCAATGCTAGGTCGGACTTACAAAAGGCTTTCGTCCTGCGTTCATCATGTAAGAAAACTGTGTCTCGGCATCAGAAATACCGTCCTGATATAAACCACAATTCACGCGTGAGAGAAGTGACTTTGGGTTCCTTTTTACAGTCCTGTGCTAGCCAGTTTCGACGCTGGCCTTCAAGCTGGCCGCAACTATGCCCGCCCAGCCAGTGGATATAATAACATCCACTTGACGACGGTACTGTTCATCCGGTTGCAAGAGATCATGGGCTTGGAAACCCTGGTGACATGAGACATTTCTGGCCAGGCTTTGATACAGAGGTAAGCCCAGACCACAAGTTAAAGCTTGAGTCAGATGTCAAAAGCGAACCTGAGGGTGAGCCATGTTCTGTTCGCTCCGAAATCTGTCACTCCAGGAACCGTTTCGCATGATATGTAAGCTTTGACTAGCCCTAGGTTATAACGAGACTCCATTCATCATAGTAGAATCTGGGACAATAATCAAGGATTAATAGAAACGATCTGAATATTTGATCCTTCAAGGTCTCCTGCCCCTTGACTAAGTTAGGGAGTACACGCAAACCTAACTTTCGGCTGCGTCAGCTGCTGCAAATAACAACAAAATAAACCTTTTGCAAATAACGACGGCTATAGAGGTCTAGCATGATTGGACCTGCGATGAGCAACTGAGATATTAGATTTCGATGGTAAAGAAACTTCTTTTGCATCCTCTAGTATAACCACCAGATTGAGAGACAATACTTGGTCCATTCAAAGTAAATCAGGGGTCACATGCAGGAAGAAAAGTAAATGGCAGTATACAAGGACGACAGAGCCATTTCTCTCGCAACTTCGCTCACTGTTCTTCTTGTCCTCGCTCGAACACTACGAATCTATTCGCCTCAAGTCCAAACGTAGAAATCATCACCACATTTTCGCCATGCCCAGGTCCTCCAATTCCACGTCCTCCAAGCCATCTAGGGTTTTCCAGTGTGCCTACTGGTCTGGGGGGTGTCTTTTGGAATTCCTTCCACGAATGGCCATTAGCATCAATCGCATCAAAGAGAATGTCGATGCGACCGCTAAGAAGGTGGATGAGTTGAAAGAACGACTGAACGAGACGGATAACGATGTTCACGTAATGCCGGACGCACAGAACGGCGTACACATTTTTCAACGTCAGCCGCCTGTACTGCACAGCGATGAAACTCGTGGCGTAAAGAAAGACTAGGTCTGTTTCCTCCCAGCCTCCTGTATATCAGTCGCTAATATAGAGTAGATGTTATGGCAACACCAGAATAGAATGTGGTTCAGTATCATGACAAAGCTTTATTCTTTACAGTAGAGGCTTATTACTTAAGGCATAGAACACTTACACTACTCTCTGCTAGAACAGCCTCTTCGTCCCAAATCATTTGCTTGGTCTCCTGGCTGACTGGCAGACATCAAAAGCTCCTAAAAAGCACAAGGGTAGATTCAAGGGTGCAAGAGAACGAGCATCTCGAAATTCTTTTGCGTGCAATTTCTAGGCATCTACACACCTGTTTTCGAGAGGTTAATATCAACGCCCAATTTAACCAGATATCTATAAAACTTTCAACCGAACATGATTAATTGATATGACTTTTGAATCACAATTACACATGAGTAAGGAATTCAGTAAGAAGATGGGCGAGAAGAAGTTTATATTACAGGCGGTGAACTTTACTCTCTCATCCTTGTACAATGTGATCTTGTAAAGAACTCGCCTCGAAGGCTTCTTGGCATTTTTCCAACAGACATCTCCGCAAGCTCTATTCTGCAGCAGAGTTGGTGCAAAGCAGCGTTCAGTCTGTTGCAGTATGGCTATGGCCAGCTCGTATTGATGTTTACGTCTTCATTTTCCTTACATCGTGCCACAATAAGATTCATACCCAGGTCTCAGATTCAGGCAAATTTCTTATAGATGACCCTCAATGAACTTATAACCTTGATGAAACTTGGTCTAAGCGCAGGGTTTTATCGTGTCATATCAAATCTGATGTCTTCATCCCATGGCCATGGTTGAGAACAGGCAGGGGTTAGCTCATTACCTAGATATAACTGTGTCTATCTTTTAGCTACAAGATTGAACGAAGCCTGAGTACAATACAATGGCTTTTGAAATTCATTAAAATATAGTGATTTATATTGTGTCCGCCGTATGCACAGCCGTATCGAAGATCGATATAGGTTAGGCTGAGCTTTATGATGGTTTATGTACCTACCTTTGGCAGTTAGGATGTTTCGGTAGATGGCCAGGGGGCTGAGACAATTATCACGTGAAATCGGACGTTGAACATGGGTCCCAGATGATTCCAAATCTGCATATCAGATCGGACGCACATCCTTTCACCCTTCCCGAACACGCGGTTAACGCCTTTTTCCAACGACTACATGAAGTTTACAGACAATTGGCCACAGCTGCACAATCCGTTTTAAAGCTGTATTTTCGTATCGCCAATATAGAGCTTTCAAATAACCGGTTGCGATCCAGAAATCAAAATGGAATTCTGAGAGATTGATAACGGGCTTGACCCATTGGGAAGCACAAATGGCATTGATTGGTCGGCGGAGCTGGATTTCACCGAGTGGCAAACTCCGATTCTTGGTCTAAATCCGGGGGCGGGGAGACTTTCAACAGTGCTGATGGTTGTGGCTCGGGGATAAGGCAATGGCTGCAGGCGATATGTACAGGGCGTATCTGACAGTCAAAAGTAGTTAACGATGAGGTCATGAGGCTTGTAAGTTGAGGTATAACCAAGGTCATAATGTTGGAGTTGGTCTTCAATTGTGGTTCACAGAGACGTTCAAGGAGAGCTATGACAGCAAATGAGCAGCATCCTGTCATAGTAAGAGAAGCACGTTCCCATTGAGAACTGCCACAGACAAATAAGCCTGGAAAGGGGGAGAGTAAACTCGAGAGACTCGTGCACAACGTGAAGGGCGTGCATGTCAATTGATACAGTAAGGTATGTATCTGCCGAGAACGATCGGATATAAGTCGGTTATGGTCGACTCAAGGAATGAAAGACTAGAACCACATGGACAAAAGACAACTGCCATTTAGTTTGTGAGTCAGAATCTCAGACGATAGAAGAGAGAGAAAGAGTCGTTAACATGCTCATGGCTCGTTTTGGCATGGCCCAGATGGGCTTTTTGTTTCGTCCTCTGTTGTAAGATATCCATGGGTCCCGAGGACCGGTAGCCCCGGCTGACAAATGCAACTTTGACCCTATTCGCACTGTTAAAAAGTCCACGTTCATGTACCAGCCTCTCGCAGAAACTCCCTGACCCCCACCCAAAATGGTTCCTCTTCAGGGTCTAGTGAGCTGATGAAGAATCAACTAGAAAGAATCTTTGTGACTCAGGCAGCAAAATTTCTAGTCGGACGTTCCGCATTGGACCCTGCTGAGGCCTGTTCGTGCCTGGGTACGCGTTGATACAGTATCTACAGTGCGTTGAATTCAACGCCCGCTCAGCTGCCCCCGCTCTCCTGCAGCCATCCATCTCACTCGATTTCCCTTCCTCACTCATTCTTGGCTCCGCCTGACTCTAGACAACCAATTTCATCATCAATCCTACATACTGTTTGCCTTACCTTAGTAACTTCAGTTTTTATTCTGTCTCTTGCGATCTGAATCCGAAAATTCCGTCTCATCTTCATATTCTTCGTCTCATTGTTCATATCGCGCCTTGACGATTACATGTCACTATCATAACCCATCAAAAGCCCCGCTTGTCTAGGACGGACCCCGACGTCGCCGCTACACAGGCTACAGGCTGGCTCTTTGTCCCCTCCTGCGTGAGCCTGGACGGCAGAGAGCTTGGTTTTATAATCAAACACACGCCAGCGCCTTCGCTTGCCTCGATTTCAAATAATTCCTCATTTTTTACACCGCTCTTCGATCACCCATTGAATCATTCGCGATGGCTTCTACCGGTACTGGAGGCACTTTGCCACCCAACTTTCTCTTGACCCCGCAACAGCAGAACCTGCTCTTTGCTGCCCTCAACTCCAACAAGCAGCAGATTGCTGGATCTTCTGCCAACAACCCTATGTCTCTTTCACCTACGTCTCTCCGCAATTCCGCTGGCCACCAGAAGCCCGCCACGTCTGCAGGATATCAGGAGAGTCCTTTCCTCGACAACTACGATTACGACTTCGGCGACTCTGGCTTCGACTTCTCCTTTGCTAGTGAGGATCAGCCTTCCATGATTGGAGACCTTCCCGCTGCTACTGCCGATCACACAAACAACTCTGGTTCTGTTGCTCTGTCCGACTCCCCAGAGACTGAGACACCGGAGAAGCGAAGCTACCCCGACGACGAGGACGATGAAGATAGTCCAGGCCAGGAACACAAGCGTCGCGAGAGTACCGACAAGGTCCCCAAGAAGCCCGGCCGTAAGCCTCTTACATCCGAGCCTAGTTCGGTACGTTCTGTCGTTTGATCAGACATGCCTGACCACTTACTAATACATATAATAGAAGCGTAAGGCTCAGAACAGAGCTGCCCAGCGTGCTTTCAGAGAACGCAAGGAAAGGCACCTGAAGGATCTTGAGACCAAGGTTGAAGAATTGGAAAAGGCTTCGCAAGCCGCCAACCATGAGAATGGCATGCTTCGAGCTCAGGTTGAGCGCATGACATCTGAACTCAACCAGTACAAGCAGAAGGTCACAGTCATGTCTACTACCAAGTCGCTACCCAGGGAAAAGGTTCCTTTCGGCAGCGCTGCTGTCAGCAATCTCGGTGACGTTAACTTCCAGTTCGAGTTCCCCAAGTTTGGCATGCTCCCAGGACCGCCTGCCAACAAGTCTGGCTCTTCGCCAACCAGCCCGGACCAGCCAAAGATCACATACCCAAGCCCCTCCGCCAGCCTCAACAGCACGCAAACAGCACAGCAATTCAAGGATGATTTGGCCAAATTCTCCGGCGTCTTCAGCCCTTCCATGGCGAGCACTACCACCCATCCCTCCCGTGCGAGCGTCGATTCTGCAAACTACAGCGTCAATGGTGCTTCCAGCTCCCCATCTGCGTCATCACATTCAAACACTGGTCCCAGCTCTTCTTGCGGAACATCGCCTGAGCCCTTTAACCAGTCTCCTATGGGTTTCAAGCCTGTTGATACAATGACCACCATTGGTGAGGAACAGACACATCAGAACAACGCTGGTCATGGTCAATTCAACAACGTCGACCTTAGCAGCACCAACTTTGACTGGCTTTCACAACAGAATGGTGGCCAGTTTGACCCACAGCTCTTTGGCGATTATCGCGAGCCTCAAGAAAATGTTCTTGCCAACCCATCATTCGACGACTTTTTCAACGATGCTCTTGAAAGCGATTTCTTTACTCCTTACAACATGGGTCCCAACAGCCCTAATACGCAACTCAACGCTCAGGCTAAGAAGCCATCTAATCTCATTGATCAGATTGATGCCCAAAAGGAGTCTGACGATGAGCCTATCAAGAAGTCGAACATGAACTGCAATCAGCTTTGGTATGTATCCCCGTGCCACTCTCAAGAATATCCGCAGTCTAACCATCACTTCAGGGAGAAACTTCAAGCCTGCCCCAAGGCTCAGAACGGTGAATTCGATCTGGATGGTCTCTGCTCCGAGCTTACCAAGAAGGCCAAGTGCTCCGGCACTGGTCCTGTGGTGGCCGAGACCGATTTCGACACCATTCTTCAAAAGTACATGGGCAAAGACGTCTCCAGTAGTTGTGTTGCTCAACAGTTGGGCGTGGAAATCAAGGCGACTGAACCCAAGCAAGAGAAGCATCTTGGTCTGTCAATTTGATACCAAGCTTATGAACAAGATTCGGCTGTACACTACAAATCTCGGCGGCATACCCAGCAAACAGCTACACGATGATTATGGCGTTTATAACAGAAAGGATGGAATCGGAAAACCCAGGGATTCCGGCGCTTGATTTACCTCCGTCAGACGGAATTTGGAATGCATGGATTGGAGAAAGGATTATCTTTGGCATGCTATGTAGCATGTCTTGAACTTTCGGCTTGTTAACTCAAGCTTTGAGATTTCTCAGGGTTTTTACTTGTGATTTTGCTTTTGATGGATATCTTTGCTGCAATGAATAATCATGACTTATTTTCGGTTTCAACGATCAAGGACCCAGCAAGGGAGGATATGAGATGATCACTGTGACTTAGCAACGCACATGATGATCAGTTACATGTATGTGTATATCAAAGGGACAATCCAACTTTCTTTACTCAAGAGCGTACAATATCTGAGATGAGCTTCTTATAGCCGCACCAAGTGTAAACAACCCGCAGCAGTAGCTTGGTGGACCTTACATGCCCCGATCATGACATGATGGTGAAATTTATGACAGAAGTTACTAAACTACTCATGAAACCTCGCCATTACATCATTTTCCAACACATCATTTGCCCAAAGCCGTTGTGCTTGTTGGTCATGATGCCTTAGTCATCAAGTGGAGCTGGCTGATCGCGATAAGGAAGCTTCAGCCAAGCCCAACGATGTCAAGTCGCAACTCAGTTTACAACAACTACCCTACTTCTGATATATTCTACAGCGGCCTAACTTGGCTATTATCTTCATCAGACTCATACCTCTGGAGCTTCCTATTTTCCACTCTTTCTCACAGCACGCGCGCAAACACCCTTACCCTGATACGTCACGATGCCAAAAGAAAAGAATTACAATCCCGTGCAGGCTCAGCGCAAAGCTGACAAGGCCAAGGCCCTCAAGAAAGGTAAGACAAGCACCGATATTCTATTTCGACATCTAACCAAAATCACAGGCAAGAATGAACGACAAGAGCGCATGAACGAGAAGCTGTCGCGAAAGAACCCCGAGCGCATACAGAAACAAATCGACGACCTCAAGAAAGTCACATCGAGCGGTGGCAAGCTTACACGCCACGAAGAGCAAACATTAGAAGGCCTCGAAAAGGAGATTAAAGCAGTGAAGAAGGCGAGAGAGACACTGGGCGACAAGGCACCTACATTCGGTCGAGGATGGAACAGAGATCGCGACTCGGGACCTGGAGTGCTGGGCAAGAGGCGCAGAGGCTCCAATGATGCTACGACCAGCGACGAAGAAGTTCCCGACGATATCAAGAGAATTCCAATGCCTCGAGATACACCACCACCAATTCCCAAAGACGTTATGGATAAATGGTACGCCGAGCGACGAGCAAAGAGGGCTGCAGAGAACCCAACAAGACCGGACGAGGACAAACAGCAAAAGAAGGAGGCGCCAGTTGCCGAAGCCAAGACAGTGTACGAAGCGAAACCTGTGATTCGCGATCTCAGAAAAGAAGCTGTTTCAGCTTTTGTACCCACAGCAGTCAAGATGAAGATGAACAAAGGCCAAGGCCAAGGCGGATTGATAGAGCCAGAAGAAGCAGATCGACTAGAGCAGGAAGGCTATCTCAAGACGGGTGATTGCACTACGGAAGCACGATCCGATCAAGGCCCGCCATCACGGCATGTGACTATGGAGGATGTGGAAGACGAGGAGGCTTGATTCTGGGGGAGGTTGGCTCAGCTATTGTGTCATTTGATGCCATTGACAGATAATAATGCATAATTCCGGTCGAAGGCTTCCCGAGAAGGATATGATTCGGCGAATTCAACCAACTGCGACTTTTCAAGCCTATCAGAAGAGAGATGTGACTCAAACCAACAACAGTTTTCACCAGACCAAGGGGTTGAGGCCGGCTAACATAGCGGGAAAGAGAAAAGCTGGGGTAATGGATCCATCTAACCACCCACACACTTCAATAACGGAGGACCAAGTGCGTTAACTGCTTGGCTATCCTCACCGATAACGGTTTTCGTTTCCGAGAAGAAAAACAGAGAGCAATTGGGCTGCAATGCTGCATTAACAATGGGACTGGGACTTGTCTTGAGAAGGCGTCGACTATGCTTTGGGTTTAGACCCAACAGTTGCCTCTCAATTGATTAACACCGTCTATATCCGCCAATAGGTGGAGCTTGAGACTCTAGACGAGCAAATGATGAGTTTTCATTACTCTAGAAACTCGTCCACTACGGTAATCAGGCCGCTCTCCGAAAGCGGGCCTGGTCTTCTTGGCCCGGGGCCACGCCGAAATCCGATCATTCTTATATTTAAGCATGTCTGATAATTTGTTTCGCCCCCGAAATCTGAACTACACTCTGTGATATGCAGCAACAACTGTGAAGAAAAGAAGAAAAGCGCTACTTGGGGACGGGAAAACGGAACTTCAACACTACTCAGAAACTCCACTTAGCAATGGATTGCCACCAAGTCACATCTCGCGCCCTCTACGAGGATGACGAGATCAATAATCATGTTAACCAGGTCGACGGAAACGAGGGGAAGACAGGCGCCGATCTAGAGAAGCAACCGACTGCAGCATCGACAGCATCCTTCCAGGAAACGTATCCCGAGGGCGGCTTTGAGGCGTGGTCTGTGGTCGCTGGTTCGTGGTTCTCTCTATTCGCTTCGCTTGGACTAATGAACACCCTCGGCACGTTTCAGGCCTATGTTCTCGACAACCAACTCACAGAGTATAGCGAGGGTACTGTTGGTTGGATCTTTTCCATCTATACCTTTCTCGCCTTCTTCTGTGGTGTCTATATTGGTCCCGTCTTTGATAAATATGGTCCCAGGTGGCTCGTCATTGCTGGCGCTGCCTTCACCGTTGGTGGTATGATCTTTATGAGTTTTGCTACCCGTAAGTCTTCTCTTTCAACTGCTTTGTGTTGATATGCTGACCGTTATAGAACTTTGGCACTTTGTCGTCGCCTTTGGCCTTCTCTGCGGCTTTGGATCATCGCTGCTCTTCACACCTTCGATTGCTGCTGTAGGCCACTTCTTCAAGGCTCGGCGTGGTCTGGCGACTGGCGTTGCATCTACTGCTGGTGGATTGGGTGGTATCATCTACCCTTTCATGTTGACGAGACTAATCCAAAAGATCGGTTACGGATGGGCCACTCGAGTTATCGCTCTCATCTGCCTTATCTGCAGTTTGATCGGTATCTGTCTTCTCAAATCTCGACTTCCACCTGCAAAGGACGCCACTGCGCACCCGAACTTTCGAATCTTCAAGAGTCTGCCTTTTCTCTTCACCACGATTGGCGTCTTCATGCTCGAGTTCTCCCTCTTCATTCCTCTCGGTTACATCTCGACATATGCGCTGCACAAGGGCTTTGGTCAGGACTTTTCCTACAACCTCATTCCCATCCTCAACGCTGGTTCGGTTATCGGTCGACTCCTCCCTGGATACTATGCCGATGTGATCGGTCCTTTCAACGTCAGCATCCTTGCTGTGATCCTTGCCATTGTGGCCTGCTTCTGCGTATGGCTACCCCTTGGTGGGGCCACAGCTGGTGTCATTATCTTCACGGTGCTCTTCGGCTTTTCGAGCGGTACCAGTATCGCGATCGCGCCTGTATGTATTGGACGACTGTGCAAGACTCAAGAGTATGGGCGTTATTATGCTACGGCCTACACAATTGTGTCTTTCGCTTGTCTCATTGGTATTCCCATTGGTGGCAGTGTTGTCCAAGCCAACGGTGGTGAATACTGGGGACTTATCGTCATGACTGGAGTTGTTTACGTGGGATCTATGGTCTCCCTGTTCATGGCCAAGGTCACTCTCCTAGGCTGGCACAACTGGAAGGCTGCCCTTTAAACAATCTGTCAAAAAACACCAAATTTGACAATGAAAGTTGACGAATTCTTTTTCGAAATTTGCAACAGTTGGAGTCTTGAAAAGACTGGAGCCCAAATTACGACACGACATAAAAAAAGTATTGCTGTTATTTTGGAAAGGAGTTTGGGACATGAAAAGAAAAAGATGGAACAAAAAGTCGATAACATTTTTGCGAGTTTGTAAATAGATACCACGATATATAGTAAAATATAATGTTTGTTGCTTTGTAGAGTGGTGCTCAAGTGTTTGCTATTGATATCTGTACCAACTTGTGTGGTTGATTATTCTTGATAATATACATCGTCTACTTCTGTCCCTTGATATGCTCACCATGTAGCTCCTGAACAGCAGGAATGATAAGAGACTCAATCTCAACATCAGGATCCTGGCTTGGCAACTCTTCTGCGACGAGCGGCCTGCCTTCAGCCTCTCCCCAACCGCCCTCTCGTGGCACACGCACCCAGTTATCATCCCTTTTAGGGCTCACAAACACAACCTCCCACTTGCGCGTAGACAAAAGATTTCCAATAACGAGATGGTGCTGGTATCGATCAAGACTGTAGCGAGCCTTGCGGACAAGCAGCGCTGGGTCAGTCTCAAGCTTGAAAGACACAATCATTCCCTCCGGTGCCCAGCCATCGACAAGGTTTTTGAGGAACTTGGGAACAGGGTCAAGATCGACGACGAGGCGCTTTGAGCGCGGGACAGAAGGTGATGAGTCAAAGTTGTCAAATGTCTCTTCGTCCTCTGGCCGCTTCTGGTCAACGGCGTTGGTAGATTGGATCTTGTGCTCGGCCATACGGTCAGGAGGAACAAAGAAGTCTGAGACTGCAGCGGCGAGGTAGAGAAGACCTGATGGACCGAGAGGACGCATGAGGCGGGCGATCTCACGCAGTTCGTGAAGGTAGTCGACGATGGTGACGAAGGGAAGAGTGAGAAGCATATTGTCATCCCTCGCCTTGCGATACTTTCTCAACACCTCTCGCATCTTATCCTGCACCTCACTCCTCACACCAATTCTATCATCTCCATCTTCGGTCAAAAAGTCCAAGAAACAATCCGTAGTATGAGAATAGTGTCGGGAGTACGGCAGCAGACTGAACTGGCGATGCAGGAAAATAACCGCATAGCCAGCTTCGAGAAAGTACTCAGCGCTAGTAGCACCACGAGTTCCAGCACTGAAGTTGTCAATGTACCGAACAGTCTGCTTCTCAAGAGGAACGGTTGTGCCGCCGGATGTGACGAGGACAACACGACGACCAGCAGCGGCGTGAGAAGAAATGAAGCCAGCAGCGAGAGCAGTATGAGCTGATAAATTGCGAGGAGGTGGGTTCTGAGCAAAGTAAGTCTCCTCGGAGGCGAGGGCCTCTGCAGTGGTGTTTGCAGGTGCAGCCATTTTGTCCAATGATCCAGGTTCGGAGTGAGAGTGAATGATTGCGTGATTGAGCTCCGGGACGGAGATGCGGAGGTCCGGGCGGGCGGGGTTTTTATGACGTCCGGATCCGGGGGGCGGAGGCGGAGACTAGTAAGACGGAGAAAGCCTGGTGATGATGATGATGATGATGATGATGATGAATAGGGAATTGAGAGAGAGGATAAGAAGGTGGAAAGGCTGTTGAAGGTAATTTGTGCGTATTTTTCGCTTCTTGAATAAAATGCCCCATCGACTGTGACGGATACTACTTACGCATTTATCATCCCGGTGGGTTTGAAGCTTTGAGTCTGCCCATCACGCCTCACATTCAACGTAGGTATGTAAAGTGGGTTATGTGTACGTACGTATTTAAGTAATCTGGCCTATATCACGGCATATTATTTTTATATGTAGACAAAAGATACAGTCTCCTGTTGTTAATGATCAAGTGCTGGCCATCGATTATGACTAACAAGTTCCAGTATCGGCAACTAGTGCACATCTTGGATCATATCATGTTCATCCCTCAAGACCTGGACGCCAACAAGGTGATGAAGGTGCCACCTCTTTCAAACGTTCCAACGCAGCTACGACCTGTTCTTCCATTACTGTTCCTCCCTGACTTCATATAAAGTCTCTATCTTTGACTATATACTCATCTCCAACGCAGGCCAGTCGGTGTTGGCAAGTGTACATCCTGGCCTTGGGGGTTCAGATGGAAATTTGCGACCATATTTATCGCGGAAGATGCGGCACTTAGCAATAGCATCATATGGGTGCCATCGCGGTCGATTAGCTTTGGTTCCGTAGAGGACAGTGAATTCTTTCTTCCGGGTCAAATGGTAAGAAGTTGATGAGAGAGTCAAACTGCTCTGATGTCGAGGGGTCAAGAGTTCTCGGGCCTCTGAAGCGGGATCCATTTACATAAATTTGCACTGAGAGTATTAGATGCCATAGCTTCAACTAATGGATAATGGAAGGCTCACCTCTAACTCAGCCTCGCCGCGATCAAAGACAACAACACCTCCAAAAATATGTCCTTCCACCCAGCACCCGACCACATCGTCAATCCCCCGGGGGTATTGGTCGACATATGTGTATGATGTATGGAAGAAGGAACAAGGAGGACCAGGCTCTCTTGTTTCAGATGCTAAGGTCAGTTCCATACGCCGCCTTTCTACCCAGTCTTGAAAGACTTCATGTTTATATGCTCCATCATCAAGACTAAAGAGATATGTCGCAATTTGATAACAGGCGACGACAACGAGTTCAATAAGTCGCAGGTTAAAATGTAAGGAACCTGGTGATGTTTCTTGGAAAGATCGCAAAAGCTGATGATCTAGTCAATGTTGAAGACTTTTATGAATTCGGTATAACTTACATGTTTATTGAACTGGAAGTCGGACGGGTTTAAAATAGCGCAGAACTTCCGAGCCTTTTCTAGGTGTCGTTTCCAAATATGAGTATGATTCAGCTCAAAGACAGGATGGCGTTTTATATATATATATATAGTCTTCCATGTGCGTTTCCTCCATGGGAAGTTCATCCAGAATCTAAGCATACGTATACTCTACGATGTCTGTTAATAGCAGATTTTAGAGTGCCTTGCGGAACACAATACCATGGCTTTCGTCAAAAACGCCGATGGTCTCCAGAGATTTGAGCGTAAGTTTATTGTTCTTCGTTTCGACGACAGATAGACATTTGTCGCAAACAATGCTTAGTAACTAAGTGGATTGATGGGAGACAACGAACAAAGTACAAGGATACGACTAACAAGGCAGGTAGTGAAACTAACTATATAAGAAAACGAAATGCAGAGTCTCGGTACAGTTGACCTGAATCAAATGTGTTCTTCAGAGCCCTCGATGACTTGCTGACAGCTGAAAGGACAGATCATATCCATGCGCAGATTCTTGACGGACTACCAAGACAAGAGCCTTTCAGTCGCATATCATTCATCTTGCTCGTCTTCATCGTCTGAAAGATCATCTGAAAGATCCTCTGAAAGATCATCACCATAATATATCGCCTCCTCCAAGTTTGGCCCATAAAGAAGAGATGGGATGCGTCCATCAGTACGAAAAGGACATCCCTCGTCATGGCCAGCTTGATTGTGCTCGCCTTGTCCAATTGAGATTTGCCTCCAGTCAACTAAACACGCCCAGCAAAATTCAAACTCGCAGCTCGAACCTATTTTTCGTCGTCAGTCTCGCAATTGTAACCTCAGGGGCTCTGGACTTACAGGTCATGTGAAAGCAACTCTCGCCCTTTTGGATATCGGTTTTGCAGTTCGGACACTGCTTGGTGTTGCCAGCGATCCATTCTTTCGTCATTCGGTATTCATGATTGCTGTGGTTTCTCATCTCCTCAAACTCTTGACAAGTCTGGCCCTGGTGCCATGGCGTCGAATGGCTGTAGCACATCTCAAATTCACACTCTCCACAGTAGACACGAGAATCCTTGATCTCCTTTTCATCGTATAGTTGTCCGTTGGAACAGCTGGGGCGTAAACACCATCGAAAATTGGGAAGTTGACTCAATACGTTGAGAGTGAGGTAGCGGTCGTATCTATTGCGCGTGTTAGATGCTGCTTGCGTTTTAGAAGAGGGCATACTCACTTTTCGAACGTCTCCTCATCTGCGTACAGCTGGATCTCCTGATAATGCAACAGACGCTTACAGTCCTCCCGGGGACAACCCAACTGGTCACATCCGCTCCGGCCTCTTGATTCAAGCTTGCTCTTAAGATGCTGTTGTAGACAGCCAGTGCAGAAGTTGATCTCATGACGACACCCTAGGTTCAGCTTGACAGGGAAAGAGAGGATTTTCCACATCCATTCACCAAGGAAGCCTTGGCATAGAGTCCGCCAGTCCTGGGTTGACTTGTAATCAATATCACGGAACTCATTGCGGCAAATAATGCATTCCTTTGGTTCCGTCGTCCTTATGAATCCAGTAAACAGAGGGACTAAGATGCTGCCTTGCATCCAGTCGACCTTCATCATCTGGACATCATATGGGTCGAAAGTTGTGACTTCCCCATCAGCATCCGGTTCTCTCGGGTTGAATGACATGTCGAATAGCGAGTACATTCTTTCTTCTTTAGCAAGTCGATTATGGATGAAGTCTGACATATACAGTGCTTGATCACTCAGTTGAGGCTGAATCCGGCGGAGTGTAGAACGCAAACGTACGACACGGTTAAATCTAAACAATGTCAGTATTTATACCACTATTGTATCGCTGTACTTACATCGGCCTGATTCTCTGAAACTCCTCGCGCTCTAAGTGACGAAGCATATCCCTAAACTCCGCCTGACCACCAAAAGGCAAGGCCTGCCGACATTCCGGCATTGGACACCTCAGCCATGTAGAACTTAGGTCCTTCCACCAGTCCACAGTAAAAGAGTGTATTATCGAGTCCGAGTAACACTTTTTGCATATGAAGCTTGAGCAACAAGTCGTCCGCTGCGATTGGGAGAACTCGTTGATGCAGAAATTGGACGGGCTTTCAGTCTTTGGTACAAACTTTTGAAGCTGGCATCGATCGCAGGTGCGAAGAGTAAGAAATTCGGTAGATATGCTAGCAGCAAAACGTCGGGCTTGTTGAGAATTGAGACGGAGGTCAAGAAGATTATCTGTCAGAGTGTCCATGGAGCAAGACTGCAGGAACTCAGCAGCCTGGGGCCCAGAGTTGACTGCTTGAAACCCCTGAGATAACAGAACATTTAACAAGAGGGCTCGTGGCGTCGGGTTGCTCCGGGGGAGTCGCTCTGCTTCTCTCATCTGATTCTCGTGTGCTTGCCACTGTCTCTCAAGCTCTCTGCGGTGTAGACGGACGATAGCAGAAGTGGAATTTTCGTGCCTATGTATCATGTTGACCAATTCGCTTGCCAACATCCTCTTCCTCACTTCCAATATACTCTTCTCTCTTTGCAACTTAGCCACAGATTCTTGCAGTCTCTTGTTTTCGTCTCGTTGGTTTGCAAGCTCGGCCTCAAACCCTTTTTCTCTCGCCGTCAAGGGGGTTTTTTGCTGAACAGAAGGCGAACCATTTGGCTCCGAGAACGTTATGTTCTCTTGTTGAGGTTGGTTGTAGTCACAGGACAACTGAGATAAGGCATCTTCAATCTCTTCAAAGTACGTCTCTAGCAAATTCTTTATTCGCGAGAGCCGTAAGTTCTGCGCCTCGAGCTGTGGATTTTCACTTGTGAGGTCTGGCAGTGTCGATGCAGATTGTTTTAGTCTGGCTCCGTCACCCTCGAAGCGCTTCAGATTTTGCTTGAATCGTTTCAAGCATTGGTTCAGTTGATTGATCCTTTTTTGCTTTGTGCGCATTTGCTGATTGAGCGCTGAGGTTTGTCGACCAAACTCCTCTTCGAGGGTTGTGCTTTTCTCTCGCAAAAGCTGCATGGCTTCCTCATATATTTGGCACTCATCAGTGCTCGAAATTTGTGTGTTCATAACACGGTCGTCGTGATTAGGGAGTTCGGGGGCTTGAATGTGGTCCTCCACTAGCGATGGCTCGTTCCCACGCCCGAAGATCTTTGAGATGAACCTCGACATTCTGACTAGAGAAGGATGTTTGACGACTCATGTTGATGAGGATATTTTCTCTTTAAGTACGCGTTTCGATAAACGTTTCGTTTTATTCGCGCAGATAAATCCCATCAGATGAACCTTGAGGATGGGAATAGGGTTCTAGAATTCTTCAAGTGGCCAACAACCTTAACAGGATGTGGCGAAGACCAGTTCATCTCATTCTCTCAGATATCTGCTGAGGAGCCGCCGCGTATATTGCAGCTCAGGACGACCCATAGCAAAAGATCAGATCGAATGAGGCCGACCAGGGCTAAGTCCATATGTACGTGATCAGGAGATAAGGTGCAGATCTTAAGCCTCAACACTAGACGCAGCAGTTTGATTATATGAAAAAATCCCGGGTAAAGTCTGCTTAACTCAAAAGATTGGGGCTGCTATTTTATGTATGAGTGACCATCTAAAAGTATATTGTACTAATATTTCCGCGGGTATCAAACAATGCAGCGCAGGCCTCCCTCTACTACTCGTACATGTTGCCATATTGTATTAAATCTTTTCCTCCTCTTGCTTTATCGCTTCTCAGTTGCTGGTGACAACCTCCATGCCCGTAGGGGCAGACTCTGGAGATGTAGCACCTTTGGCTTGATGTACCAGAAGAATGTTGCAGCGCCGAACAAGACACATATCACGTTGACTGTGTAATATCCGTCATGGATCATCTGGCATGTACCACCGCCAGCTTCACATCTCTCCTTCTCAGATTGCACTGCGCATGAGAACGCCTCTGTGATGAGGGTGCCCTTCACGCTGGAGGCAGCTGCCTTGCCAGGCTCGCATGTAGCCACAGTGAAGCTGTCGACGAGACGAAGCACGAAATATCTGGGGAATGTACCACCCAAATTGCAGACACTAAGATTTGTTAGCTTCGTATACGGAGCACGAGTCCGGTGTTACTTACGTTGCAAGAAGTGTCATGTAAGTACCGCCAATGACGGGATCCGACACTCGAGCATGGAAAGCTGAGACAGCAACAAACATGATGGTGTTTGTAAATGTCGAGAAAAGATGTTCAGCGATAACCACCAATAGATACCAGGATGTGACTCCTTCAGATGGGAAAATGGCGACAACAAATTGAGCAGAGAGAGCAGCAACGAGTCTACCAACGAAGCCCCAGCACCAAAGACGCATGGGTGTGTACTTTTGCGACCACATTCCAGCATAGTAACCCAGACCAATCTCAAAGGGGAAATCGATGAGAACCGTCAGCGCCATGTTGTCCTTGCCGAAACCCTTGTCGAGGAGCTTCAGGTTGGTGACACCATCGTTAGCCTGGAAGCCAATCTTGGCAATGAGATGAACAATGATGATGGTCTGCACGTTCTTAAGCTTGAGAATGCCCCACATGATGCGGTAAACATCCCAGACACCATCTTCGTTCTGCGACTTGTCTTCCTTCTTCAAAAGACCGAGTCCAACAGTGACAATGATGTACGACCAGCCCCAGAACTTGAGATATCCCCCGAGTGAGAGGAGACCTTCGTCCGAGGGAACTGCTCGGAACCATTTGTTGGCGAAGTCGGCGGCGTTGAAGGCGAGGAAAACAGTGTAGGACATGAAGTGTCCGGCGGTAAGGCCAACAGTTTGCGCAGTCGAAGCGTACGATACATTTCCGGGTGTCAAGAGGGTGAGCGCCCAGCCGTCCACAGCGATATCTTGGGTGGCGCACATGAGAACCAGGAAGAACCACCAAAGCATGAAGGAGAACGCAGTCATGCCGCCGGGCTTACCAGCCGTGGCCATCATATCTTCAACATGCGATCCCAGCCATAGCATACCGAAACCGGAGAGGAATTGGATAGGAACAATCCATGTCTTGCGCCGACCAATCTTGGGGCTCCAAACAGCATCCACGAAAGGACTCCAGAAGAGCTTCAGAGAGTAAGGATACGAGGCCAAACTGAAAATACCAATCTCGCTGTACGACATGTGGTTCTTTAGCAGAAAAGGCACAGATCCTGTCGCCAAACCCATGGGAATGCCCTGCAAGAAGTATAGAAGAACCAAGAGGAGGAAGTTCTTCTGATCTTGTCGAGGAAGGTCGAGGAAACCATGGTTATTAAGAGAAGGTGTCTTTGGGATGGGATCGTCGAGGGAGAAAGACTCGCTCTTGATGAAGTTCGCAGCAACGTTATCAGCGTCGGGATTGGCCGCCTTGCGGCGCATCTCTACTCCGTTGCTCATTTTGCCGTTGCCGTTGAGGTAGCCGTTTCCATTCGCATCCTCTGCTTCTGTCTTGATCGTCAGGGGCGGCCGGGCGGGTTTGTTTTGAGGTCGTCGAGCTCTGGCGGTCATAGGTGCCAAGATTAAAAGAGAACTGAGGCTGCAGCGCGTACAGTATAAAGGAGTGGTAGTACCGTGGGAGGTGTAAAGGGGGGCTGAACAAATGCGACGAGGAGGCGTTGAAAGCGTCAAAGTCAGATGCGTGTGGGTTGGAGGTGTCTTGTCGTGACGTATAATATGGAGAAGTCAAGGATAGGGGTTGTAAATTGAGCAAAGCCAAGAAGTAGAAGTCGAAGAGAAGTAAAGTAGAATGTTGGAGTGAGTGAGTGAGAGAATTTAGTTGAAGGAATGAAGAAGAAATGGAAGGGAAAGCTTGAATTTGTCAGTTCCTGAATGGAAGTAAATCTGAAGCGGGCCTCAGATACAGAAGGTCACTGTCTGCCTGCGTTTCGGATGCGGTTTGGCGCGTAAAAAGAGGAACCTAGCAGGCTCCCGCTACCGTGGCCTTTAAATGATGAAATGTGATTGGGTTGTTTTCTTGGGGATGGATCTGGGATCTTGAATGGGATTAGGAGGGGATGCTTCTTCCTTAGCTGGCCTTTTTGAAAGCCTATGTGGCGATAGAGCATACCTTAGGTACGGAGGATGAGTCTCAATTTGACGGAGGATACGGACTATCTAGAAATCTTGATATGAACGGTATTACTGAAACAATACTAACATCTGATTCTATCCAACAAGGTATCAAACGCTCACAAACCGCAGTGTGAACCTAGCCGATCCAAACCCCAAAGCCAAGGACTCTCGGAACTCGCATCTTTCCAGAAGAGGAAGCGTGTCAGGGGTTGATTGATTGATGTTCCAGGGGGCCGTGGCCAATGAGAACATGGCTTGTCTGTCACTGGTGTTTGTTACAAATCAAGGGATCAAGACATGACTGAACTGCTTACAAACGATAGAGCATGTTGTCATCATACCAAGAGTTACTGTACCTGTTATCAGATGAAGTGCAATAGGATTCCATATGCACGGAGTATAGACTCTGTATTCCATTGTGATGGATCATTAAATCACATGCATCCATCCCATGCTAGTCAGAATTCGGAAACTCGACGGCTCTTATCTTATCAAACCCCTGCCACAGCTTCCACCAATTGCAACCATGAAACCCATTGTTTGTAAACAGACCATAACAAAACAACATCATCAGCAACCTCACTTCCCATCTCTCGTCCCAGACATACAGCGCAACCATGTCGTCCGAAATAGCTGCTCCAAAAGATAGCGATCTCATAGATCAAGAAATTGCTGCACTTAAAGAACAAGGTTAGCCATTATACTCAAGGCGTATTCAAAACATTATCTAACAGATGCAACAGCCGCCGCTTTGCGCAAGTCTCTCAAGATCGAAACGTCGACTATCCTGGCTGCGCCTTCGACACAAGCTTTTCTGAAACCTTCCAAGAGCTTCCTTTCATCTCGAAATACTCCCGCCCGCACCAAACTCCTCAGCGAAGCCGACAAGCAAAAAGCCTACACCCAACAATGTCTTTATCGCATCGGCAGCTCCATCACAGCATACAAGGTCCAAGACCCCGATCCCAATGCGGTTGATGGCGGACATGTTCTGGGTTTGCGCTTCGAAGTCATGTCCAAGAGCCAATTCCTGCTACCTTACTACGTCATGCTCAACCGGCCATACTTCAATTCAAAATACCTGCGCATTCACCGAAACACTCTCCCTCCTGCGGTACCCATAGCTGGCCTGGCAGCTCGTCATCTTCCAGCTCCGCGACCTGAGAGCAACAAACCTCCACAGCAAAATCTCGATCGCTTTGTCCGGGCGCTTCGGCGGGAGATTGTACGATACCACAACCGACTCGGTGTTTCTGCTGATTTGAGACGAAGCCTCGGCTTGAACGACAGAATGGACGATACTGTTTTGCCGGATGATATCGTCGAGGTCGGCATTGCTGATGTCGAGGCCAAGCAAATTCGCTTTTCCTGGGCTGATGATCGAAGCGGCAGAGTTGTTATGGACAATGATGGCAAGGTTATCAAACTTATGATGTTTGGTAGAGAAGGCCGTGATTGGGAGACAACTAAGGAGCTGTACGGAAGGTACGATCGGATCGAAGACGTGGCCAGAACGCTTCAGGCGTATGTCAATGGTTGAGATCTGGCATCAACAACAGCGAGATACTTGAGACGGCCCAAGTGAATTTTGGTGGGCATACGAAACATTCATACATCAACAACGAAGGGCATAGGGGAAGCTTTCCATGATTCTATTCCGTCGAATCTTTGGGAAACGATCTACTCCAGGGCATAAGCATCATGTCTCGCTGCACTCGAGCAACCGGCGAGCATCGTTGCAAAGCGATAGCAATCACGTGGGACCATCATCACAACTCGAGATAGCACCAGGCCTGGCTACAGCTACGAGCAAAATGCTAGGGTTAAGGTGTCAGGATGGATGCAATCCAACAACTGTCAACAGCAAGGGTCACGGCAAAGCGCTGCACGTTCTTGCCAGCCCCTGGCGACTTTAGCCGCGCCCTAGATAGCACGGCCAGGGGCCTTGACAATATCAATGTGGTGCACACACGGCAGCTGAGATGGTCTGTTCAATTGTCGGTGTGGCAGCGCAGATGGTGCATGGCGCCAGTTGGCGCATCAGACTGCAGAGTAGCACGAGACTTGATCGGTATGCTGACGAGGAAACTGACCAGGCTGTGTTCCATTGATATACTGCGGTGTCGAGAATCCGAATAAGAGGATAGTTGGAGTGTCGGATTCCTGGGTTGCTGTACAACTCAGCCTCTGAGTGACAACACTTCAGTATCACCTACATAGTTCAATTGAAACACGGCCAGATGTATATCTAGTCAATTGTACTGTATTCACCCTCCTAGTAGTAAACTAAGTGGATCTTGAGTTGTTCTGACATGGTGCTTTGTCCTGCGTCGACAGAGGGTAATACGAATCCGTGAGATGCGGGAACTGCGTTGTAGGCCATCAATAATCCAGCAGTCCATGACAATCGAGTTGCGCATGCAGACATCTCGTAGCAACACAGAGAAAAGTTCATCCATGATCAACTCATACGGATGTCTCCGTACCAGGCCTCCAATCCTTATGAATTCTCTCTTTCTGACACCATCAGCAAGCGAACAAGAAGTGAGACAGACAACATACCTCAATCTATCCCATACGTTCTAACTCGTCCATTCGACTTATCGCTGACTTTCCAATGTCCAACAACCTCACCAATCCAACGGCTTCTTAGCCGTCGGCGCAGCCCCCGAACCAAGTGGCTCGTCCCTCTCCAACCTCACCCCCTTCTCATCATCCAAAATACTCCTATCAATCTTCCATAGCGCAACCTGCTCATCCAAAATCTTCGTCCACTTCTTCACAAGCGGGTGCGCATCCGCCACATCTGAAAAGACAACATCCCCACCCCCTGCAGCTGGTTTGACTTCGTACTTCCAGTTACCGTCTTCAGCCCAGTACTCTGGCGTGAAAAGACCTTGCGTGCTCAGTTCTTCATGCGCTTGCTTCGTGAGCTCAGCGACTTTAGAAGAGTCGGCCTCGTTGAGTCCTCGGACGGCTTCGGCGATGCCTTCGAGCATACCAAGAATTTGACCAGCTCTCATTCCTACGCTCGCGCCAAGACTGAAACCCTCATCGAAACCAGCTTGCATACTGCTCTCTTTTGAAACAGTGATACCCTCACGATATCCCGCAGTTGTGTGCTCTGTCTGCAGCCTTCGAATATCTGAAGGGTGTGATGTACCTGACTCATCGTCATGACGATGCTCTGTTGGTGAAGATGGCTCCGAGCCAAAGACATCATCTAGAGCATCATTTGTAGTTGTAGTATCAGCTTGTTCTTCGTCCTGGGGACGAGCGGTATATGCTTCGTCAATCATTTGCTCGACGGGTTGGAAATGCATAATTGAAGTTGATAGAGGTCGAGGTTTAGGGTACGTGAGTTGAAGTGTCAAGGTTTGACGTTGTGTGGGGGGACGTTTTGGTGGCGCCAAGAGATGAAATCCTTGTATCTGAAGACAAGCCTCAAGGATGCTTAGCCTTGAAATCTTGGGTTTATATCCGTGTAAGAGATTGAATATCTAAATACAGCCGATACTCTTCCTGTTTTCACGTGGCACCTGTCCTCTGTAACTATTCGACTTCAAATAACACACAGCTCTTTTATAAAATGTCATAGAAAACTGGAGAAAGCTTGGTCATCATAACTCATAATAGCTGGTATTGCGCTGCCGATACTCCATACATAGAATCATAACGTTAACTACCCTGGCTAAATAACTAAATCCTCATTAGACGAAAGCCACCATTTAAGAAGCGACCGTCTGCTCTCCAGGATGTGCAGCTATACCTTCCTCGGTATTCAACGGCTGCAACATGTGATATTTCTCACGCAGATATTCCTTCTGATTCTCTCTCATCAAACCCAGATCTAACAAAAAGTTTACCACGTAAAGAAAATCCTTAACATGTGACCTCAGTCCATCTTCTGCTTGGTTATGCCCAGCGGGAAGAGCAAGCACATCGGCGATTGTGCTGGCTATCTCGAAGAGCTTTTGTATGATGCCGCTGCCTTGTGTCGCTATACTCACAATGCTGTCCAACTGGCCGACCAAACTGCGAAGTTGTATTGATAGTCGTGATGCTGGAAACTGGAGTGATAGACCTTCGTGTGTTGTATCTGAGGGTCCGGAACGGAGAAGTCCCTGTGAAAGCGCCAATTGCCAGAGAAGTGTGCGTAACCAGAGTCTGGTGATAAAGAGATCGGCACGTTGTAGTTCTGTAAACCCAGCATGTCCACCAGTGTGCATCCTCGCCTCAGCCGCTGCGGCATTCATCTCAGCCTGGTCAAGTTGTACTTGCTTGCTCTCAATCCACTGCACCGTTAACCCGCCGATTGCGCCTCTTTGAGATTGCCAACATGCAAGGAACGTCTCGTCCAGAATTAGGAAGAGCTCTATTAAGCAGTTGAACGCAACCCGTATATGCTCTGGCGTAGCTGCATCTGAAGCTGAAAGATTTGTGTGGAGAGGGGGCATAATGCTGGGATAACCATCCGCAATAGTGAGGAATCTCTCGTGAATGTATGCTTCCCAATAGACTTGCTGAAACCGAGCCATGGGATAAGGTGCCCGTGAGGGATCTGGCAATGTGCGTTGCTGAGCCTCCATGACCTGAATTAGTGTTATAGCCTCCCGGATGAAGCTAAAACTTCGGTCAAGACGAGACAGTCCCATAGTTGAGATCTCGAGATAGATGCAGGTTACGATGCGCTTGATGCTGTGAGGCAGCACCTCGTCTACACGCCCTGGGCCATGGGTACCAATACCAGCACGATGATGTGCTTCGAGACTGTGATATACCAAATTGTTTATTTGTGCTGCTACACTGCCATGTGAGTTGTCCGCAGTTTGTGATAGAAAGGTAGTGACAGCTGCATAAGCGTACACCAGAGCCGCATCCTCGAAGTTATGATGCATCAGAGATATTGACGTGACAATATCATCGGGAGTAATAGCAGGGCTGAAAGGATAAACCACCTTCTCAAACTCGGGAAGCAGCGCGTGAAAGAAGCCCGTGGTATAGGATTCAGAGTTTGGCGAGTAAGGCCCTGATACTGAACCAGGGCTACTCCCTGGCGGCCATTCACTAGCCGCATGAGGGGTCGAGTGAACTGCCGAAGGAGACACAGAAGCGCTTGGCGATAGGGCCGTCTGGTGCTGAAGGTTGGCTTCTCTGGCCTGGGCTACAAGACGACCGCGCTTTGGGTTCTGACGTTTCCTCGGGGCAGTGGATCTGATGCATTGCACGTCAAACTGGCGACATGGCGAGCAGGGGTTTCCATCATCGCACTTGACCTTGCGTACTCGGCAGCCATGGCAGGCAGGCATCGCGAGAGGGCAATTGTGTTAGACAATAGGTATTCGATGTAGATATAAGCAGAGCAGCTACGTAGGTAGAGTGGAGGTCAATGTGAGGCTGTTTCGAGATGGAGCGCGTTTAGTTTAGCAACAGATGGATCGGGTAAAGCCCAAAGGTCACGTCCTGAGCTGAGCTGAACGCTAGACGCCATATGGAAGGCAGACATTGGAGGTCACGTGAAGGACGAACACCATCATCTTGAGGAGGTGGCTTGAAAGTGCGTGTGAGAATAACTATTAAAGCTATTCATTTCTTAAATTGATATGAGTGATAGTCTGATCGACCTTCTAGTTGTCAAATAGCTCGATAGTCTAGTGGTGGAGTTGATAAGCTACGTAGTAGGTAGGCACTATAGATAGCTGGGCTGTAGTTTGAGCCTTTGACTCGCGTTTTAGCATGGACATACGACGTAGCCAGATAACACAGCACATGCCCCTGATTTCGGTTCTTAGACTATTATACATACAAACTTTACGGAAGTACCGTCTAACCGTCTTGCAAACTCAAAGTCTCAGAGCATGGCTATCTTACGAGTCATTAGCACGAGTGTGAATGTGACGAGGGATCTTGAATACGATAGGCTATCGGATGTTTGTTGCTCATGCATATTGCTTTTTTGCTAGTACTGTATCCGTAGATCTACTGTACCTGACTACATGGTTGGTGCAGAGATAGCATGAACTTGACTTGGACCCTTGAGTTTATCAACAACCATGAATGTCACTTTGAATAAGGTGAATGTGATTCGTTTTATTCATGCTCTAAAACAGAGCTATACTTGGTCACTGCAGGTAATGCTGAAAGTTAAAGTATGTCAGCGGCTAATCATTGCTGCTCTGTAGCCTAATCGATAGCAACCGTCACATTTCAGTTTAAGATCTCAGGAGCCAATTGTCCCTTACAGGACTGTTTATACCCGGCTGCATTAACCCGAGGCTGTTATCAAGGCGGTATCCTGATATTGAAACACCATCTATCCACAACATGCAAAGACGACTCATCAGTCTCGACTCGTTTCATCTCTCAGAGCATATGACTGATAAAACTCCTATTTCTATATGTCGATTGTCGTCTCGCTTGTTACACCGTCAGTGCAACATCAACATCATCGACTGGCAGGGTTGACTTGTTGGGAAATATTCTGGAACTTGTGACCCAACGGTAGAACAAACCCACAGGCCACGGCAACCATGTTCCCTCGCGAGCCTCGTTGTCCAAAGCGGATCTTGTCCAATCTGACATCTCGGCCGGTAGAGTCTAGATAATAGGCGGTCTGGGATGCATAGTCCATCCGTCATGGGTTCTTCTCCAACACGGGCTTCCGAACCCTATTCCAGATTCTCAGCTAGCACACAAAATTTCCTTTACCGTAAGTGTTCTCTGCTGTCACTGATTGACCTTACAGGTGGACGTAGTTTTGATCCTGAAACCCTGTAATTCCCCCCGGCGGCAGCAGTAGCAGCAGCAGAAGCTAGAGTTAGCTCGTCGGCACCGGAGCCACGGTTCTGAGTCTGACGCTGCCGCGGTCCGGGGGCTACGGGGAATGAGATCCCTGCGTCCGGACAAGGCTTTTGGGACTTGGGTTGGGCTCAACTCGTGCTAGACAGCGTGTCTGTACATACATACATTGCCAGCGAGTTTGACTTACACAGAGAAGCGGTCGACTCTCCATGTAAGCCATGGGTATCCGTAAATCACACCCCCAATTTCCATTATTATTATTTTCTGACGCGGGCGGCACTTGCACGGCATCTGTCAAACCCCAAACCACGTCGAGATTTGCCTGTGATCGCATGGCGAGCAGGGATTCCCTTCCAACGGCCCAGGACATCCCATCGAGAAATGAGCACCGCCGCTCCGGGTGATCTGACTCTTTCGGTTCCATGTACCGTGGAATTAAGGAACCCACAGCAGGGTCAGGTCCAGGTCGGGGTGGGAGAAGGGGAGAAGGGAAAAAAGGAGATACCATTTAGCATTCGGAATTCCAAAGAGACTAAGACAGGACCGTCCTCATGGAACGCACTCCGATTGGCGACGTCAAACACTCAGACCCTTCTTCTTCATCAACAAGCTTGGAGCACCGTTTAGAAAAAGTCTTTCGTATTTTCCTGTACCCTTGTCCATGTGTTTGTTCAAATTGGTGTTTAATACCAGTGACATCGATAATACGACAATCTTCACTTCATTATTGAAGATTGAAGAGCCAAACTACGGATAATCTGCAAATATGTGCTAAAGCTACGTGTGTTGTCAAGTTGCGGCTCGCGTTTAAGAGCGTGGCCCCAGAATATCAACCTAGACGTGTCGCAGTTATTTGCCCCCAAACCTGTCAAATGTCGGAGGAATAATACCTTACCCTTACCCATATGAATATGGAGACCATATCCATACCATGCTTCACTTCACCTTACCGTACTCGGGAAACCTTCCTTGCCACTTAGACAATCCCAATCCCCGGAACGCTCAAGAACAGTATCCGAGCGATCGGCAAAGGCACGGGACCGTGGACCTGGGATGAGTTTAGCAAGCACAAGGAAGTAACAGCGTTGCCTTCGCATCGCACCAACGGATGGGATGGGATGGCGGGAACTCAAACTAAACTCCAGACGGCCATCAACCGGTTGGCTCTTTTCATCTGGCAGGGCTGTGACAGGCGGCTGGACCTTTCCTTAGTGTCAGGAAGAATAGCCCCGGTCTGAATAATAACGTGGCCATGACCGTAGTCCGGGAAATGAACTGGCTCGTGCGAAGGAGATTCTTGGCTGGGCGATGGGAAAAGAGAAAGGGGTCTTGTAACCGTAGCTGTAGTTGTAGCTGTGACTGTATCCGTAACTGCAGCTGTAACTGCAACCTCGCATCAAATGAATTACACGATAACCTGCAACATTAACATGGCATGGCCCTCTTGAGCTGGGGACTCTAATAGACCAGCCCAGCTAAAGCCTAGGCCCTACCCGAAGCGGTGGACGACAGACGTCACTCAACTTACATTGGGAGTCCAAACGATGCAACACGGCCTGAACAACCGGGGAGACGTGTACTTGACACTCTTGTGCAGCAGCTGGTCGGTGTGGTATGACATGGGATGACGAGAGGTGCGAATACGCTGCTATCCTACAGAATACAGATGAGTACTGTGCAATTCTCTATTGCTTTTTCTTTTGAATCAGTGTTTTTGCCTTTGTGTTGAGTTAGTCAGTAATTAAATAAAGTCTGATTCTTTGTTGTCTCCCTGTTTTTGATCTTGTCTCAAGGAGAATGATGTGTCGTTTGAATGAATGACAGCCATGGCGACAAGTCATAATGCCACACCGAGAAATGCCATCATAGCTGAATCGCTCACCGTCCCTTTTTTTTTTTTACTTCTTTCTTTCTTTGCTTTCTCTTCCCCTTGCGCCCCAACGTATTAGCGAACTTTTGACCCAGCAGCCAAATGCTCATCGTGGCGCCTCTTCTAGAATTCTGTTTGGAATAGAAGTCCCCAGTAGGTTACAAGCCTTATCCTGGTAACCAAAGCCGCTGGGCTCTTTTAGTGTATTCCCCACAGGTCTCCTGGCTGGCTTGTGTCCACTGTAACTGTACTGTCCACTCCCTTCAAGTTGACGACCCCTGTTCCATATCAAACGCCCTGATCTGGTTCATCTCGCTCGCCCTGCGTTTGTCGATTCCGATTCCGTGCAAACTGGAGGGTTCTCTCCTGCGATCTCTGAGAGATCTTCTCTCAACTATGTTAGTCAGTTGAGAGACAAGAACGCCACAAACAATGATTTCCCTTCCCGTGCAAACAAATTGCCACATCTTGTACTTAGCTTCAGGGCCCGGAAACCTGAGTTGGCTTCCCGACAGTCCAGTGCCAGTGCTAATACCTAGAGGCTCACGGCTCACGGCCCCTGCCGATCCTAGTAGCCGTAAACACAAGGCACAGGGGGGTATTCTGAAGTTATCAGGGGTGTTGGTGTGTTGACCGCCAGGTTAATGACCAGACTGAAGTATCGGTGCGTTAGAAGCCACGCGAGCCTCCAACAAATTTCACGGGGGGTAGTCTCCCAGAAATGAAATTTAAGACAAATGGTCCCCGACATAATTTCTTCGTTTCGTGATCAGTATCCCTTTCATTGGTTTTTTAACAATATTCGTTGTTTGTGCGTGCCCTTGGATTCCTGTCGCTCTGCCTCTGCTCTGCCTTTATTTGCTGCTCTGCTTTGCACACAACACAACCCACAACCACACTCTATCGACTCATCAACATATTGATTGTCTGAATTTCTGGGACAACGAACCTCTTTTGCGATACCTCAACAACCACAAAACAAACACCGTCAACATGCCTCGCGGACCCTATGACACCACTGGCGTGATAAAGCCCAACTGCCCCAAGCCTCCCAAGTCTGGAAAATGCCCCCAGCTCGTTTGCCAGCAATAAGACGATGCAAGCTTTGCGATACCCTCTGTTATGAGCCAGCGGACCTTAGGTCAGTACTCTCACACCCACGACTTGTTCGATTCATGATCACTAACTCTTCCCAGAGTCAAGCTGTAAAAAATCAAGCCAACATGCTTGCACGAACTGCGCACTGCTTTAGCGATGATGATATCGACTGCCGATCGAAATAAAAGGAATTCATGGGATGACGGAGCTGTGGAGTTATGCTTTCTTGTTTCTGCTTTGGGACGGTTCGGAAAAGTACTAGACGGAATACTCAGGTCTTGGGATTATGATCTACGGGATTGGATATCAGAAGAGGAGGAAATGGTAACATAACATGGATGGCTATGCTATAGATTTGAACGTACATATGAGTGCGTCTTGGTCTCGGGACCAAACTTAATAATTGATACCTTTACCTATTAGAATACGACTCGCAACACCAAATTTCGCTTGACGCCCGTTGGGCCCGACCACAACGGTTCTTTTGACTTCAATAGTGCAACCGTTTTGTGGACTATTGACGGACGATAGAAACGTTGTTGCATGGTGCAGCCCTACAGTGTTAGCATCGTGATCTCGAACCATTTCGCTGGGTTGGTGGAGATGAATGTGGGATCTTGTGGAACCTTGGTAGCGGACAATGTTAGAAGAGGCTAACTGCAGGTTACCCAGGGATATCCCAGATGAAGCATTTCATTTCGGCATCATACATCTTGTCATTCTCGACCTCGCTTCAGAATAATCTTGTCGTCTTCTCATCCCTCTCACTTGAGAGGCAATTCGGACCAAATCAACAGGGATTGATTGATTTGGTTTTCGTAGCTGGCGCACAACGGACAAGCCATCAGAGGGAGAGTGGAGCGACCATAACGGTGGCAATAGTATTGATCGACGATGGAATGAGAAATACGAGGGCTTTTTGAGGGAGAGAACAGCTGAGGCCGACGATCGAGGAATCTGAAACCCGTTTAGCCGTGGCGCGCCGGTTGATTCTGTACACAGTAATGAGCAGCACTTCTCTTCTCTGCACCGTGTGTCGTTTGACTTGATGGAAGCCAAAAGCCTCGTGAAACGGTCTAGAAATGTAAGGTCCCGTTGAACTTGTTGAGGGCTGCAGCTATGCGACTAGCTGAAAGGTCCGTCCCGTTGTTGTGGCTACTGGTGTTGGAGTTGATATTGAATTAGCGGGGGAAGTCTGACGATGTGGAAGCTGCCGCAGTCTAAGAAGCTGCAAAGACGTCACAAACAAGACAAGCTTTACAATGGAGGGGCGCAACTCTTATCTCTTTCAGCTTGACAGCCCAGGTACATGCACAGTAAGTGCTTCATATCTGGGACTAATAAGAAACTGGAGGCAATTACCCCGGATTCTGTGTGGGGGTGGAGTAGTAAACGCGGGATGTCGAGTTCAACCCCATTTATATCCCAACTTACCCTCTTCTCGATCCCGTGTCTGCCCTCTTTGGCTGATGCATGAGATCGGGTGCAGCATCCACATTGGGAGGGTAGCAGCTGTGTGATACGATCATTATCTAGATAATCTACTGTAGTCGTGCCTCATTAAGGTGCACGGATAGTGAGGCATCCATCCACCAACGGGATATTATCGTGGTCTGCATCTCGAGCTTCAACTTACACGACGAGATGCAAGGACATGCAGACCAGTCTGGCTGTAGTCTTTACATGCTCATATCTCCTTTATCTCTAGATAGTAGGCATCACGATATTCCTGCTCGAATTGTAAACGCGTCGAGTGGCATGATATCTGAAGCACATAGACCGGGCCGGTTTATAATCACCATCTTTGCCGGTGATGTTTGCAGCTGTAGGATGAAGCTATATCATGCCGCCACTGTTGGCACTAGATTACTGGTACGGTGGTTTTCGGAGTTTTAAAAGTGGACAATTGTTGTTTCCATAGCAGCTTCACATTGTGCGGTGTGCCATCCCCGAATGGCTTCAGCATGGTCTGACACAGCCGGCATTCTCGTACCAGACAGATATCCACACAAGGATTAGATTTGCCGGGCCACCCTAAACAGTCGACAACTTGACCGTTTCAGAATTATCGTGCCTTTTAGGGCAGAGTATCTCCGAGTTGTCAATGGAAGCAGATCAAGGAGTGAGATTGAAGAGGGGCAGCTCTAGGGTGGCTGTTCAAGGGTGAGGGCATTCAGGCGGTTGCGGGGGACATCAGCGGTTAGATGCACATTCACGGCGCCTGCATTTGTATGATGATAACTTAAATCCATGGCAGTATTATTCTGCATATCGCGTAAATGGAGAATAAATGGAAATTATAATGCTATCAAATTTGCGGCTGTCAAAGCTGCAAGTAATATCTTCTGCACCGACATATGCCGAGTGTCCTATATGGCCCGAGCACTTACTTGTCTGCAGCAGACTTCAAACACATAGGCATAGTTTCTATGTTGTTGATCATCTCATCTCCCACTTTTCGTCAATGTGCATTTAGCATCTAAATATTATTAGCTCGGATGCAACCGATCAAAGACACCATTTCATCCCATCACCGCTAACCAATGTTAGCCCTTGTCACCACCAACCACCAACTTCCAACCTCCCACCAAATTCATCCCTTTTCCGCCTTTACAACCGCCAACCTCTCACTCTTGAAAAGTCTAAAGAGAAAAAAATGTAACAGCTCATCCGATTAACCCCTGAATAACCCAACCTCGAGTTAAAATCGTTCCTGATCCTCCCTCTCTAACGTCTTAGCGGTCCAATGGTTCTTCCCTTTAAAGACAAGCGTTGACGATGCTTGCAAGCTCCCCCGGCTTCCGGCTGCACCACCTATTGGCTTGATTATGTGACCACGACTGTCAGGAAGAGGCGCGACTTGAATCAACCAACGACGTTCACAGCACTTGCGGTGACAGCTGGCCATGCCCCTGCGAGACAGTCCCCGAATTGTCGTTCACCGCCTGAATGTCTTCTCCACGCGGCCCGCTCGCGCACCCGGGAGAAAGTTCCCCGTCTTCCCAGCCCATCCGCTACGACTGATCGAGACGTCTCGATGTCCATGCGGTGAAGGCTTGACCATGCTTATGCTTGAAATACAAATGCAGCACCACTGCCGTGCTTCTTGACAAGAGATCTCTTATCCTCAAAGGCTTCTGCATCTGCAGCCTGGAGAGCCCATGGCCACTCCAGTAATTCATACTTAATCTTTACCTTCTTCAATGACAATACCGTCCTGTTAGGGCGAGTCGCTCATGAATGGCTTCTAATACCTTCATGGCGGTCCAGGAGACCATTGCTGCCCTCACCTGGCAGCAGACCGGATGCTTGGTTGCAGGCATCTGGCTCATCTATCTCGTCCAGCTTGTCATCTGGAGACTTTGGCTCAGTCCTCTGGCCCATATCCCCGGTCCCAAGCTGGCGGCCTTGACTCAATACTATGAGTTCTACTATGACTTTGTCCTAGGTGGACAATACACCTACAAGATCATCGACATGCATGAGCGATATGGCCCAATCGTTCGCATCAACCCCTGGGAAGTCCACGTTGGAGACCCTGATTTCTTCTCGGAGCTCTATACTGGACCTAGCCGGCGTCGGGACAAGTGGACTTTCTACACCCAACAGGTAAGCATACTATATCCTCATACATAAACCATAACTAACACCATACCAGTCTGGCGCCCCTCGTACCCAAGTTCCTCACCCAACCGCCCTCGCAGGAATCAAGACTGCGACAGAAGGCTCTCTTGCTGCCATCGACCACAGCCTTCACAAGAAGTTGCGGCGAAGTGCGCTGAACCCTTTCTACTCAACTCAGACTGTGCGCGAATTGCAGCCGGTGATCGAGGAGAGAGTGGAAGCTCTTCTGGATGCGTTCATGAACTACGCCGAGGTGTCCCATGGACAGCCTCTTGATGTCATGTATCCTTACTCGGCCTTTACCAATGGTAAGTTCACATTGTCTCTATACTGCCTTGCAGCTCTAACAATGTTCTCAGACGTCATCAACGAATATGCTTTTGCTCGAAGCGACCACCTAGTTGAGAAGCCCGATTTCGGAGCTGAAGTCACCAACGACCTACTCATCGGCACCCATATGGGACCTTGTGTTCAGCAGCTCGATTGGGTTCTCACTCTTGTCAATGCCCTGCCCGAGTCTATCTCAAACAGATGCATGCCAGGATGGGGTGGTTTCTTGAAGATGAAGAACGACATTCTCGAGCAGATTCACAGCATCGACCCTCCTCAGAGCACCGGCAAGTGGATGATGGATGGAGGTCACCCTACTATGCTCTCCACCAAATCTCGCTCCGCTCGTGAGAAGAGTGCATCCCTCCAAGCGCAGGAAAGCCAAATTACTGTCCAGGGTGGCACTCTTACCACATCGTGGGCTATGTCCCTTGCTACGTTCCACCTTCTGAACCGTCCCGAGACCCTTCGCAAGCTTCGTGACGAGCTCTTCGCTGCCATTCCTGACGCTTACGAGACCATCCCCCTTTCACGATTGGAAAAGCTCCCTTACCTTCGCGGAGTTGTCAAGGAAGCCCTGCGCCTTGGTATCGGAACCAGCAGCCGTCTCGCACGTGTTGCCCCCGATGAGGCTCTTGTCTACCACGATCGCGAGAACGATGAGGAATGGAACCTACCTCCAGGATCCATCGTCGGCATGAGCCCTTACAAGACTGTCATGGACGAGAGCATCTTCTACGACGCCCGCGGCTTCCATCCTGAGCGTTGGGTCGAAGATGGAGAGCGACTCGACAAGTACCTCGACATCTTCTGCTCTGGTTCCCGCATCTGCCTCGGCATGGCTCTGGCTCACGCCGAGCTTTACCTCACACTCGCCAAGCTCTTCCGCAGATGGGGAAGCGGTGGCGTTGTGTATGGCAGCGATGATGGTGACCAACGCTTTGGAGACGTTGGCTATCTCAGCATTTTCGAGACACGAGTTCGAGACTGCGAGATTGACGCCGACTACTTCATGCCTATTCCCTACAAGGGATCTGAGGGTTTCCGCTTCGTCTTCGAAGCCTACTAAGTGAAGTCAAGCTCTTCACTCTTATATCGAGGTACAGATATCTCTGCTTTGCTCTTATCCCTGCTCTGCTTTGCGATACCCAGTACCTTTTATGTCTTTCTCTTTATGAAACTTTATGGAAACGAGTTTGTATGATGGAAGAAGAACGATGATATCATGTCATGAGAAAGTTATGAGATTCATGTTGTTAAATGATACGGCACACACGTGCCTTTTTCTATGTCAATTGTTTTCTGTTTTGCATTACTTTTAACTGCCTTTGGCTTTTATGTTACCGTGTTCTGGAGGCGAGGTTGCTCACTGAAACGCTTCGCAGTATCTGTGTTGAGCATGGATGAACTGCACCCTTTCATATGAACACCAAATCTCCAACCGCCGACTTAAGGTGCACGGATAAGAGGTTGATCTTCTTTGTCATGATAAATACGATATATGGACTTTTACGAACACCCAAACAATCCGAAAGGATCATGAGATACAGAACTGTACCCTTTTTTCTTAAGTTGAAGGCCAGGAAACTGGTTGGATAGGAGAATCGGAGAAACAAAATCATATCAAATACACCTTTATGAAGAAGATCATATTCCATAAAATCACAACAAAAAATTCTAAATACGCATTTCAACAGAACATCAGCTTTAGCTTCTTGTGAATGTGACTCTGTAATATAAACCTCGCTTTCTAATGCCGATCCCCGGATTGAAACATTCACGGCACTTCCATTGCTACCTCAAGGATTAGCAATCATCGAGAAGGCCTGTGGAGTTCTTGCGTCAAGAGGTTGCAGTAACGGCCCCCTAAATTACAGGGGGTATCGGGGCATGCCACAGACCTGAGACCATCCACTCTCTGGTAGTGACGCAGCTATCTATTTCTATTGGTTTTAGCCGAAGCAAGCAGCCACCAAACCACCACGTTTTTTATTCCGAGATCAGATGCCGTCAGACGAGCAAGTGTCCACTGTCTCCTGAGGTTCTTTCTTCGGTCTTTTGTTGATTTCCTTACTCTTCTTTCACTTGCCATATAATTGTCCTTTTGTTTCTTTCTTGTTATACCCGTTGTACATCTTGATATCTGTCCATTACTTCGAATCATCTGTCCTCATATAGCGCAAATGTCTACATTCGATCCCGCCGCGAGGAAGCGAGTCCTCCGGGTCATTGCTGTCTCGCTACTCCTTGATCTGGTATGCGACAAGGACATGTTGTCTTAGTTTATCTGCTAATCATGTCTATAGATCTCGTTCACCTTCATCCTCCCATTGTTCCCCAAGCTCCTTGAGTTCTACCGTGATCTCGAAGGCCAAGAACCGATCGATCCTGATGGACCTCAAACTCTCCTTCAGACTGTCCTATCAGGCCTCCACCGATACAAGGCCTCCTTCTCTCGTCCGATCGAATCGCGACATGATATCGTACTGCTAGGCGGAGCTCTCGGCTCTCTGTTCTCGTGCGTCCACCTTCCATCCCAACATACATGGAGGCGCAAGCTGACAATCTTACTCTATATATAGACTTCTCCAGGCCATTGCATCTCCCCTAATCGGCGCCCTCTCCGATCGATATGGTCGTCGCAAAGCTCTCCTAGCCTCCATGTGCGGCAACATCATCTCCGTGCTGCTCTGGGTTGCCGCCGTCGATTTCCGAACCTTCATCGCCAGCCGTGTCGTGGGAGGACTATCAGAGGGCAATGTCCAGCTTGCTACCGCGATGGCGAGCGATATCTCAGATGAGTCGTCTCGCGGTGCGACAATGGCTTTGATCGGCGCGTGTTTCTCCATCGCTTTCACCTTCGGCCCTGGACTTGGCGCGTGGCTCAGCACGTTCTCGACGTTTACTGCCAACCCCTTTGCTGCGGCCGCAGGATTCAGTCTGGCGCTGATTGTCGTGGAGACGGTATATCTGTACTTCAGTCTTCCTGAGACTTTGCCTTCTCTGCGAGGTGCTCAGGCCAAGGATGATGGAAAGAAGAAGGCTGCGCCCAAGACGATTGAGAGAACCAACTCTCACTTCCTGTTGAACGCCATCCACTTTGTCTTCCTACTGTTCTTCTCCGGCATGGAGAGCTCCCTGTCTTTTATGACATACGAGCTCTTCTCGTTTACCTCTGGCAAGAATGGAAGGCTGTTGGGTTACGTTGGTCTTGTAGCATCCGTTCTCCAGGGCGGTGTTACACGACGACTCCCGCCCCTGATGTCCGTTCGAATCGGTACATTGGCATGCCTTGCGTCTTTCATCCTTCTGGGACAGGTCAACACAATTGGTGGCCTGTACCTCGCCGCGACGTGCCTGGCAGTGACATCTGCTACCGTCGTCACAGGCTTGAACGCACTGAGTAGCTTCGAGGCTCATGAGGATGAGCGGGGAAACAAGCTTGGTATGCTACGAAGCTGGGGTCAGCTTGGCCGAGGTCTGGGCCCCATTTTGTTCACGAGTGTGTACTGGTGGGCTGGCCGAGAGGTGGCATATGGCATGGGTGCAACAGGCATTGCTGTTGTTGCTGCGGCGGTCTTTGGAGGACTGAAGACGCCCAAGGGGATGGTGACTAAGGGCAAAAACGTCGAGGGTAAGACCCAGTGAGAGCTGTATAGATGATGTATGAAGCGATGTGAGAGATGTGTATATTACGGGTGATCGAAGTTAAGCTGGACTTGACTGGGCATAGTAACAGCGCTTATAGATAATTGTAGCATATTTTGTACGTTCGAAAATTTACGGCTAGTGTTGGTTTTGCTCACGAGTTGATACCTTCACCACGGTGGGTGTGATAGTGAGCAGACTCGATACGCAGAATTTCACCTACCAGTTCAAAGAATTACGCAGAGCCACAGCAAGAGGCGGTTCGAATCCCGTCTTGCGCATAGAAAAAGGCGGTCTTTCCAGCCAGCCTCGCGCAGTCAAAAAAGGAAAAAGCCAAAAGTGCAAAAAATACCACCCGCACCCGGATTTGCACCAGGATCCTTGGCTATCACCTATACTGATATAGGAGTCCAACGAGTTGCTATTACTCTATACGGGCTTTCGATTTGTTTAACCATTAGACTACAAGGCGATCTTGGTTATTGCTTGTTGGGAATGGATATTGTTTTCACGGTCTATATCCTGTTGACAAAGGAGTGCGGGTGGTGGCAGTGGCGGGCGGTTGGTGGGTTGCTGCATAGTCACGGACGGGAGAGTGCAGGGTGTTGTACGATGGTTGGATAGAGCATGGGCCTCAGGAATAGGGCAGTGTTTTTCGGACAATCGGTACTGTAATCGTTATCTTTCGGCTGAGCATAAATGGTTGTTATGCGTTGTCGTGATATCGTCGTTTCGTAGTGTCCTGGAGTTTTGAAGCCGCATGCTCGACTTATCGGGACTTCGTCGGAAAGCAACTATTTTGGACGTCTATATAATCAATTAGAGCACTCTGTGTCGTAGAATTCGATTGTGTCGACGTGAACTGGTGAGTCAGTGTGCACTGTATTGAGCCTATGACCCTCGATTTGGACATTCATGTGTAACACAAGCCAGGGGGATCTCGACTTTATATGGACTTTGGCATGGCTCCGCTTGACTGCCAGGATAGGTCAAGCTCAGCTGGGACGTGATGATGACCCCCAATTTCATAAATGTTACCATTGGTCATAAGTATGCACAGAATTTAATAACGATTCTTCCTTGAATTGATGGTTGACGTTGGCTCGTGAGTGGTGGTGTATCATCAAAGCAAATGTAGTGTAAGTTGCAAGTCATGATGCTACCCTAAACTTGAGATCGAGATCTCAAACTTCTTGGAAAGTTCCTCAACACCACGTAGTAGCGGTCTGGAAAATATAGAGGAATGAAATTTCTCGTTTAATGAATCATGAGACATTCACGAAAGCTGCATCCTCCACTCAAGTCTCACGATATCTTCCGCGAAGTGAAGGAGAAATTCGAAGCGACGAATTTACGGCGGAGCCGATGCATGCGAGAAGCCATATCCACTGTGGACAAACCCCTCAGGAAAAGGTTCCCCATAATAGCAATGTGACAACAAAGGGACATGAAAATGGAGACGATAGAAGAGAATAGCCGCCGTGAATATGCGCCCAATATGTAAAGCCGAGAGGTTATTGATATGCGATACAACAGCTCATCCCCGAGATATCTGTCATTATAGCCCAAGGTTGCTTATACTGCCTCGAAACATACATCCTTAGAGTCTCATAAAAATTGTATGAGATCGAGGGAGCACAGCCTACCTAACTCTCACGGACGAATGAAGTACGATACTTGCCGCTAGAGTTATCAGGGTTGTACTTTGGCGACAGCTTCAGCTACAGCAACACTAACTATCTGTTTGACAATCTGGCAATACCTCAATGGCTCAAGATATCGTAGTGGCCAGTTTTTATCGAATCCACTGAAGAAAAAAAAACAACTGATGTGGCACTTGAAGCTGCATGAAATCGCTAAACCCTCATCTAGGCCTCCACTGAGAGCGCGACCATCCGACGACAGATCAAGGTGAGTTGCATCTGGGCTCCACAGTGGCTGGACATGAGTTTTTTTGCCCCTCCTTGTTGTGTTTTTTTGCTCTGGCGCGCGCTCTGTCTCTGGTTAGAGGCTATTGATCCCAGCAATCTTTGCTTGGACTGAACTCTTATGGAGGGGCTGTCGACAAGGAGGGGGAGGGGCAGAACACGAGTAAACTGCAGTTGGATGAGACAAGACCAAGACGAGGAAATGCAACAATGAGCGGAGATTATGGGCAATGATTTTACGATATCAATACCTATTCCCTTATTTACTTTATGGGATCGATCTTAGGATATGATTTACCTGATATCATGATAGCTAAACTAACTGCCTTATTCTTGTTCACTGAAAACGTCCTGTACCCCTCCAGCTTGAAAAAATTTGATATGCGACAATCAACTTCTTGTTTGACCACCTCATTGAGGCAGAACATCCTAGCTAAGGCCAGATCTTCCGTGCACTGGTCGCGCAGCGGTGGTGGCAACCCACAGGCGCTAAAAGAATCAGTGGAGCATGACGTTGATTCGTGCAGGGAGTTTGAGCCAGAAACAGACCGCGCCAGAGAGGAGGGGCAATTTTGAAGCTCCCCTCCCTCTCGATGATCGGAGGTGAAAGAATAACAGAGCCAACGAAGAGAGTCATTCGGACAGTCGGCCTGAGTAAAAGCTTCAAATTCTACGTGAAACATTCACCAAACAAACAAAATAAGATAACAAGATTACTCAGTGACTCACGCCGTGGCTGCGTTGGGCTGACAGACATAGAATGAGGGGCAAGAAAAATCCTAATATGCTGCGTTGGGCAGAACAGTCCCAGGTTTGTAGCAGAGCAGGCCACAGGCCCCAGACAATTTTAGGACGCGCCCGCGAATCCACCACACGTAAGGTATCGAAGTAACCCACCGAGCGAGCCTCGACCGCCAGCATGATTGAATTTTTCTTCAGGCCGTAGTGAGAAATTTTCCTTTGGGCGGCGATGCGCACAAGAAAGATTCGCAAAAATTGTGCCCCGCATGTACCCGCCTAACAGATCTCATGTACCTCCACACAAAGTTGGCGCCTTTGACGACGGTGCTCTGGTGGGAGACAGATATTGGAAAGAGGTCGAGATGGAGATTATTGTGCTGGTGATAGAGAAGCCAGAGGCGCTATTGTTTATTCTTGACCGTCGTACTACGCTAGAGCATAGCTATTCTGCCCTGAATTCAGTTCTTGAGTGCCGAGGTCTGTTTGTCGAAAGCAGAGCATCGCTTTGTGTTGCGCAGCACTTGTCCAGCTTGAACGCCCAGATATCAACCTTGAGAATCACCAGCAACACCGCAACAGCTCCTCAAAGGGCACAGAAGATTGTAGAAAATACTTCAATGGTAGTTACAGTAGACAAAATCTCTAGGATTATCTCTTTAAATGAACTACCTCTGATATCTCGTTCTCTCAAAGCTCCCTCTGCCCCTCCTCGTACCATTCCTGAGGTCTGATCGGACCTTTGCTCACTCGCCGTCATTATGCTTTGGAGCTTGATGATTGGCCAGTATGACTCTTATGATTCCACTTGCCGTGCCAAAAAAAACCTCTGCTCTGTTAGGGCTTGCCAAGCTGGTTGCCCCGCGCCGCCGCAGCTGCCTTTCACCCCACCCCCCCCCCCTTTCCCCCCCCCCCCCCTTTTCATCTCCCCCCCCCCCCCCCCCCCTCTCTTTTTTTTTT
>JABCJZ010000078.1:0-83495 GCA_013184445.1 Fusarium sp. NRRL 53497
TAGATTTAATATATATTAGGCTTAATTAATATAAAGAAGTATTATTAATAGCTAGTAAGCTAATTTATCTAGTCCTAATAAATATATTTATATACTTAGTATAAGGTTAAGTTAAATAGAGTTAACTTAACTCTAATTATATAGAAGTTAAGTTAAGTTGAATTATTAATATTCGACTTATATTAGGTAGCGGGGTTACGCTTATGACTGATTAGTGTAGAAATGTGGGGCCTATTTTATGCACGTGACATTGGGTGTCAGGTCGTAACACTATGGTAATACTTACCAATTCCCCTCAAGGGTATTGCCAACGAGTATGTATGTTTTAGTATCTGGGCTGGAAGTGTTTAAATGGTCAAATGGTCAAATGGTTAAATGGTAATCAAATAGTTAAATCGTGGTAAAATTGTTAAATTATAGTTAAATTATAGTTAAATTATTAAATAGTTAAATTGTGGTTAAATTATGGTTAAATCTGAAATCTGAAATCTGAAATCTGAAATCTGAAATCTGAAATCTGAAATTGTAAAATTATAAAATCTCAAAATCTCAAAATCGTAAAATCTCAAAATCGTAAAACGGTGAAATCATAAAACGGTGAAATTATAAAACGGTGAAATTATAAAATAGTCAAATCTTAGAACGGTTAAATCCACAAGCGGATTTCCTTCGACTATCGCCTCAGAGATTCGACCTTTTATTCTATTCGGGTCATAGATATACTATAACGTCTAAATAGTACTTTCCGCACTGGTAGCATTAAGCGTATTACTTTCCAAGAAACATTAGCTAATCGATTGTAGCTACCTAGCTGATAAGTGGCGAGCGTCCACTGCTCGAAAAAGTCGGGCCCAAGTTTAATAAGCAAGGAAAGAATGACTCAGGCCAATCATCTACCTCATCATCAACGGAAAGCTCTGACTCTGACGAAGTTGACCTGCTAACTCCGGAGCGACAAACCGCGGCATTATACGAATCAGTACAAAACTCGGTAAAGCACCTATATTCACTGGTGACAGTTATTAGACAACCTGTAGCAACCAATAGGCTTTTAAGAGCCTCCAAGATCTCAGCGGATCATTCATTTCATTCGACAAACAGCACATCGAGGAGTGCTTTACAGATGCTTCCTCAGTGATTAAAAAGCGCTTTGCAAACGCAACAACCCGTCGTCGTCAGTTGCTCATATACAACGAGCAGTACTACCGCAAATCCCCAAAGCCCCAGTCATCAGAAGTGCTGAAAGAAACGAATGATTCAGCTCAACAAGATCCCCGAAGCAAAGTCACCGAGCAGAACTTCCAACCTCCTCCAGGAGTCCCAGAACGCGAGAAGGCTCCAGCTGAAATCATGCCATATCACGCTCCTACTATCTCGAAAGGAAACATATTAGCAAGCAAGGAGGCAACCAAGTGCATTCCTCCAGTCGATATGAAGGAGGAACCGGATATTCAGTTAGAAAATGGAACCATTTCATCCTTCGGGTTCACAGGCGCCGATGGCGAATACCTGCGAGTACCTCCCCGCCCGCAGGGCGATAACGGCGAGCCCCTCGAACAGTTCCTCTGTCATTTATGCTACCATTTAATTGAAGCGAAGAGCATGAGATCATGGACGTCAGTATATATCCTGTCATTAGTGATGCCGTCGTTAACATGATATAGGAGACACGTTTTCCGTGACCGTCAGGCGTACGTATGCAGATTCGATGACTGCGAGGCGTCTGATAGTCTGTTTGAGACTGGACAAGACTGTGTTCAACACGAGATCCAGAATCACGGTCGAGAATGGCACTGCGATGATCCCGAGCACAATGTTTGTGGCACAGAGAACGAGTTCGTTGCTCACATGAAAGCAGTTCATGAGCTACAGCTTTCAGGGCCTCAGTTTCTTTCGCTGGTCAAGTTATACCAACGACCCTCCTCGGCCGATGCTACCATCTGTCCTTTGTGTACTGACGGTTACCGTGACGTTGAAAACGGTTTTGAGCGGTTTAGATTTTCATCAATGGTGAGACAGGCCGGTGATTGCAATTTGCCAGGACTTGTAGAAAGTGGTAAGTAACTACGATCCGAGGCTAGAAGACTGAGTGGGATATTATACTAATTTGCCTCAGAGAAGTCAGAGATTGCAAAGTTACCCGAGGGAAGGTTCAACGAGCCAACAGACAAAAGGACTCTCAAAAAGGTCACTCCATGGGTCATTTCGCTACAGGACGAATACCAAACTCAAACCCATTCAAGCTCAGATGGTTTAGATGAGAAACAGCAAGCCCATCCTCTGATGCCCCAGGAAGTCCCTTGCGTAGTCGCTTCCAGCATGCGGAAGCGACACGTCGGCCAACATCTAGAACACTTGGCTCTATTTGCCATCAATACATCCAACTCAATACCAGATGATGGAAAGTCAGTTCATACAGAGGATGCAGTCGCAAGATCAGATTCAAGCTTCAAGTCCTTTGAGTCTCTCGACAGTCTCAGTAGTAATGAGGATCTTGGTGAAGACAACTATGATTCTTTGACAAAAATGGCAAAAGATTGGTTTGATAACATATCAGCCAAACTGGACGGGACTTTGGAGTTGATTACAGCGAGACTGAGGACCGGGCGGAATCCACTGTGATTGCAGAGTTTAATCGCATGCTCCGTTACATACAGCGATCTGATCACCACTACCCGATGTCAGACCGTGCCCAGACAAGGCTTCGACAGCTTCGTCGCCGTATTATCAAGACTTTTGTCGAAAGCATATTTGACAAGGAGCCATCCTACTTTTCACCAGAGGGGGTCTAGAGGATATCATAACCGTGGAATCGGTCTTTTTGGCCTTTTGCAGCAAATGAGAAACGCCCAAAGAAATTGACTCTGCATCACTCAGAGCCGAGCTCCTTTACACGCAAGAGAAAGGGATGAAGCTGTTTGCCATCTCAGTCTTGAGTGGTTTCAAGGGCGACCGACTATACCAAGCCATGTATCTTTCCGAAACAAGCGGAATCTCGGACAGCAAATTGCCGCTTGAGAAATCAGATTTCAAAAATTCTGTTCGAAACTCTCCATTACCCTGTCAATCGAGGGAAATATTGGTCTGAAGACTCTAACAGTCTCTGGCAAGAAGCATCTATCGGCAGCTTTTACAGCCATCAATGGACATTCTGTGCCCCCCTCTTCTCCACAGAAGACAGCACCTACGATATGACTATACATAAGCATTCTATCCTACCCTTCACTGAAAGGTACGGCGAGTCAGTGAACGAAGGTTCCGAAGAAGCCACCAAATACAAAATCCACGATCGTCATATCGAAACCAATGGCTCGGTGAGTTAAAAAGAATAACCAGATTATATTTCTTTTCGTCACTGGCGACTAATACTTCAGGCTCAGGAGATGCACAAGAGAGTTTATGTTGCCATAAGACTAGTCGCCGATGCCCAGTTCTACCTTGATTCGTGGGCGCATGAACTAGTCATGCTAGGAAAGATCCGAGAGCTGAACCAAAAGCACATCGTCAACGACATCGCTGCATTCCGTCGAGGCGAAAAGGAGCTTTATTTCATGTCTGAATGGACTACTGGCGGCAATCTAAGGAGTTTTTGGAAGACCTTCCAACGACGCTTGACCGGGAGCTTGGTGAAGTCTGTGATTGAGCAGCTGTATGGGTTAGCACATGCTTTTATAGAAGTTGATCGCCTAACAGCCCACGATGTTTTCTTCATCCATGGCAATCTAAAGCCAGAAAACATACTCTGGTTCAAGGATGTGAGCGCGGTGCGTGGAAAAGTAGGTGTCTTAAAGGTAAGCTACCAATCTTATCATACCCAGCTTCAAACCAGGGTTCAAGGCGAAACATACAAAGCTCGGAGGTATGGACTGCCCGAGGATTCTGCCGCAGAGTTGGCAGGGACAATGCTGGTTAGGGAGCAATCTCGAATGGATGATATATGGGCTATGGGGTGCATTACTCTGGAATTTCTCGTCTGACTTTTGTACGGCTCTGCCGAGCTGGACAGGTTCAACGGGAGTATCAAGCGAGAATACTCCGATCCGGATTTTGAAGAGCGCTTTTGGGAACTGGGCAAGGTCCATCATGTTGCAGTGAACTGGATGGACCACATGGCCCAGGATCCTGCCTGCAAGGAAGGGGAGACCGCTTTGGGTAACCTACTGGCGCTCATCAGGGACCGTCTCCTTGTAATTGCAGAATGTGAGACGGCACCTATCATTCCTTTCAGGGTCTCTGCCGGTATACCAAACACGGGTAATGAAAATATACCCCAACGAAATGGGAACCTTTCAGAATCTACGGAGCGGGGCCGTGCTGGGTCAAAGGAGTTGTCAGATTGCATGTATCAAATTCTTACTGGCGGTACGAGTGAAAGTTATTGGCTCGCAAGTGCTCCTCTGCCGCCACCGGATAGAGAGGGCGGCGACTCTTATCCAAAATCATCACAATACCTATCCTCGGGAGGAAGTATTTGAGAGATAGTCTTTGCTATGGAGATGATTCAGCCAGAGGGCTCTCGGATTCGTAACTTCTGAATTAACAAGACGCGAGAATGACGCAGAGCACTGGCAGACAGCTACGTAATGCTCCAGAAACATTTATCTACAAGCTATCTGGGGTTGAAGGCTTAGAGCGTATACTCAGTCCCTTGAGCAGAATACAAGTTGCCTTGAAGGATCCGGCTCCAATGGTGACAGAGTTTGTCAAAAATAAAACAAAATTCATAATATTACATATATCTCGAAATTCCATATGAATCTGTTAAAAAATTCACATTCCAAAAATATACGTCATAGCCTTTGCATTTCTTTATTACAATGTAGTTATTTCCGAAGTAGTTGCAGAATTCATCTCGGGATTCAATCAGCTGATGCGGTATCTACTCGCACTAATATTTTCACGATCGACAGCAATACCAAGAACACCTATATTAATGATCCAACTGAGACATTTTAGAATAGTAGGAAGTGTTTGCACAATCCCGCACATTTATTTACACTATTAACATCTGATAGCTCTCGTCGGTGGAGACTAAATGATCACGTGCTGATAAGATCAACTGGACATCATGAGTAATATTTTAGCAGGTTCATTTTTCAATTATCATGACAGAAAACGGTCAAACTCCAGAGCTATTGCTCTATTCAGTTACTGAATAAACTCGTAGCAAGTAAGTGACTTTGAGATTATAGCATTGAAAAAGCATTACTTAGTCTAATCGATTACTTTTAATATTCGTGGAGCCTTGAAGGACCGTTGAACTGGAATGTCCAGGGTAGTCCTGCTTGCTGAACTTCTAGAGCTCAACCAATAACGGCTTTGCAAAAAGATCGTACTATGTACGTGCTAAAAAAAAGAGGCGGCAGATCTATCATCCGACCAGCCAGCCTCAAGACGGACAATTAACCCGATTCCCCCGACTTTTACGTTATGCATCCACATACACAGTCAGACTAACAGAAAACGTATGATGAACCGATATCCCAGAGTATGTTTGTCCAATAGTCCGAAACGTGGCTGACAGCTTATCAGCAATGCTAGGGTCTGGACCCTTGGCAAAGCAAACATAACGCATCACGATAAGCAATTCGATGGCTCAATTGAGAGAATATTTTCAGCTCACCCTCGTCCTCGCTGTCACACTCGCGCTTGGCCTAACGCGACAGCGAAATACGAGGCATTGCGACGAAAGGAAGCTAAACTGTGATAAGAAAGAATTTTGTCGTCGCAGTATGAGACTCACTTTGATCTTTAGTGTCAGTAACGGATGATCGATAATCACTGGAATGCCAATTCTTGACCAGTAATAATTTAATAAAATGATTCATCCTCAGCCCAGAGCCGCACCAATGCAACCATAACCGTAAAAACGTTGCACCCATGCAAAATCATTCCCAAACGGGGGAGCTGTTCATAAGCGAGGTGTCAGCTCAAGTCCACCCTCTCGGGCGCCCGCGGACTCCTTGAATAGTGGGTATCAAATCCACCTCAACACCAATAACAAACGCCGTCTCCGTCGGAACGGACTGATTGATAGGACTGCCAAGATGGGGGCTTACAGTGTTGCATCAGTAGAAGAAAAAAGTATCCGGTCTGGAATTTGCCCGCGGGGGCCCGGTCTGGAGCAATATTCGCTTCCGATCGATTAAAAGAAGCTTTGGCCCTGTATCCGTGACATGTCCGACTCCGTTTAGCTCTTATTATTCTTTTGTTCTGGAAGTCCGCGGCTGGTTTATTCAGATTATCTGAACTCCGCTGAGGCCAAGAGATTGAATCACAATCACAAAACTCCATCGAAACTCCGCATCTACTATGAATTATTAAATTGCCATATAATATCTGTTTTGTGTTGAGATATTCAATTAATTCGCCACTCAAGTTATCTCAACCAGTGCAATCGCCAACATGACAGAAGACAAAGGGGATTTGTCCTCTCACAGCAAACACGAAGATCTGGGCACAGCATCAACCGCCAACAGCGTTCAAGATGGCCCTGCAGATGAACATACCGAAAAGCCCAAAACGGATATTAATCAACAGATCGGTGCTCTTGCGCGACAGCTTTCACGGGTATCGACAACAGCTGGTGCAGAACTTCACGCCTTCTCACCTCAGCCGGGGACGAAATTGGATCCGAGTTCGCCAAACTTTGATCCTCGAGCATGGGTCAAGGCTTTTGTGAAGTTGGTTGAGTCAGAGGATGGTTCAGCACCGACACGAAGTCTTGGTGTTGCGTTCAAGAACCTGAATGTTTTTGGATGGGGCACTGGGGCTGAGCATCAGAAGACCTTTGTGGATTATCCTATGGATGCCGTGTCGTATCTTGCTGGACTTGTTGGAGGCGGTAACAAGCGACGTGTCGATATTCTTCGCAACTTTGAAGGTGTCATTGAACAGGGAGAATTGCTTCTCGTGCTAGGCCCTCCTGGATCCGGTTGTTCTACGTTTCTCAAGACCATTGCAGGAGAGACAGCTGGTCTGGAGGTTGGATCTGATTCTTACATGAACTTTCGAGGTATGTGACTCCCGCCCTCTCAAGAAACAATTTAACATCTCTAGGTATCGACGAGAGTCACATGCGCTCCTCCTTTAGAGGAGATGTCCTCTACAACGCAGAGATAGACTGCCATCTCGCCCATCTCACAGTCGGCGAAACCCTCTCCTTCGCCTCAAGCGCCCACTCCCTCCGCCACGTCCCCGGCGGTGTAACCCGCTCGCAAGCCGACACCATGATGCGCGATGTAATGATGGCAATCTTCGGCATCAGCCACACCGTCGATACTCGCGTCGGCGACGACTTTGTCCGCGGTGTGAGCGGCGGTGAGAGGAAGCGCGTTAGTATTGCTGAGGCTGCTCTCACGGGAGCTAAGCTTCAGTGCTGGGATAATACTACCCGCGGACTGGACAGCGGAAATGCTATCAACTTTTGCCGGAATCTAAGACTTCAGGCTGATCTTGTTGGTGTGGCTGCTGCGGTGGCTATTTACCAGGCTCCGCAGTCAGCTTACGAGGTAAGCATCATATCATCTGTCTGAGTGAGACGGAAACACCATATGCAAACACGGGAAACTAACGGGATGTAGTTATTCGATCGTGTGACAGTTTTATATGAGGGGCATCAGATTTTCTTTGGAAGGATTCATGAAGCGAAACGGTACTTTGAGAACCTTGGCTTTGAGTGTAAGTCGACCACCATCTTACTGTGATATGCGCTGACATGACAGGCCCCGATCGTCAAACGACACCTGACTTTCTCACCTCCATGACAAGTCCCCAAGAACGACGCGTAAGACCAGGTTTCGAACACACAGCCCCCCGGACCCCCCAAGAATTCGCAGAGCGATGGCAAGCCAGCGAACATCGCAAACAACTCGCCCGCGAATTGTCAGAATATGAGCAGAACCACCCTCGTTCAGAGCGTCTGGCAGATTACAAGCACTCCCGCCGTGCAGAGCAGTTTAAGAACCAGCGGTCCAAGTCGCCGTATACGATCTCGTATCTTGCGCAGGTGAAGCTTACGCTTTGGCGAGGATGGCGACGACTCCTTGCGGATCCGGGGTTTACTATTGCCTCGTTGATCTTTAATTTGATCATGGCTCTTGTGCTGGGGAGTATGTTTTTTGATCTGCCGGATGACAGTTCGAGTTTTTATTACCGTGGTGGTTTGATCTTTTTTGCGTTGTTGTTTAACGCTTTTGCTAGTCAGCTTGAGGTACGTGGTCCGTCCACCATCATCTAGTGAGTTCTAACGTGTCTAGGTCTTGACGGTATATGCCGAACGGCCTGTTGTCGAAAAGCATAACCGATATGCCTTCTACCATCAATCCGCCCAGGCCATCGCAAGCTACATGATCGATCTTCCCTACAAGACAGTCAACATGATCATCTTCAACCTCATCATCTACTTCATGGCGCATCTTCGACGAGAACCCGGAAACTTCTTCTTCTTCTGTCTCACTTCCTACCTCACCACGCTCGTCATGTCCTGCATCTACCGAACTCTCGCATGCGTCACCCGTACGACTCATCAAGCCATGGTTCCTGTATCGATTCTGAGTCTTGGACTCATGATTTATACTGGATTTACTATGCCTACGGATTACATGCTTGGATGGTCGAGGTGGATGAACTATATCAATCCTCTGGCTTATGCATTTGAAGCGTTGATGGCGAATGAGTTTCATAACCGGGAGTTTGCATGTGCAAGCATGGTTCCTCAAGGCCCTGGTTATGACAATCTTCCTGCCAATTCGACCATTTGCTCTGTTGTTGGTGCCCTGCCTGGATCATCTATGGTTGATGGTGATCGGTATATCAACATGTCATACAAGTACTACAACGCACACAAATGGCGGTATGTTCTCTACCTCTCTGACGTCGACCTTTACTAACTTGGCACAGTAACGTTGGCATTCTTTTGGCTTTCCTCGCTGGGTTCCTTGTCTTCTACATCCTTGCCGCCGAGCATGCAAAGCCCCCCAGGAGCAAGGGTGAGATTCTCGTGTTCCGCAAGGGACGTATGCCTCCAAACTTTGAGAAGTCTGAGGACACGGATGTTGAAGCTCAGACAACTGATCGCCCTGTCGTTGCTGAGAAGGGTACCAACAATGCCACAAGCGGTCTCACTGCTGGTGCTTCTGTGTTCCATTGGGAGGATCTTTGCTATGACATTCAGATCAAGGGTAAGGATCGACGGTTGTTGGATAACGTCGATGGTTGGGTCAAGCCTGGTTTGTCAACTGCTTTGATGGTATGTTTCCCCTCTATCACTCTACGACAAGACCTCACTGACTATTTTCAGGGCGTGTCCGGTGCTGGAAAAACGACCCTTCTCGACGTCCTCGCCACACGAGTCACAATGGGCATCGTCAGCGGAAACACCCATATCGACGGCCTCTCCACCGATTCCTCATTCCAACACCGCGTCGGCTACGTCCAACAACAAGACCTCCACCTCAACACAATGACTGTCCGCGAAGCCCTCGAATTTAGCGCCCTCCTCCGCCAATCCGCTGAAATCTCCCGCCAAGATAAGCTCAACTATGTTGAACACGTCATTGACATGCTAGACATGGAAGAGTTCTCAGACGCTGTTATCGGAACACCTGGCGAGGGACTCAATGTCGAGCAGAGGAAGAGATTGACTATTGGTGTTGAACTTGCTGCACGACCTCAGTTACTCGTCTTTTTGGATGAGCCGACGTCGGGGTTGGATTCGCAGACTTCGTGGGCGATTTGTGATCTTATTGAGAAGCTTACTGCCAGTGGACAGGCCGTGTTGTGTACGATTCATCAACCTTCTGCCATGTTGTTTCAGCGATTTGATCGATTGCTCTTGCTTGCTCCTGGAGGAAAGACAGTGTATTTCGGAGGTATGTTTCCCTTTACCAAAATTCATGAGCGTCACTGATATTTTTAGACCTCGGAGACCAGTCACAGACTCTTCTCAAGTACTTCGAACGAAACGGCGCTCCTCCCTGCCCCCAAGATGCGAACCCCGCCGAGTACATGCTCGAAATCATTCAACCCTCCAACGACGAAGACATCGAGGACATCAACTGGCATCAGATCTGGAGGAGCTCACCTGAGTTCCAGGACGTCAAGAAGGAACTTCAGCGGCTCAACTCTCTTCCATCTACACGACCAGGGGGTGCTACTACTTTGGAGAACGGTGATGCGTCTCAGCATCAGGAGTTCGTTGCATCGTTTTGGACGCAGTTCCGTGAGGTTTTGATCCGTACTTGGAAGCACTTTTGGAGATCTCCTACGTATATCTGGTCCAAGACTGTCTTGATCATCTTATCGGTATGATGCTTCTCACTGCAGATGATGCATTGACTAACATTGCGTAGTCTCTTTACATCGGATTTACGTTTGAAGCCAAGAACACGATTCAGGGTCTGCAGAACCAACTGTACGCCATTTTCATGTACATGGTTCTTTTCCAGAGCATCAGCGATCAGGTCATGCCCATGTTTGTACCTCAACGTGCCTTGTACGAAGTCCGTGAGAGACCATCCAAGATCTACCGCTGGAATAGTAAGTCACCTGGTCTCTACATCAAATACGTATCTGACAATGGCGGCAGCATACATCTTGTCCAACGTCCTTGTCGAAGCAGCCTGGAACACCCTCATGGCTGTGATTATCTACTTCTGCTGGTACTACCCTGTCGGTTTCGTTCAGAACACCACGTCCGATGATCAGGCAATTCGAGGCTTCCTCGTGTTCTTGTACTTGTGGATGTTCATGCTTTTTACGAGTACATTTTCCCACTTTGCGATTGTCTGCATTGGTTCACCTGAGGAGGCTGGTGTTCTTGCGACTCTTCTCTGGATGCTTTGCATTGCCTTTTGCGGGTAAGTCTTCATTCTCACTAACAATTTCCATATACTAACTTAACCCTCAGTGTTGGTGTCACTTACAACGACATTCCTACCTTTTGGACCTTCATGTACCGCGTTTCACCCGCAACATACATTGTCGGTGGCATCATGTCCACCGCAGTATGGGGTTCCGACGTCGTCTGTGCAGACAACGAAGTTCTTCAGATGCTTGTACCTGGAAACATGACCTGCGGTGACTTCATGGGACCTTTCGTAGACGCTGCTGGTGGTTATCTCCTCGATCGCTCATCCACCGATGTTTGCAAGTATTGCTCGTTGGCTTCGACGGAAGAGTTCTTGGCGAGGTTTAGTATTGACTATGATGATCGATGGTGGCATTTTGGTTTGTTGTGGGTGTATATCATTGTCAACGTTGCTGGTGCACTTGGTCTGTACTGGTTGTTCAGAGTACCAAGGGGTAGTGGTGTCAAGAGGGCTTGAGCTGGGTGTGAAGCTTGAGTGTATCATTCTTTTCGTGGTAGCGTCTTCACATGGACTTGAAGCGCAGAGTATTAGAGTATATAGAATATTTAACTAAATTTAATTACTGGACTCAAGGAACAATAAGGGAATGCTATGTGACCCAGAGTGAACAAGAGGATACAAGAAGTGAAAACAAATCAACAAGCCCATCCTACTCAAGTTTGCTACTGACGATGTTATCGCAAGAAGTCTTATCGGGGCATAGATCAATTAAATCCTGGATGAAGACAGCAGGAAGATCAAAGTAGCAAGTAGGAATCGTACCCCAAGCCATGTTGTCCACATCGACACCTTCAGCAGGACTGAGAGCACAGTCAAGAATAGCACGGTTGTACTGGTCCCGATTGCCAAGACCATAGCTGGCCATCTTCTCGTAGATATCCTCCTCAACCTCCTCCCATTGTGTAGCCTTTCGCATGATGTGGAAGCAGTACTCCTCACCCTCTCTAAGAGCCATCCATTGACGACCAGGTGAGTATCCACAGTCCGCTCGGCTTTCATAATGCTTATCAGCAACGAGGTGTAAGCCACCAGCCTTCATAACGTTATTAGCAATCTTTGGCTTAATATTCTGGGTGATTGGGTCGAGAGTCTCCGTCACAACGCGAGCGTCGTCGTTGAGTAGGAACCATCTGCCACTGAAGAAGTTGGTAATTCTTGACTTGTACCAGGGATTGGGATTGGGATCGGGAAGGGAACTGTACTCTTCGGGATTACCGCCCTTGGGAACTCCCATGACGGCGGCGAGCGTATCGTCCAGCCTTCCTGAGGTGACTTTGAAGATTTGAGCCAGGCCGGCTGAGATGCTGCCTTGGTCGATCTCTTCTCCCTCCCCATCATCGATGAGACTGAAGATGGAACCGAAGATACTAAAGCCAGTAGAGTAAGCAGGCTATTGAGGTTAGCCACCGAGTGATGGTAAAATGAGACAAGAACAAAAACTTACATTCGAAGAAAGACCACCGAGAGCACCGCCAATAGAAGCGGCAGCAGACAGCCATTTCACTATATCAGAAGTGTCACAATCTGCGCCTTGGAAGTCCGTCACCATCTGGCCAATTTCGAGGCCGGTGACGAGCGTCTCATCGACGAGTCCAGCCTTGAGGGCCTTGAACTTGGTGTGGACGCCCTTGGCAGCCTGGAAGATCCAGTCTCAAACGTTCGGCAATAAATAAGGCAGGAGGTCTCGTGGAAGATGTTACCCGTTGATTACAAGGTTATTGCATGGGGAAGCTTGATTTCGGGGGTTGTAATGGTGACTCCGCGCAACAATTCGTTTGGCCACTGTCACGGCACTGCCTCAGCTATCTCACTTTGACCTGTCACGATGGATAATACTGAGATGCAATTGAATCCTTCTACATACTCCTCTATGGTATGATTCTTTCGCACAGCCCAGTGGATTCAACAGTGAGCGATATGTTTCCTTGTTGAATTGAACATCCTAACTACTTATCTAATCTTAGCGCTCGAATACTCCATTCCGTCTCGGCATTTGTCCCGGCAATTCTTACTTCTGGGACGGAGGCTTGGGGAGACTAAACCCGAAAGACAGTAACGTCTCCATATCCTGCTTCTTGAGATACTCCTCAAAGCTATCCGTCTTGACAGGCTTCTTCAACTGCTCAGGTGTAATAACACCCTCAATTCCCTCAGTGTATCCATGCTCTCCTAGATACGCAGCTCCATCGAGGACTTCATACGGCAGACCTGTCTTTTGATGCATTTCCTCCTCGGTCATTGACTGGAAAACAGCCGGCTTGCCAGTAACTCTTGTCCAAGTGTCCATGGCCTCGAGGATGGTCAAATCGCTGTCATAAGCGAGGAGCTTTGTTCTAACGGGCTCATCCTCAATGAGAGCTCGGACAAAGGGCCCAGCTGAGTTTCCAGTATCGATGATAGGTAGTCGGAGGCTTCTAGATGCAGGGACTGCGAGGACATATTCTCCAGTCCCTGAGTCTTTCTTAGGATACAAGAAAGCATTGGAAGCGTAGGCAGCAATGTAGATGTACGATGTTTTCCTTGCAAGCTCAGGCATTTCAGTGTCGATGTACTTGACAGCCGCAGCTTTAGTCTCCCAGTGGTGAGAATTGGGGTACTTTCCCTTGGAAACATCCTTCATGGGTCCCAGGGCAGAGTAGATGTATTTCTCTAGGGTAGTTGTCTTAGAAGCAGCATAAGCAGCATTTTTGACGTGCAGAAGCTCCGTGTCATAACCGATCTGTTGACTCGTAGCCTGGTCTTTGCCTTCAGCGAGGGCGGTTACATAAGGTGCCCAGAAGTCGGTGTTGACAAAAATGGCGTGGGCACCTCCAAAGGCTTTGACGAGAGACTCAGCGTCGTTCATGTCTGCTTCAACGATTTCGGCTCCGAGGGTTTGAAGAGCTTGGGCCTTGGGGGAAGTTGAGCGGCGGGTGATGGCTCGGACGTGCCAGTTTGGAAGATTGAGGAAGGTTTTGGCGACTGAACCGCCTTGAGTGCCTGTGGCGCCGACAACTGCAATGGTTTTGGTAGACATCATGAGGTAGAACTTGGTAGTATTGGTGATCAAGAAATGATATTTGAGTTGGTCTGTGTGGCAGGATGAATATGGGATTCAGAGTGTACCTGAATATCATACTTATAGTAAACGAGATCTCGGCTTTAATATTTGACTTTTTCCTTTTCTCCATGGTTGCTAATTATTCTATGATGTTGACGATAGCCTCAATCGCTGAATGGAACCAAAAACAGTAAGCCACCAAAGACAGCATGAGATCGACACTTTGGCTGACTGGCGTGCTGAACTGTGATTGGTCAAAAAACCGTAAGCCAGTTTCGCCCCCACGGATCTCGGACTTATCGTGCGCTTTCCTCCAGAGGAAGGAAGAATTCAACTCTGACATAATTTGATGAGAGCATTACCTGCAATTCATACCCAGTGGATTGACCGCACAGCTATGCGAGAAACAGGCAGGGATACTGAGGCCAATGAAGCTGCCACTATCTCCATGAAGCGCTCGAGTGACAGGGATGATGACGCTCCACCCGCCAATCGTCGCGTACTGACTCCAGCGCGGAGGGAGCAGAATCGACTGGCGCAGAAAACCTTTCGTATGTTTGTTGCTGGTTGTGTTTCTACCCCGCTAATGAGTGTCCCATAGGTGAGCGACAGAAACAAGAGCGCTCGAGATTGCAGAAAGAGAAGGCTCAAGCATCACGCGGACAGCGGTTCAGACCACTTTTGAAGCGTGATGACGCCTCCTCGAATGACAGTCCGAAACCATCACAAGCAGGTGAAGAACTATCACAAAGTCCAGGAGAGGGAGTTGAAAACATAGATAGGCTTATCGACGACACCAACTCCCCACCTGACAATGGCACAGACGGAAGCTCCAAGTCTAATTTCCCAGACCTTTACCTTAACATGCTTCAATTCTCACCAACAACTCTCTTCACATCCTGTCTCACCAACGCAGTCTCCCTCGGGTTTGATCTCTCTCGTATCGCAGACTGTGGTGTAGAACATCTCTCACCATTTTACCAACCTAATCTCTCAACTACACTCGACTATTCCGCCCTCATACAAGCAGGATCAAATATTCTCTCATCCTTCAATAACACCAACATTCCTATCCATCTACGCCCAACCATGGCACAGGTTCTCATACCGCATCATATGAGCCTAGATCTAATTCCCTTCCCATTCCTTCGTGAGCGAGCGATTATGTTATCAGCTGCAATGCCGCATGCTTTCAATAACTGGGAACTCAAAGTGGATGTCTACGAACGCGGTGGGCTGACGATATGGAGATTGAAGCATGAGAGAGGGTCGAGTGTCAGAGATAGTTATCCGCCTTGGGATATGAAGAGTTGGGAGGCTGCGCCGTGGTTTCTTAAAAAGTGGTGTATGCTTATGGGGAAGGAATATGACAAGTTGTATAATCAGAGCATTGGGTGGCAGGTTGTGAGGGATATGATATGCTCGAAGGATGCGCTTCAATTGACGAATGGTTGAGAAAGTTTACATGAGGTTGTAATAAATTATACCAGACATGCAGGCGTCTTGTTTGGCCTGCGAGATGAGCAGTTGTAATGGGCTCACAGCAGTAAGAGACTTAGTACAGCCGTTTTAGTCATGGTTTTAGTAATTTGCTTGTTGATTAACACGTGAATCTTACGCTCGTTTTTGATATTTTGAGACAGTAACTAGCTTAAGGATTACGGAATGGTCTTCCATCCTGGAGCTCAGCCACTACCTCTGGAGCTCTATCCAAGTCCACAACTGAGACTATCTTAGTTGAGCTATTTACCAATTAATTGTTACGGTAAGTAGTTCCTGAGACGCAACTCACCAATTCTGCATTAGCTGAAACCTAGAATGGTCCAAAGGTGCGCCTCCCAGGTTTCAAACTCCCTTCCGTTATTCGGCATACCAAGGCATCTAACCACAACACCAAGGTGCAAAAAGGAAATGCTCTGGAGCGTCTAGTAATGCGTAATCAGGGAATCGAACCCTGGGCTCCCCGACGTTACTCGAATGGCAACGGAGAATTTTACCACTAAACCAATTACGCTGGTTGTTGTGAGACTTTGAATCATCCACCACCATATCCTGCAGCGAGAATAGCACTTGTTTCATCTGCGAGGCAGAGTGGACTTTGCCAACTTAAAGAGTTCCTGAATGCTTCTCCTGATATGTTTTCTTTCATCAAATGTAGACAAGTTATTATATGAGAGGTGGGAAGCTTTGTGAGAAGCTCAGTAGCTCTCATAAACAACCTAAACCATGATAGCACTCAAGTCGAAGCTGAGCTACAAGATATCTAGCAAGCTAACGCACTAACGGGACCCGGAGAGTCGATCGATAATGTCGCGAGCACCGAACTTTGAGAATTCGTCCAGGGTCTCTTGGTACAGCTGCCCCGCCAGACGCTGTCCTTCAGACTTATACACGATGGGCACCATTCTGGGTTGAAAGACTTAGCAAGAGAAATGGCATAGTAATCGGCAGAAACTACTCACGGCTGGACTTTTGCGTCCTCGATGTACTGCCCATGTCCTTCCTCTCCAACTGTCGTAACAGCGTGAACAATTGTTCGAGCACCAATAGAGCTTTTCCGACCGAAAAGGAAGACGTAGACAACAAAGCCGGCGTAAAGAAATCCTCGAAACTCCCTCGATATGTTTGAGTCGCCACAAAGGCCAGGGTTTGCACAAGACACAATGACGTCAGATGGAGATACGTGCTTACTGAGCTCCATTAGAAACAATTGACCGAGGAGCTTTGTTGTTGAATATCGATCCATCAAATCCCACTTAGACATCTTGTGCTTGAAAGCCGAGAGCAGGGGTTTCTCATCTCGTTCGTGGAACTTGGCCCAGGCTGCCATGTCGGATGATGATACGCAGATGCGCCCCGGTTGGTCCTTAGTCCTTTTTGCTTTGACGATAGGCAGCAAGAGGATGATGAGAAGCATATTTGATAGGTAGTTGACTTGAAAGCCTTCCTCGTATCCGTCTGAAGTGAAGTCCTCGACTCCTTTCTGTATTCCCGCGTTGAGGATGACAATATCAAGTTGTTGGAGCTGGTCGGTACGCTTTGTAAATTCTAGAATCGAGTCATATGATAAAAGGTCTAACTTCCAGACCTCGACGAAACCAGAGGGAAGGCCTCGACCAGTAGAGAGATCACGTAGCGCCTTCTCAATTTTCCCGTCATCACGTACCGTTACGATGACTTTGCATCCCAGATCAAGAAGCTGACGCGCTGTTTCTAGACCTAATCCACTACTCGCGCCCGTGACAATAGCAGTCTTCCCCTCCAGGTTCACATCCTTTCGAGAAACGGGCGGGGGAGTGACAAAAACCTGGCGGTAATAAAATTGAAGCTGACTCGCCCTCCTTTCGGGTGAGATATTGAAGAATGTAGTCATATTGAGTACTGAAGAGTGAGACAGTCAACTTGTTCGGGGCAGATGGAACAGCCACTATTATGTGCACGGTAGCTTTAGAAATTAGAAGTGAGTGGAGGGATGTCAAAGACGTCCGTCATTGGATCCTTCGGAGAATACATCGAAGATCCCCGAGCGCTGCATATTACCGAATTGGGTAATCTGAATCTGATCACCCCGCATTGTGTTTTGCGGGCAGATCATACGCGAAGCTTGATTTTTCGACGGATCTTGTGGTTACTGTAGTTAATATGTTTATGGGTCATAGTCAAATGCCTGGACATGTCATCTGAAGACTATGAGTTTGTTGGGCAGAGAGGAAGAAGGAGGGAGGTATAGTAGATTCTTCGTTGTCAAAGCTCATCCCCGTACAGGACCAAAGGAAATGTCCTTGCTTTTGGGTCTTGCCCGTGGTCGGAGTATATACATGGTATTGACCCAATATAAGGTGTGCGGTTGCTATTCAAGCTTCGCTTCAGTTGGGCTGGGTTCTGAGGGGGAAATATCCATCAGGCATAGGTTCGAGATGCCATATCTTAGGTGCTGCTTCGTCGAACGCCGCTGACCATTCTAATCTCAAATCTTTAGGGAGTTCCCAACCAAGGTTATCGTCCCGAAGTCTCATTCTGACCAGATGTCGCCTTTCACATGCAGTTTTGCCATTGACAAATCCTTCCCGTCGGTGCAATATGGTCAAGTTGTTGACGAAATGTATGTCACCAGCCTGGGTATCAATCTCAAGCTGCGCCGCCGTGGCAATGGCCTCTATCGCATCAAGGGCTTCAGCCTGGCGCGGACTAACGCGTGGAAGGCCTGAAGAACGTGGATGAGCGGTACTTCCTGTCAACGCTACTCGGCTGAGGTTAATGATGACCTTTCCCTTGTGATGGAACAGCACAGGCCTGCACTGGTAATGGGGCCTATCGCAATCGTGATACGTTAGACAGAGAGGTCCCGCTCGAACGAGACTAGGGCACATACATAGCGAACGGCCAATCAGATTGAGCAAGCGCGTCGATCAGATCGGGTCGACTTGCTGCTAGGATGTTGTAGATAGCGTAGGCCGATGCAAGAATACATTTGCCTCCCGCTGCGGCAGTACCCCGTGTAAGCCAGCTAATAATGTCACCAGCTTCCTCGTTGTGAAAGGTCGGAGCGTTAAGTTAGCAAAGAACCCCGCGACCGGGAGAAATAAGGCCGAAGCAACTTACTATCGGCTCCCTAGAGTGGCGATGGTGTCTAGCCTTGAGCTTAGATGAGTTGTCTGCGATAATGTGAACTAAGAGTTATGTCAGTTCACATGACATGAATATGAATAGCATAAATCGGCCGGGGTTAGAAAACCTAATATATTGCCCTTTTTGTCCTGCCGACCATGGCGATTGGCAATGTAAGTCTGAATGCCAAGATAGAGAAGAGTAAGATCCTCAACTGAGTATTTCTGTGGGTTCAACCCGCGGATGAGACCAAAGCCCTTGCCATGATAGACGTCGTGGCAAATCTTGCCCAACCGGAGCCCTAAGACAGGAAGGGGAAAGTTGTCTCGAGAAATGAGATCGCCGTCAAGATTCAATGCTGCTTTAGGCTTAGCCGGGAAACCCTATGGTTGACTAGCGCGAGTCACGTGTCCACGGAACCATGCGGCGAGGGAGTTACAAAAGTGGAACATAACGAACTTTTAAAATACCTCAGGGCATTCTCGGTCTCCTTCAGATCAGATTCACTTAGACTGTAAACGTAGTCTGACTGATCCACGAATTGAGTGCCAGTCCAAGCCATGGGCCCATCGAGCATCTCTGGGAAGCCTTCGGGGAGCCTTGCCGGCGCGTCTGACAGGTGAGTCGCATAGCCAGTTGCTACAGGAGCTGGTGAAACAGCTAGGGCTGTGCTAACTGCGAATCTAGCGGTATAGGGAGCCATCGTGATGATCACCAAGCGAGGAGTTCGGGGATGGGCATGTCAGTTGGCTGCTCGGATATCAATGCACGTATACAGCAAAACGCATAAAACGGGAGGAGGAGGGTCGCTTGAGTAATGTTCGTTTCAGGTAAGGTGCGGCTTAGTAGGAGTAAATGCTACGAGACCTCAATGTTGGGCGTACTTTAGGTGTTGCAAGAGTTCGGTGACATAGGGTTCGTGATGAGCAAGCTCATGAGGTGAAAGAATAAGACTGGCAACCGGATGAATAGTCTGATTTAGGCGCTTAGACCAGAAAAAGTTGGTAGCAGAGAGGAAATAAAAAGAAGATAGTTCGTTCATAAGTACCGTGCTTATCATTAAATTTGAATCATAATTATTACCGAAATATGTCGCTCCCACTGACTTTGTTTTATATCTATCATAATTGACCGATCTCTCCTTCTCTTCTCCTGTCGTTTTGATTCGAGCTACCAGCCGCTATCGGTCCCTTAAAATGCTTAGGTCGTGATGTCTAAGACATTAATTAGATTAGTCTTGTCGGACCTCGTTCGATCCGGCCAAGGGGGTGACAGCGGCTGCAGCCGGTCAGAATAAGACCCTCCATCTAGTTCTCAAACTGGAATAGATTGGTGGAGGTCACCCCTCCGATGCAATCAGCCACTAGGGTTCTCGGCAGTCCTTGATACAGCTTCCGTGCATTGCCGACCCAGATATATTGAGCAGACATACGTCTGGGTGCACTCTGCTCCCGAATCCTGCGAGAAACATGATTCATTATTCTTATTGCCGTAAATTGAGATATGCATGGCCTCTCTCGGTGTGGTGACATGCGAGCTGCTCGTTAGAGTTCTTGGACGTTCCGTCCAGGGCGATACGTCTATCGCAAAGTCCCGCCGCGTCCGCCTGAGAAGCCTCACAGTGTACATCCTTGTCCTTGATGCTTTGTGTGAGTTATTTCAACCCCCATCATGTACTTCACGATAGACCTTGCGTATCGGATGAACCAATATAATTGTGACAAGGCACGTCGTGGCGCGGTAGCCAGATCATGACATAAAATGTAAGCATTCTAAAGCAAAGTCGTATCCGCCTCTGACAAGACAAGACCTTCCGTCCACGCAAGGGTCTAAGAATACCCATCTGAGGCGCTCGAGAATACTAATATGTAGTAGGTTAGAAATATAGGCATGTAGAGCTACCAGATTACAGAGCCTAAAGAAGATTGAGAGGTAATATTGCATGTCCGAGTGGCGCACTCTGCCGTGCCGCATTCTGCCGTGCTACGCTCTGCCGTGTCGCATGTGCCGTGTCGCATCCTGCCGTGGCGCACTTTACTTAGTCGGCAACTTGTGAGACTCACTAGTGGGCAGAAAAAGGAATAAAGCATACAGAAGCGAGACAGCGGTGAATGTAAGTAACGGCGGTCAGAATTTTGAATATATCATAAGGCAAACTCCTATCTAGGTACAAACTCAGGTACCTATCCTTAAGCTATTACACTAGCCTTGGAAGCCTGCTTTCACTATCCTGTCACATCTCGAAATGAAATAGCTTCTCAGAATTCAGTGACAAACCTTTGGATAACGCAATAGAATATGGGAGCCACTAGTTATGCAGTACTATATCCCGTTAATGAGGCATATACCTGAAGACGATTATAAGAACTCTTTAAAATTTAACTAATTCATCAATAACCTGAGGTGTTTTCCAAAGAATATACTAAGTCTATACAAGCTATATAGAGTGAAACCACTACCTTTCCCATAGTCATCAGATTATAAAGTCGTACCCTTCTGCTTTTCCATCTCCTTCCTCTCCTCCTCTTCCACCTTATCGGGGTCTCGTGCTGTGCCCGCATCATTGAGCCAATCCCATTTGTCCAAATACCTGCAGATTTTCAGATCATGTTCGATAAATACAAAGATATAGAAACTTACGAAAGAATTCCAAAATAAGCATACGTCTCAGCCGTCTCGGTCGCCTCTGCTGGGCCTGTCTTTCCGACGCTGGGGCATTTCACCCAGAAATCCTTTCTGTTTTTCTGGTCTGGCCTCCATTCACCTGCATGGATCACGCCGGATAGGTCTTTGGCAATATTTGTGACAAACTTCAAGCCGTCTGCCAATTGGTCGTTAAGCTCAACTCTCACATGACGAGCTAAGGTAGCACTTACAAACTGGCTGCTTCAGTGCGGTCTTACTGTCCTCTTTTGAACGAGTGAACTTCTGTTTGAGCTTGCCCTCGTTGTCTGTGACTGTAATACCCCATAGGTGGCATCCTTTAGCATCAACAGCTTGCTTATCCACCACTATATAAACATAATAAGTATCAGGATTTCGAGTCAAGAATCGTAACTTACGTCTTTCGACTTTGGTTCCCTCGAGCTTTGAGCCATAGTAGTGGGCAAACTCATGAATCATGATACGAGTGAGAGTGTCCATGCCAAAGTTATCGATGTCAAGCCTGGTGCCTACGACTACCTTGTCAGCGTCTCGCACCGGCGACTTTTCGCTCGAACTGAATGAGAATCCATGGTTGCAAAAGGTCATGAGATCTTGCTCCATATAAGTCGAAGCATAGGTCGCAGCAGCACATATAGGCGGCGCTTTCATGCCTGGCAGGCTTTTGAGGTAGCGATTAGCATGAATGAAAGCACCGTTACACTGTTTGTTTTTTTCGTCTTGCAGTATTGGGAAAACTTCTTCGACTGCCTTCCCCACGTCATACCTATCTGGCTTAGTCTTTTCGTAGAACTGCCAGCTGTTGCTGCTTTCACACATGATCAAAGGCTTTTTGTTAAGTTGTTTTAGCACGCCGGAGAATCCCGTTTCTGGAAGCATTTTCCCCTCCACTAGGGCCTCATACATCCTGTCGAAGGTGTCTGCAATAAATGGGTCAGCCTGATAGTGCATCGGTCATACTTCACAAATAGCTTACATAGAACCCGATTGAAGTGTTTCTCTTTTGGATCATATCCGTTCTTCTTCGTCTCGTCTGTGGGTTCAAGGCCAACAATCCCACCCAGCCTCTTTGCGATACGATTCCACTTGATGGTATTCTCACGCGATACTCGTGTTTCTCTGGGTGGAGGCTGGGGCTGCTGTATACTAAGGGTTGATAAGGTTAGTCAAGGGTTAGGTTATGTTTTTGGACAACTTACAGAGCCAGGTCGACCCTTGCCTTGCGGACAAGTTCAACGACGTCCGAAAAGGCAGTATCTAGCCTTTGCCGTTGCCCTGCATCACAACTGGGGTCAATTTCCCACGTATAGCTGAGCTTTGGAACTTTGGGCTTCCTGGATGATACGAAGGGAATTAAAAGACCGATGAGGACTAAGGCAAATTTCATCTTGATGGGAAACCCGGAAGCTAGGAGATAGAGTCACCTTGATCGATCTCGGATCAGATAAGGATATCAAGGAGGAAGCAGAATGAGACAGAGTGAAATGCTATAAAGGATTACGACAATTGGTCCTCTTCAAGACCGAAAAAGGCGCTGCCACAGAGGAATTGACGCAAATATCGGAGATACATCAACGTTTAAGTATTGTATAAGTCGTTGTATTAGAAACACCGCAAAGTACCAATATCCCAGAGGATGCTTGTAGAGGTCGCATGCTAATTTCCTTCTGACTGTTATGAGAACCAACATCTATTCCTTCCCACCTACCTATGAAACACAACTTCTCCAAGGCGATTGGCCCATAGCGTCATTTCTGCCTTGTCTGTTGGTTGTTGAAATATCTCAAGCCAATAAACATGGCTTCTTAATCGCCAACGACTCAGCCGCCTAAGAATAGCCGCTCGACGGAACCTTAGTGTTGAAGAAAGTCCGAGCCCTGAACAAAGTTGGCTAAAAACATCATGTTGGTTGTGTGTTGGTTCGACATACACTAAGTAATCCCTGCCTCGGCGTTAAGGCGAAAGACTTATGACTCTATTGTAAGATAGCTTTACTCGATGTCTCCCGGGACATAGGGCAGAATATGTTAGAAACTAAAATAAATTATGCAAGTTATTTCCATTAATATTGGGATATCACAGTACAAGATATGAAGACATTATTATAACTGTAGGATATCTCATTTTCCTGGCTGATTCCGGTTTTGGCTTTGACCCCGAAGCTAACAAAAGTTGTGTTGGTTCAATATATACAACCAACAGACCCCACTGATCGGCTCACTCTAAGCAGCTGTGCGGTATGTTGGTTCTATGTTATTCATAGCGTAATACGAGTTTAAATTGAGAAGGAATGGGCGGGCGCTTAAAATTTCATTGAACGCCTCGTTGAGGCATAATACTGATAGTGGCCGTGATTATCTTGAATTTTGCATGAAATATGCTGTTGGTTGATGTAATAACCAAGAAAGGTTGGTTACCATCCCCTCTATCTTTAGAATACTCGGAGTTGAGCGATTGATGAGTACAACCTTTCATAAATAGCAACATACAACCAATTCTTTATAGGCGCTTATTTACTCAGAAAATCTCTCTTTCAATTGTGGGAAAAAAAAACCTCTTCTTTGTTATCTTGTCAGGCTCACGTTGAAACCTCTTACTGTATCTCCTTTGGTGTTCTCTTCATTCTTTCAAGTTCTTCTTCATTTCACAATGGTGTCGTGGGCTTTTCACCTTTTCACTTTCGTTTCTCTCACCTCATGTCTGAGTTCTGTTCAGAGCCAGGCACTTCCATCTGAGATCAGTCTGCCGGACTGGCTCAAGCTCCCTGGTGGTCCAGCTGGTCCTGACAGTACCACAAGTACTTCAGGCAAGTTTATAACCGCTGGGCCACCGAAAATCAGTCTACCAGATTCTGGAGGCTTCAAGACATTGCCAGTGACATTTCCTGGAGAAGGTCAGCCTAAACCTAGCAACACCTTTCCCAAGCATTCCGAGGCAGATGATGTACAGCACACTGCAACACTTTTCAATCATCACCCCACGTCCCTCAAGACAAATGACCTAACTCTACCTTCACTTCCCTCCATACCTCTTGATCTACCTGGCCCAATCCTTCCCACTATTGGCACTACATCTCCGGAAGGGACTACTACAGGTGAAGGCCAGACACCTTCTGGCACAGACCAAGAGTCTCGCACTTCTACACCATCCATGGATACTACAACAGAGCCATCGGACATAGCAGGTCTTCCGACGGAATCAGTTCCAACATCAATAGGCCTTGATGTTACTTTGTCATCTGATGAGGAGACTCGGCCTAGCGCATCACAGAGTCAAGAACCTTCTGAAACAGAGGGTATTGGAATGACCACGACGCCGCGGGCTCAACCCCCCAAGATCACCTCAGAAGCTGCAAATCCAAGGTCAACGGCAAGAAGTGACGAGCCGCGTGTGACGTCTTCCCGAGGAGCTACAGAAGGGAAGCAAACTATAGTCACAGGAACCGATGGTGCAATTGCGACTTGGAGTGCTGTTAGGGACCCTGAGCATTCAGATATATCTCACACCCAGACTCAAACTGATGATAACGGCGCTATCATCATCCTCTTTCCAGGAGGTTGGAAGTGGTCTCCAGTTGGACCAGTTGGAGTTCCTAAGCCAATTGTACCAGCTGTACCAGCCCCGACCACGAATCCTATTCCCCCAAAAGGCAAAGAGAATGATGATCCAGAGGATGAGGGTGGTGATGACAATAACAACGATGACGACGGCGATGATGATGATGATGATGAGAAGTGCACCACTAGTGCTCCACCAGAGTGTACTCTTACCGTCTCATACTTTACTCGGCAAGACGGCGAAGGAACAAGGTAGGCCATGCTAATAGACTTATAACCATGTCTATGTTTCTAACGTGTCAACAGTACCCAACTTGGAAAGTGTCCCCCCGTCACCGGATGCGTCTCGGGTGAACAAAGCACAACAACCACGACAGTCGCCACACATATTCCTCGTATCACGGGTGTTCCTGAACAAGAAGAGCCTGCAGATGAGGGATATACTCCAGGCCCCATGGATAAAGAGACCTCAGACTACCTCCATGAAGCTTTCATGAGATGGGGTATCGCAGGCGGTGCCACAGAAGATGACCCCGAAGCTGAATGCAATGGCATTTCCTTGGGGACTAACGGTGAATGTCTGGAAGCATTTCACAAAGCTTTCTGCGATATAGTGGAAGAGGATAAGATACAGCCTGTTTCCCGAAACCTTACCTACCAAGATATCGTTTCTGGAGATGACTTCAAGGCTATCATCACGGGTGCGCTGAGGAGAAGCCTTCGGAGTCGCGAGGCAAAATGTGGATGGCACGGGTTCCATTTCGAATGGACAGGCTCTAAAGGCGACTGTGAACTTTCGTGCTCCAAGGCGTTTGAAAGGCTTCAAACTCAGTGCGGCAACCCTCTTTTCCTTGGACTAGCTCGAGAGGGAACTATAGACGCAGGCTGTGGGAAATACAGCTACCGTGTTTTCAAACAACCTGTTCCTACCGCGTCAACTACCAAAGCGCCCTTGGAGACTTCAGCTTTAGTCTTTCCATCCATACCAAGCATCAAGGAGCCAGACTCGACCGGAACAATCCCTACATCTTTGATTTCCGTCACCAAGCAACCTGTTCCTACTTCCGAAGTACCCTCGTTGACTCGGATATTTCCATCGTTGCCAACCATTGAAGAACCTAAGCCTACAACCACCCAAGCTACCTTTAAGCTTCAAAACCTTCGGTGTAATAATAAAGATGATTTCAAAGGGCATCCCGAAATGGACGGCGTTGCTCTCCTGAAGGTAGGTAATGAGATTTGCCTCAATAAAAGGAATGTCTACATGTCACTCGGTGCGGATCCTATCACGGCAACGGGTCGCGACTGGTACAGTCACAATTGGCGATTCACCTGGTCTTGGATCGAAGGATGCACCATGGAGAATAAGCATGTTAATATCATGGACCCGTTGGAGGGAAAGTTAGAAACAGACGAATCTTCCCCCTGCTCCGATATCTTCCAAGATACCTGGGTTAGATGTCTTGATGATAATGACGGTGTTGGAGGTTCGCAGGATGTTGGCTGTGTTAGGTATCTGCTAGAAGCTGGTATTTGAGTCATCAGAGGTACAAGGTACACTGTTGCCTATCTGAAGCTTAAAATACGACAGGATATGCTAATAATAATGAATTTGTCTCTTGAAATGATGCTTGTCTGTTGGGGTTCGGTTTATGAAAATTCGTGCAACTCACTTTAGCCATCGATGAACGTCTAAATGCTTGAGCCGCTTATCCATTCATCCAGTCAAGTAGGAATAGCTTTCTATCTTGAATATTCTGCGCCCAGTAGACTAATGCATATAAAACTGGGTTTCCTTTGATTGAACAAACCACCAGCTTCCTTGTTAGCAGTTTCTAAATTAAGGCCTGTAACCGCCCGCTTCTGACTATTAACCGCCAGCATCAACACTACAACCAACACCACAGCCAACACGGATGTTACGTCACCCCACTTTGTCAATTGTGCGCTTTAAATAAGAGTCAGTGTTTCTGCACCTTACCAACAAACTTTTGTGATCTCACTTCCAACTTCACCCGCACCTATTTTCTTTCTGCATCAAACAACCACCACAACACACAATGATGGAACCACAACCCCAAGAGCAATCATCCACCTCTATTTTGAAGCTATCCCCAGAGGTTATGCGCTTGGTATTTCAATATTTTTGCTCCCACTGTTGCGGCGACTACCAATGGCCATTCGGCCCCAGGCCAGCTCAAGACAATAAGACCCTCTACAGTCTGTGCTTGGTCTCGCGTTATTTTCGAAGTACGGCCCAAGAAATTCTGTATCATTCCTTTGACCTGGGTTGTCTGTCGCTCAAAGAGCCTGATCTTTGGAACCGACGACTTGAGCCTTTTCTGGAGACTATTGCAACGCATCCGGAATTAGCGCATTCTGTTAAAGCTATCTTTATACAGGTGCCCTTGAATGAAGCTTTGAACTTTGAAGAATGCTCACGAGTATTTGACTTGTGCGCGCGGTCTCTAGGTACCAGCGCAAGCGAGATCTATCAGAACAAGCATGCCTTGAAAGACCCATCCGATATCAAGCAGGCATTCTTTCTAGGAGTTCCAACCTTGAAGACCTTGCGGCTAGAAGATTTTGTATATATAGTGGCCAGCGAGCTCTTGACAATGTTGGTGTCTCTATTACCCTCATTGGCGCACCTTGGAGTCGCAGAAGACTTCACAATGTGTGACAGATGGCGGCAGTTCGATGTGTCAACAGCCACGCTAGATGCACTTGGCATCAGCTCTATTCCTCTCAAGACGCTCGAGAGCGGCCACGCGCTAGAAAGGCTACTGTCTCGAACGCCGGAACTCGAGACGCTGGTAACCCTTGGAAAGGGAACATTTTCAGACATGCCGAGTGTACGAAATCTGCATCTACGGCCCAAGGCAGCCATGAGTGGTGAAGAAATAAAGGTCTGTCTGTCTCATTGCACCGGCACTCTGTCGACATTCTCCTATACAACTGTCGACAGTGACAACTTCACTGTTGTCAATTGCCTTGACGAAGAGAGGTTTCACACGAATCTCGAAACGCTGTATCTTGATATGAGCCACGACCATTTGGATCCCGAGAGGCAAATGCCTACCTTGAAGGCATTCGCCAAGCTCAAAACTCTGTATCTTCGCACGCCCTACATCTATAGAAGGCAATGTAGACGGTTCTTGGATGACAGATCTGCCAAAACGTCTCTTGTCGATATCCTACCGCCCAATATCCATTCTCTTAGGCTTGCGATGCTTGGTAGCGTTGAGGGGGATCTATTGAAACTACTAGAGGCAAAGCCTACTCTTTTTCCGCTGCTCAGAACTGTCAGAATCGGCAGAGATGACACATTCGATCAAGATTTAATGGCCATGGCTTCCCAGGTTGGCGTTCAGCTCATGCACGAAGAGCTGCAGAGAAATTCCCCGAGCTGTATAGTACGGATATTTTTGCCTGATGATGCGTCTTACGATTTCGAACGATGTGAGGCCATGCCACTACCCGCCAATCTCTCAGATGAGGACTTGTAGGTAATTTCAGAAATAATAAAATTCAAATTTAACCGAAACCGTATTAGCATATGATGCCGATGGCAGCAGCTGTTGGTTTGAAGGTTATATTTATCTATAAAAAAAGGTTCTTACCATGCATGCACAGCGCCAATATTCTTAGCTTTTGGCTTATTAACGAAGCCGGTAGTGATAGAGGTTAAGGGGAACATGTTATATGGTGGATTTAATGGCGCCATGTAAGAGCTATATATATTGTTTCAGTTTCAGGAACGATAGTGAGTATTTCAGCATTGATTGAAAGCGGCGAGTGTTATCTATTGCATTGGTGGTTCAGCCCGTTATTGGTCTGGGAAATAATCAAGGATATGATAGATGAATTCTGAGCCATTACGCGTTCGGCAGGGTCGACACATGCGGGCTTCTGGCACAGCATCTTGTCATGCCTAAAATACCTATATCAGGCCACGGACGGATAATTGTTGAGGTCGGACCAACAGATGGTAACACGTCTCAAAAGAACAACAACCCCGCCAATTTTCTTTCCCTTCATTTGCCCTCCTCTCTCTACTCAACAACCAACCATACACGCCACATCAAATTTGGAAACATGGCAAGTCCTAAAGATTCGCCGCCAACCGCCGTGGAACAGTTGTCTTCTCGAGAAGCTGCCGTCTCCGCTAACGATCAAGTAGCCCCTCTGGTGCGTTCGATGACTGAACGGAATGGCCCGACAATTGGTGGTGGGATTGACGTGAGATCTTTAGGAAGCAGAAGACGCGGCTGACGGCGACTCGGCAATTGGAGTCGTGAGTCCTAGAACCCCATCATCTCTTTATTAGGAGTCTTAAGTAACCGTGTACTCTCCGTTAGACTGATGATGAAATATCGACTGCATCCTTGCGTTCAAGCGTATACGAATATCACATGATCAACGGTCGCGGATATCACCGAGATGAGCGTAAGGGGGACCTGTCCGCGCTGATCATCTACAGCCTGCTGATAACTACAGAATACTACCTCCCTAGTGATGAAGTATGATTTCCCATTCCTCCAATAAGCAAATATTACTTACAGACTTATAGCATGAATCAGAGAGGCTAGGTAACGACACATGAATCTCTACTGATAGATTCAAGGCTGACGATATCTTTCAAGATCTTCAAAACCACCATCTGCTCCTGACGTTTGGTGGTAAGAAGTGTTTCGCTCCAAACTCGGAGACAGCCAAACGAGTCCTTGATATCGGTACCGGCACAGGAATATGGGCCGTCGAGTTTGGTATGTTGAGGAAGCCCTTTTATGGAAATAGACACTGAACGGAATCATGCAGCCGATGAACACCCTGACGCCGAGGTAAGATTGACAGCCGTCTAGGCTCGAGACAGAGTACTCACTCAACAACGCAGGTCTTTGGCACTGATATTGCTGCTATACAACCATCTTTGTAAGTATCGACCTCGATCAGAAAGTCAATCTATTAAAGGTCTAGTGTCCCTCTCAACTGCACTTTTGAGATCGATGATGCCGAGAAGGAATGGACTTGGAGACAACCGTTCGACTATATCTTTGTGCGCCTCATGGTCGGCAGCATAGCCGACTGGGACAAACTGACGCGTCAGTGCTTTGAGTAAGCGGTGCAGATCCTCACCTTCTTGCGTTATCCTAACACACAACTAGCAACTTGGAACCCGGAGGCTGGCTTGAAGTAATTGACCCTACTGTCCCCGCCAAGTCAGACGACGGAACCCTCAAGCCCACGTCCCCTTTGCACAAATGGGATGAACTAATGACCAAAGGCGCCGCCAAACTTGGCCGTCCCTTTGACGAAGGCGTCAACCACGAAAAGCGTCTTAAAGCTCAAGGCTTCGTCAATGTCACGCGAAAAGCGTTCAAATGGCCTATCAACACCTGGCCCAAGGATCCAAAGTATAAAGAGGTTGGACTTTGGACTTTGGCCAACATTGAGCGGAACGCTGAAACTATCAGCTCTTTCTTGCTCAGGCAGGGGCTTGGTATGAGCCAGGAGGATATTGTGGTGTTTCTTTCTGAGGTTAGGGCCGAGATGCGGGATCTGAAGGTTCATGCTTATTGGGAAGTGTGAGTATCACTTGATCTTGAACGATGACGAAACTGACTGGGCATGTAGATTTGTGGTTACTGGCCAAAAGCCTGAATGAGAGTAATTCACAGTTGCTTTAGTTTGGTTCATATTTCCTTATGTAGATACTGCCTAACTCTAGGGGCTGTAGGTATTCCTTGAAACAGTATAGCTTGAAATACTCTCACAGACTATTCCCGTGACATAGCAGCTGCAAATCCTTGGAGGGTTGCCATGTACTTCTTACTCTCAACCACATCTGTAAACTCCAGAATCTTTTGAATCTTCTTTCCACTTTCGTCGAAATCGAGCAGAATAAGGTTCTCAACAAAGAACTCCTCCTGGACACCAGATAGCTTGATGCGATGCGTGAGATGTACTGTTGCTTTTTTCTTTTCTGAATCAAACGCAGTGTCGTGTATTTCACATGAAGTTGATTCGATGAATGGGAGCTGCATGGCAAAATGCTGCTCATACAGCTCATTCGGGGAACCCGCTTCGATGGCCTCGATGGGAAGACCCATGTCTTTTAAAAAGGAAGCAGGCGCGATAAAGCGTCGGCATTTATCAGCCAGCGTAGCTGATACAAGCTTCGGGTCTTTGGCTTGAACGCTCTCGGCCTGGCTATTGGCAAAGCGACGGATTAAATCTTGAGAAGTGTCGGACATGTTGGAGATTAAAAGGGGCCAGATCTAATGTGAAAATATTGGATGGTGTAAACTGTTAGGATTCTTGAGGTTGGAGACTTCTTGGCTGAGAAGAAAGGAAACGGGCGGGTGTTTATAAGAGTGAGATGCACCAAACCCCAGTACAGTCAGATACGTCAGCGTGCAGCTTTCGAGTTCCGGACACTTCTTCGGAGCATTTAAACACCTAGTAAGCACTAGTCTCGTCTCACTAAGCTAATGGTGCCTTTTGATGTCTATTATCTTCATGCGTCAAATTTGACACAGTATGAACCTCAGCTCATTGGCATTACAATTACAACAACAAGCAATGGCAGGTTCTCAGCCTTAGTTGCTTCGTGGATGGGATCAGCAGCATATCGCCCTGGGACAGTAGAAATCTGCTATGAAAAATAGTCGTTACTCATATAGCTGATATGACATAGCGCAGAGATGTGAAAAGCATATAACAGCATCACAAGACATATATGTAGCGTAATGTCTGAACTCCCTGTCACGGGATGTCTTTTCCTAGGTGTTTGATCATTCAAGCAAGGTTCTACAGGTAGAGAGGTATAGACAAAACGAAGCGAAGTCTTTGGCCTTAGGGAAGTAGGTTAGGGTTTGACGGGGTTCGGGGCAACATCGGCATTTGCAGTCTTTAACTTAAATGTCGTATTTTTAAGGTTTACACCTCACACGCGACCACCACCTACGAATATGCTCATTCACGCCAAACTATAATCACGAGACAAAAGCAACAGGACGGAATTGTCTGCTGTTCTCTTGAAATATCCAGAGTCATTGGCACACGAAGATGATCTAGTCAGATGCCCATCAGATCAGCCTAAGCTGCTTTACTCTCAGGTAGCCAGTCAAAAGACTATCAAGTCGCGACAAGTGAATTTATCCGATTAGCATGGAGACCGTGACACAAGAGATTATACAATCAGCTACTATCACATCGATCTCAAGTCATCCAATTAGCATGCTATCAATTTTGGCCAAGTGTCACATAAGAGTATTCTAATCTCAGCTCACATTGTGAAGACTGATTGACATAAAGCTTCTAGTAGTTATTAGTCAAGTCCGCCTTGCATCCTGGCGTTTCAAATTTGGATCATAGTTCAAAGACACCCACATGCCATGCATTCTTTATACTTCCTCATCTAAACCGCATAGGGGGAACAAAACCTTTTGGCCTGATTCTAACAAAAACCTGCGCAAACCTTCCACTGATGACTCCCCTTCTCAATGTTTCTATGTCATTCTCGTTCAAAGAGATCACTCATGCCGGAGAAAATCTCTTGGGTCAGGTATAAATAGAGCCCTTCCCTCACTCTGTCTCTCGATTCTTTTCTTTCCTGTCCATCTTCGCTTGCTGCTTCGTCTATCGCCTTTCGTCCACCTTAGTCAGCTTTCAAGCCAGCACTTCTCCCTTGTTACCATCTGATATCTTTTTCTTCTTTTCGACATTTTAATCACTTTTCAACTCTATCACTACCTCTATCTCCTTCTTTACCTCTCTTTTTACTTCTTTATCTTAACCAACAATGCCTTCTCTTCGAGATTTGGATAGCGAGATGTCCCACCTCAAGATGTCAGATGATGACATGGATGACAACTCATCAACATGTTCATACTACTCCCTCCCAGACTTGGAAGGCAACCCATGGCTCACCCAAATTCCAGCCCATGAGGTTCGCAAGCATATTGGACATGTTCCTGAATGCACGGGGTTGAAATACCCTCACCCCTATTACAACAGCGAGGCACTACCCCTTCGGGTAGCCGGCCCCTGGCTTGAATATCCTCTTTGCCTCAACGGTAGATACTCGGGTGAACGAGACCCAGGTCCTGCCCGAATCATCATCAATCCGTCTGTCCATGGTGGACACGACGTAATCTACCATCGTCGCAAAGGGGATGGTACATTCCTCCAAGCAACTTACCGACCAACGGGGTACCGGAGAAAGCTCCCAGGCTGCATGCCTCTTGCGATTGCAGCCTCGCCTCCGCCCTCCCCCTCGACTTATCCCTTAAACCCAGTGTGTCCGTCTCTACTCGCCGCTCCGGGCAGTGGAGCGGCGCCTCAATATCCTGGATTAGTCGAGATTTCACCAACACAAGCTCTTGCGCTTGCTACGCAGCAGCAATTGGCTGTACAGAGCTTGTGGGGCGGTTGGTCAGGGTTTTACCTACAGAATACCGGACTCGTGGCTGGTCAACCTTTTGTACAGTCGTCATATGATATGAACCAGTCATGCTTCACCGCACATAATGCTCTGAGTGTTTCGGGTTATCGTTAGGAAGCGGTTTCTTTTACGCCTAGCGCTGGGTTTTTTTATTTTTTTTTAGATTAAGAGTCTTAGTTCAGTGGGGTTTTAATAATTTAGTTATAAATAATATAAAATTCCCAGAGTTAAAACTCCTACTTGACTTCATTGTCCCATTCCTTTTTTAGCTTTCTAATAAGTGCCTTTGTCTTCCACTTAATTACCTCGTCAACCTTCTCGAGATAGCATATAGTATGGGTCCGTCCACATGGATCTCTTATACAATATCCACCTATACGCCATCTTCCGTCAGCAATCATTCTCAAACTTGGAGCGGGAGGCAAACGTACAGAGTGAAAGCATATGTGCAGGTAGATAAAATGCGTTTGCAATATGTGAATTAGATAACGCAAGGCCTATAAGAATGCAGAGATAGAATGATATCTTGGTCTAGTAATCCGTTAGTTTTCTCTAATAAGAGCAAAATTGGAACATACCTCGAACTCTTGCTTGCTATGGCTATCTGCTTGCTGCATGTCACTACAACTATGCAAACATAACACAGCCTTGGCTGCGTAGTAATGCTGCATTGCGATAACTCCAATACATTAGCAAACCGAACAGACTAACGTCAACAGGTACTCACCAGGCACCGATGTAACAAAGTAAAGGGTCGGAAACGGTCTGTCATCCGAGACGTCCGCCATCTTGTGAAATACGGGCTTGAAAGACACTGGTCTGCCATCATACCACCCCTCGACCTCCGTCTCAACCGCCTGCCACTTTCCTAGATGACCATCCGGACTACTCATCGGCAGAAACAACTTCATAATCTTGGCGAAGTTATAAACCGCCCTATTCGCATACGCTGAATCATCACATCTTTTAAACACCGTTGACCTCTCAAAGTTCTCAAGACATATCTCAACAGGTTTCCTGTGTACGACGTAGATGTAGATGGCTTGTCGGAGATGAACCCAACTTGCAGCTTCAGCTAACCCACCCTGCATTACAAACCTAGCAATGACCTCATGGTTCAACAAGTTCTGCGTTCCACTGAGATGATAGTAATAAGAATCCGTCTCGTTATCTTGTTCCTCGTACAGGCGCGCGATTACAACGGTTGTGAGGAGCGTTGAGTCCCAAGTTTCAGGGGGTTGAGCGAAAGCTTTGATGAGGAGTTTTATGCATTTGTTGTGGTAGAAGGTGCTTTCTATGTCGTTGGATGTGTTTGTGCAGCGGGCGTCGTAGCGGCTTGCGAGAGCGAGGAGACCGTTCATCATCATTGGTTGGCGAACGGCTAGTCGGGGAACTTCTAGTTGGAAATGGCGGGCATCATCACATGCATCAGACTTACATGTTAGTAGAAGTGAGAATCGGTTGTTGAGACTTACTGAGGGCGCAAGTTTGTAGATATAGGTCATGAAAAGAAAGGCTTCTCGTTCAGTCAACTTAAAGGAATCTTGACCATGAACTTGAACTAGTAAATTTTCGGCCGAGGCATAGTCGGAAGATCCATCAGAGTCGAGGATGTATGGGATTGACGCTCGTGGAATCGATGAGCTTGCTGAGTGGTAAGCTTCATATTCTTGGACCGTGTTTTGATGAGCCGGAGGGCTGATGGTGAAGTTTGAAGGTGATTCCCAGTAGTTGGGTGCCTGATCGAAAGGCACAGCTTCTGGTTGGGAGTGCATAGGGTTATCAATCGACATTTCCACCATTCCTTCGGACATCGGCTGAGTTGCCGACTGACTCATGACAACCTTGTTCACTGCAGATCTCCTGTCCGGCTCCTTGGACACCAAACCATCGGTTCCCCGTGGTATCATGAAAGAGACTACAGCCTTCAGAATTAATTCACGCGAGAGATTTGAAGGCCAATAACTTACTCTTGGAGGGAACCTTGGCCCATTCCCTGCCCGAGTCTCTCTGAGCTTCTGAATGGCTATGCTTGAACCGAATGTCATTCTCAAACCGGCATTCCTGCCCCGACTCTAGACAAGCCCCACATTGAGAGGCTCCAGGCAAAGTGACGCATTTCCTGTGTCGTCGGCGACAAGAGGTGCAGCATTTTACTCGCTTCATGGGTGCAAGATTTTAAGCGACTGTGTTTTCGATGTTGTTAGAGGTGGATGTAAATCTGGGGTGGATGACATGGGGTAAAAAAGGGACGAAAGCGGGGGATAGGATAAGGATGTATGCGCTAAGTCACGGGACCGGGGACCTGTTACCCCGGGATCCCATTAACTCTGGGGTCCGTCTGTAATTAATATAAAGCCATCACTAACTTATATAACTACTATTTTCAGGCATGATTCAGTCAATATGGAGCCATAGGAAACGGATTAGGTAGCCTTTTGCTTAAGGAGGCCCCTCGGCAGGGTCCTTGAATAGCCGCTGGAGCCAAGTTGGCTACAGGCCCCCCTAAAAGGTAGTTACAAAATATTCCCAATAAAGACCGAAGATAACCTCAAGAAGAGACTTAGCGAAAGGCGTAGTCAAACCGGCATCCCGCCTACGCCTATGATGACAGCACTGTCAGCATGAGTGTCTTGTAATAATCAAGTTGGTTTATTATAGAGGCTATAAATAGAAGGGCAAACAGAAAGCAAGTAAATCCGAGCAGATTTTGTTATCGTTTTCTAGCGAATGCTAACTCAATAATAACATTGATCATCCTGCCAACCCTGTTCTTACTTACACACTTGATCTCATCATCGTCAACTCCTCTTGAGCCGCATGGTCACCGAAGAGCTCATCTATCTGCTCTAAGGTCTTGCCCTTGGTTTCAGGAACCAGGAAGAAGGCCCAGGCACCAGCTATGAAGCACCAAGATCCAAAGAAGATATACACGCCAAACCCGATGCTCTCGATCATAGGAGGGGTTGCAACACCCACTATGAAGTTGAAGAGCCAAACTGTCGCTGTCGCAAGAGCTACGCCTTTGGATCTAGAAGCATTAGGGAAAACCTCTGCGGGGAGTGCCCAGCCTAGGGGGGCATAAGAGACTCCATAAATGAGAATGAAGCAAAATGCCATGGCCACAGCAGCCCAGCCTGCGGCTGGATTAGAGCTCCACTTGCCGTTGAATACGCCCACAAGGACAGCCATGATACCCCATGCAGTGCCTCCTCCGACACCACCCCAGATGGCCAATGGTCGTCGTCCAACCTTATCAATGATAAAGAAGCAGACGGTAACTGCGACAAGCTGCAGCATGTTGAAGACTCCAGACATAATCAGAGACATTTCTGATGACTGGCCTAGTGACTGAAACAGGGTTGGGGCATAATAGATAAAGGCGTTGATGCCAGAGAGCTGCTGGAAGAAGGCGACTCCAACAGCGATAGAAGTCCGGTGCCAGGACTTCTTCTTGAAGAGATCCCCCCAGCAAAGAACCTCGAGCTTGAGACCTGTTACTCCTGGATGACGCTTCTCCTGCATACGCTTCTGAAATGCTACCTCGTTACAGATAGCGACATGCTCTTGCTGAACACGAGAGTCAGTTCTGGGTAGTCGGCGAAGTCGTTCCAAGCTTTCCAGCGCATCATCCGATCGGTCAACAAGTGCGAGCCATCGTGGAGAATATGGGAAGAAGTGGATGCCAATTCCAAGGATAGTGCTGCACACCATTTGAAGGCCGAAGGGTAGACGGAAGGACAACTCGCCAGGGAGTTCTCTTGTCGCATAGGTGATCCAGAAAGACACCACGACACCTAGAACACAGGATACAGACTCTAGTACAAGCAGTGTTCCTCTAAGGTTCGGTGGCGCGATCTCGGATATGTAGATTGGGGCTCCCTGCAATACTAGTTAGTTATTGTCTCCTTAAGTAAGGGCTGTTTCATACCATTGCAAGCGTCCCGACACCAATGCCTCCAATTGCTCTCCCAGCTACTAGAAGCCCATAAGAGTTGGCTGCCGTCTGCATAATAGCACCGATGTTGAAAATCACAACGACAATAGAAAGTGCCTTCTTTCTCGAGATTTTATCAGCAAGAGTAGGCATAAAGAGGCATCCAAAAAAGGCACCAAGCTCTAGCATGCCAGTCATGAAACCCTTCCCGAACGCAGTTTCGGCACATGGAAATGCTTCATGGAATTGATCCATGACGTTGACAATCGAGATGACGCCCTGGTCGTATCCGAAGGAGAAACCTCCCATGGATGCCAAGAAAGCTGCACCGAAGATGTACGGAGACTCGACAACGCCACGGATTCCACCCCGGCCGTAGGAGATGTCTTCGTCGAAATGAAGAACGAGAGAATCGGCTCCTATTGAAGCTAGGTTCTCCACGTTCTCGACTGAGAGATCATCTTTGGGTGATTTCCCGGTCGCAGAATATGTTTCAGCTACCATGTTGGTAAGCTTTTAGGCAAGGAAGATGAGGGAGAAAGAATGAGTAAGGCCCGGGAGAATAGAGTATCTAAGGATCTTGACAGATTTATGATTGTGGAAATTGGCATCGCATGATGCTTTGTTTATATTCCAGTCACAGTCGAGTTACAGTATCCTTGGAAGCTAAAGTTTCAGCATGGTCTGCGAGTCAGTAGCGACAAATTGGAAAGCAGGTCCACTTCCCCGCAAACTGAAATCTGGGGGGATTCCGGGGCTAGGTCCAGAATTTAGGGGGGGCAAAATTCGACCATCCATTTTAGGTATTTCATTCCGCGGGTTTTGCTCCAAATCCTACATCCCGGTTCTCCAAGCCGCGAGCTTGACGATCGTGCGAATCATGCAGCTAAATAGCGCCCGAGGAAGCCAAGGCTGTGTTTGTTCCTTGGTTTTCAGGCAGTCTGGCCTTTTCCTAGACTGCAATTTGACTTTGAGATTAACCCCGCTTCTGTTGTCCGCGGAATAGATTACCATTCGTGGCTAAAGGCTGATACCCCAAGTTTTGCTATCAAATTGAACTCGATTACCATAAAGGGAAATTCATTCCTCCAACTGGGGTTCAGCAGATCAACAATAATCAGCATTTGATTCGCCGAACAGCTCGAATAGTAGTTCCCCGCGGGCATTTTATCTGCTAATAGAAATAGACATGGCAGTTTCCTTAACGGAGGGTTACAAAGAGATATTTGATTGGTGTATTGATGAACTTGCATCGGTATTGTTGCCGCCTTGCCTAGCCCTCGCTATGAGAAGTTCAAGATATAAAAAAGCAACACCTCCTCGCCTCAGTATCTGGATTCATCATCAAACGAAACATACTTGTAACCATGATAGGCTTTCTTTTACTTGGGGCCAGCATTGCAGGCTTGCTCATTCGACTTTTTATCTACCCTGTTATCTTATACTTTGTTGATCCTAAAGGGCTGAGAAAGTATGAAAACTTCTCCTGGCTTTCTCCCCTCACCGATCTACGCCACTGTTATCTCAGCCACACTGGCAAGCGATCTGAGACGCTCGCTGCTGAACACGAACACCGTGGAGAAGCCATCCTCAGAATTGGACCCAATGCATTGTCCTTCAACCATCCACAAGCTGTCAGAGACATTTATGGTCATCAGACAAAGTGCACAAAAGATCACAAGGAGACCGTTCTTGCTGGAACTCATCGAAACCTTTTCGATGTAGTTGACAAGGGTGAACACAGCAGGAAACGAAGACTTCTTTCTGCTGCCTTTGCTACGAGGAACCTGGAGAAGTGGGTGTTCAAAGTTGAGTATACTACTCAACGCCTTCTGGATGCCTTCGACACTCGTTGTACTGCACCTCTCAAGCCAAACACCGACCCTGACCCGGAAGACCTCACAGTTGACTTCAATGAGTGGATCAACCTATGGACTATCGAAGCTATCAACTACATCGCTCTTTCGTCCAAGATGACCTTACTTGAGACCGGCACGGACGAGGTTATCGCCGAGAAGCCCGACGGCACGCTCTATCCTGCTAGATACCGACAAGCTCAGAACCACTCAGCCATGGTCAAGTCCGTCTTCGTTTGGGAATACGAACTCTACCCATGGCTAGCCCGTATCACTAAGGTCGTTCCTAATAAATGGAAGAGCTACTGGGCCACTAGCGCTCCATGGGGCGACGTCTGCCACCACCAAGCTAAAGAAAGACTGAGAAGATACCAAGCTGGCGAAAAACTTGATGATTTCTTCTCATGTCTCATGCACGATAAGAACGGCATTGCCAATGAGCTTGAGTGGGGAGAGATTGTTGCCGAGACCTCTGCCATCATTGATGCTGGAGCTGAGACTACTGCTATTGCCCTTACGCATATTCTCCAGCTGTTGATCAGCCATCCCAATCAAATGCAAAAGCTGAGAGAGGAAATTGCTGAGGTCATGGATGAAGATGATGTTATAGCGCCGTTTGACAAAGTGAAAGATCTCCCGTATCTGAAAGCCTGTCTCGACGAAGGTCTCCGTCTAATCCCACCTGTGTCCTCTGGTCTCCCACGACGCACACCACCAGAGGGCGCTAAGATCATGGACACTTGGATTCCGGGTGATACGTCAGTATCCATGACGATCTGGAGCGCTCATCATAACGAAGATATCTTTCCTGAGCCATATACCTTTAAGCCGGAACGCTGGCTTGTTCCAGAAGAGCGAAAACGGATGGAGCCCTTCTTTATCCCATTCTCTGCGGGTGCAAGAGGCTGTATTGGACGGAACATCTCGTATCTGGAGCAGCAGATTGTTCTAGGTACTTTGGTACACCGTTATGATTTCGCTATGCCTACCAAAGACTTTAAAGTCGCGCGTTTCGAAGCTTTTAACCTGATTATGGGACAATTGCCTATCAAAATTTGGCGTAGATAAGATGATAGATAAGAGAATAGACAAGAGAAATCAACATCAAGGCTGCTTCAACGCGAGCATTGACAATCCTGAAATCGTATAGTTCCGCGAAGTGTATTTACTAGGACTGGAGATGTAATACAAAAGATTCTTTGACCCAAGTTCACTGCCGCCTGATGGCCATGTATCCTCCGGATTGACTTGTACTTCTACTGAGCGAGTCCAGGATAGTAAATCTAAAAGGCACGCTTGAATGGTTGGCCATTGTAATCCTTCTGATCATCAAAGTTCTCAGCATTAACAGCAATGATCTTGACACCATTCTCATCAAGATAAGGATACTCATTATCTTTCCAAAAGTTTGCAATCTGGTTTCCCTTGATCATCAAAACATAGGCCGTAGTTTTGGACTCCCTGGCCAAGGCCTCCCCCATACGGGGAAACAGCTTGTCCTGCTCCGGTCCAGCACCACATTCGTCAATCCAGTCGAGATATTTGTTGTTGTCGAATACCTTGCCCCAGTACTGGCCATTATCGACCTTTCCTGAGTCGGCGAAGGCCTTGGCTTGTTCCTGCTTTGCACCTGCGGTGTAGAAGATTGTGTTTTCGCCAACGCTGGCGTTTTCTTGAATCCACTTCCGAATTGTGTCGACGTCTGGGCAGGCTCGACGATGCAGGGTATTGGCTGGGGCCCCCAATACGGCAGTTGGGACAGCAAAGACGAGAGCGAGGGAGAAGATGTTTGAGAGTTTCATGGTGACTTGACTGTGCTACTAGAGGGAAATTGATTCTTGTGATATGGAAGGGAAGATAGGTAGATGGCTTTCAGGAGGCAGTTATGTTGTTTGGATGGTTTTTTTATCTGTCTGAGGTGTAAAAGAGGCGGTCCTTGGATCATCTTTATACTGTAACTAAACGTGGAGAAAGGTAAGCAAGATAGACAGAATGCAGGCCTGGTACTGAGCATGCAACCAGTCCTCTCAAAGTTGATACAGGGTCTTCCCGTTCCCATTCGAATGTCCAGTCTATCTCAACTGGCACATGCCAGCCTGACCGGACCCATCCAATATCCCTCACCGAGTTACGTTATTATCATCGAGATTGTAGATCAGAAACTCGCAGTTCACCTGATTTCAGTTTGATATACAGACACCATAGTTGTCGCATTCACAATCACGACATGTATAGATCGTCACCATGGTCAGCATAAGCTTCATTGAAACACCAGTCAGCTTTGGGCGTCATCGGGATAACAAAGCGGTAGGATCTTGTTCTAATGCAAGGAGCAGGGGTAAAGCGGGATGTCTATTTATTTTCCGTAACATCAAGTTCAGCTATGTCGATCATGCGTGTGACATAGTCCTATATGACGCCATTAACAGGCAATTGGACTTTTATGTTACTTGGCAGCACCGATCATTCTAGAAATAAACAATCTCACGTAAGAAACAGAGAGGCACATGTGACATCTGAACTAGACCTTGCCACGCGTCATCACACTTCAAGAGAGACCGAAAAAACGATGCAGATCAACAAAAGTTCGGCGATAGGACAGACGACAACAGAAGCATAAACCCTATTCAGACCTTGAACCTCACCTGAGTTTGCTTTAACTCCTCACCAAGCATCCAAGCTCTCTACACATTCCGCAACTTTCGCAAACATGACAACTTCTATCCAGGATCAGCTCATCGTCTTGGCTTCAGCAGGAGATGTTGACCAGATGAGGAACGTTCTTTCGACTGAGAAAGAGTCCCCATCACAGGAAACTATTCAGGATCTTCTGACGACAGCAGCGAAAAGCTCTCAAACCGGTGTTGTCTCTTTCCTCCTGGGGCAGTACCCTTCGGTTCCTATCAATGAGGAAATTGTCCGAGCAGCAGTCAACACGGGATCAATCCGCGTCATGGAGGCACTGCGCGCCAAAGATTCTTCTGTAATCAACATGCAGTTCGACATGCGTGGGACGCCTCTCATCGTGGCCTGCATGGGACAACAGAGCATCGAGTACCTTCAATTCCTACTCGAGGCCGGAGCCGACCCGAATCAGGATCCGGACGCAGCCCTCTTCCCGCTTGCTCTGGTGGCAGGGCTGTACTCGGACCCCGCAGCGATCGACATCCTTCTGAAACATGGTGCCCGAATGGAGCACTCAGGCGCAGTAGCTGCTGCGGCTCGGCGCGGCAATGAACCTATGATGCGCTCCCTATTCGACCGAGGCGCTCGTCCCGATGCCGATGCTGACGCCCCACCTACGGGAACCGGTGCTTCGCCTCTTCATGTAGCAGTCAAGGCTGGACATGTTGGCGTGGTTAGAATCCTGCTGCAGCATGGCGCTGATCCCCATGCAGCTGACACCAGTGGTATGACAGCCATCGAGGCTGCGAAGCTGCAGGGGAAGGGTACGTCAGAGATGGTGGAGGCTCTAGAAGGCAACTAGGGATGTTAGAGGGTGTAGTTTAGGGACTGCAGATTGACATCTATTACAATTGGACTATTAAAATCACTTGTTAAGGATACCTGTGCCTGTGACTTGGATACGCGACTAATGAAGACACCGACCTCATACCTTACTCTTACCCTGCGTCTTATAACCAGATTTAACTGCTATAACCACTCCGCACTTGAGGCTTTGTGCCATGACACGAGTATCCACCTGCGTAAGCCTCGGCATGACATTCAGTCTCTGGTCATGCTTCTTACAACTCTGGAGCTTGGATGATCGAGATCGGTGTTTTTGGAGGAGCAATATGCATGTTTTAAGCTGACAAAATTGCCTCTCTTTTTTCTTGTTTAATACAAAAGATGCGAACATCATTATGGCTATGCTATGTGCCCGATAGTGGAGACGTCAAAAAACAACCAAATGTGCGGAGGATCGTCGTCTAGTACGGTAAATGATCGGCCCGGAGCATTTCATTACCTATCACAAGCATTACTAAACCTTAATCCCATAGGATTTCGGGCTGTAAGACCCCACAGTGGGATCAGACGTTTAAGAGTCAAAAGTGCCATTTGTATTAGTCGTGTGAGTGGGGGAATTGGGGGCGAAGAGTCTGTACGAGCCTGAGAAGCATAGTCCTTGAGGAGCAGGGCATACAGCGGACCGTACTGGTTGAACTTGCATGAAATGGCTCAACAATAGTCGTCATGATGCTCTTTTTGCTGGACTGCGTTTTGCCTTGTTTCTGTCATCAAGGCGTTTTGTCTGTTGATCAATTGCATCATCTCACGAGTGTGACAAGTGGTGAGATTGGGTTAGATGGCTATGTCATTGAGATATCAAATCAAGTTGTTTGGTAAAGGAAGATAGATGGGAAAGTCATGTATAAATGCCGAGTCTTCGTCGACTCCAAAGAGCAGAATCACTAAACAGCCTACAAACAAACCTACAACACAAAGCCCACTACAGCATCAAAGTCTCCAAACTCCCAAAATCCAAACAACTAGAGCACACTTCTATACTCCAAAATGAAGTTCACAATCATCTATGCCATCACCACCCTTCTCGGTCTCGGCCATTCTGCTGCCATCCATATGAGCCGAAACCCTTCTTCCTCTCTCACGGCCCGCGATGACCCTGCGTGGTCGTTCAGCGTCTATCAAAGCAGCCAGAGATGCACTGGAGCACGAGACTCATACAGTGGTGATGGGTCTCAGGAGTGTACGCGAGGAATCCGCAATGGATCCTTCGGTTCCTACACGACTGGAAATATCAGCGATAAATGTTCTGTGTACATTTACAACAACGACAATTGCGACGCGGGGGGTATCATCGATATCTTGACAAGTGCTGATGATGAGGGTTGTTTGCAGCCACAGCTTGAAGTGACGGGATCGGCAAGCTTCAAGGCAGAGTGTGCTTGAGGCACAGCTCATAATATCAAACTGCCCAAATGGCGGTCTGATTCCATGATAGCTAAAATTAACAGTTAAATGAAATACTGGTCTTGGGCTGCCTGTTGCACATGATCTCGGAGAGGCTCTTAAGAGTAAATACTTATAGAGGATACTATATTAAAATAGCTATTTATTAGGAACCCTTCTAGTGACTTTAACTGAATATCCCCAGCTTTTCTTAGTTTTTCTACAACCTATAATTTAACTTAACTATATAACTAGCTGTTTAATTTTTTTCTCTTAGAAGATAGTAGCCATTATATATATAATTTCTCAAACCTTTCAGTAGTCTAATTTTCTTTCTATAATATAGCCCTTTTTATTTTGAATTATTAATTAATATATTTTTGTTAAACCTAATTTTATAAATTAAGTAATAACCTTATTTAGGCTAGATTTTCTTTAAGATGTATTATTTAGATAGATCTTATAGTAAAAGCTAGTCTTCCTACCTAAACTTAGCTTATAGAGGAAAGCCCCTGTTGTTAATATGCTTATTAGAATATTTCAGGTTCAATAATCATATGTCCTTAAACAATCGCTTGAGCACGTGGCAAACTATGATTTGACAAAAAGAAAAGGATAATTATTACAAAACCTGGTTTAGGAATAATACCTGAGCTCGCTTAATTCTTTCCTTCTTTATGTCTTACTTTCGAAATATTTTTTAGTTCTCACTTCATTTCTCACTCTTGCGGTTTCGAACATTCTAGTTTCCATTTCCATTTCCACAGCCAAAATGTCTTCAGATATCCAGCGAATTTGCTCAATTTGCAAAGCAATGTTCACTGGACACAGATCAAAGACATATCATTTCCAGCCTCGTCATCAGGGTCTTGGAGAACTCCAGACAGCTGCGAGTCTTGGCTGCTATATATGTGACTGGATTCTCCACGAAATGCAACATAAATGGCTGCAAACCAACCCTAATGCCATTAAATTAAAGTACTCCGTATTACTTAAAGGAGATAATAACGGTGATATATGCATCGAAGTCGACGATGGCTCACAAATATACTTTGACCTAATATCAGTAACGAACTTTAGTGCGTTACTCTATTAGGAATATGTTCTTAGAAGTGATACTGACTGTAAAAGATTCTTCGACTTTTGAACCTGTCAATCTGCCTCCCGACGCACTTGGACCTTGCCATCCAGAACTAGCAAGACAAGCAACCAAATGGATTGACCAATGCCAAGACCAGCATCACCATTGCAACATTATGAATTCAACATTTCGTCCAACAAGACTGATACAAATTATTGACAAAGAACGAGTAAAGCTCATTTTATCTGCTGATGCCGCCTCGGTTCCTACTTTGAACTACGTTGCTCTTTCGCATTGTTGGGGAAATTCAAAAGCGATGAAGCTAGTTGAAAGTAATTTGAAAGAGTTTTGCATCGGGTTTAGAAGCGATTCTTTGCCTCAAACATACATAGATGCTATCTCAGTTTGCTTGCAGCTTCACTACGAGTTTATCTGGATAGATTCACTCTGCATTATTCAAGATTCCCGAGCAGACTGGGAAAGAGAAGCTATGATGATGAGCTCTGTCTATGGAAATGCTGCGCTAAACATATGTGCAGCAAGTGCCTCTGACAGCGCACAACCCTGTTTCAACGATAGAGACTCCAAGCTAATAATGCCATTGGATATAAGCTGCCGCTGGACAGGAGAAATAGAAAGAAGAGTGCGAGTGCTATGCCGTGCTTCATTTGAGCATGATATCATGTCGAGCCCCCTGCGTAAGCGGGCTTGGGTTTTCCAAGAGTGGTATCTCTCGAGACGGTCCCTCATTCTGGGCAGTATGCAGTATTGGTGGCATTGCCGTGAGCAGTTGGCATGCGAGACATTCCCAGATGGTGTACCAGATGCCGTTGAAATGTGGCTACACTATGCTAGCGGAATGAAGGGGTCTGGACAGATCAGAACCTTCGACCCATTCATAGTGCCAAGCGATTGGGCAAAACAAACCAAACTCTATTCCAAAACAGCACTGACAGAGGAGAAAGATCGACTCGTGGCCTTTTCTGGGATTGCAGCAGCATTCAGAACATCACATACTATCACTGACAGATACGTGGCGGGTTTGTGGCGATCGCAGTTACCAAACTCACTCAGTTGGTTCAAGGCGAGAGGGAGGACATTGAGATCGCCACAATACAAGGCCCCTTCATGGAGTTGGCTTTCAATTGATGGCCCATTCCACTTGGTGGTGCTCGACGGAGAAAATTATCCACCAAGCGCTTCAATCGAAAAGGTGAACTTGCAATACGTCGACAGATCCCACGACACTGGTTTATTACGTGGCGGCGCTCTTCATATTCGTGGCCACCTCATTGGGCCTACCAAGACGGACGAAAATAAATGCTTGAGTAAAGAGTATCTGACTTCAGCCTACCTTGGCAAAGATGGAAGCGATACTAAACCCTCCTGTTACATTTCCCTGGACGAACAGGATCCTGCAAATTTTAGTATGATTTCCTATCTTGACAACATTACACCTAGATTATGCCATGGAGGACTTATAGAAGGTGCAAAAAGGCGCTATGTTCCTTTGAAAGAGGTTCAAGGTTCATTCTTTTACCTTGAACTATCCCATACCACATTCAGAACCTTTGGCTTGGTTCTTTACCAGCCCGCTCACCAACAAGGCATATTTCATCGCATCGGTCGTTACGAAATTCTATCTCTTTTTGAGGATCAAAGAAATAATCTAGGCTATCAGTCATTTAAGCTTCGGTTTCCAGCTCAGGGAGTTGTGATTCTTTAGGTTCATATTTTTACTAAATCCTTGCTGTTAAAGCTTCTAAAAAGTATTAATGGTATCTATTTCTAAACAGGGATAAATACTATCCATTATAAATATCCAACTCGAGCACCGTATTACATAAGGAACTCTTGGAGACATACCTATCGAACGGGTAGTAACTATAGGGATTCAGCGCGAAAAACCCAGATAATTATGTTATAGTATATTTAAACTTGTACTATACAACCAGTATATCATTACTTAAGTCATTTAGTTATAGTCACATTATTATACAATAAATACGTTGCCAAGTACTCGACGATCTGGTGGAAAGAATTAAAGAATTGAAGGGGAAATGAAGGAAACCCTACCATCCGAAGATCCTCGGACTGTAATCATTTGTGATAACCGTGATGTCACCCTAGCAAAGCTTGAGGGTAGCGTTTCCCGCTATCTTCATGCGTTGACTAAGGTAAAGAGGTATTAAGATTAGTGTGTTATGGTGGAGGTTCGATATTGAAAAGTATGCACTATTGTAAAGACTGTAACTTATGAGCTAATAGTAACACCGGCCAGATATTTTATTTCTTTACTGTCTAGTCACGGGTTTATCTTTCAACTATTAACTTTTTTGCAAAAGTCAAGAAGGATGGAATGCTGGGCGGTTGAGAAAGGCCATTGGAGGAGAGACTTCTTACCTCAAGGCCCCTGCCGTTCAATTAAAAGGGTTGGGCGATTGGGCGTAATCAAACCGTGGAGGCCAATTGGGATCTTATCTTCATCTATATCGCTTATCATTGGATGTTCTACAAACAGTGGGTTTGCCAAGATTATGCATTGTAACCTCAAATGTTTCGAGTCGTCATTTTCAAGGCTGTCCTCGGACTATCGCTCGGACTATCGATCGCGTGGGGAGAGGCCTATTCCTCTTCTTGCACAGAAATGGAGGATGAAATGGACTTCCCCATTAATTTGATACAGACCCAGTCCCCGATTTGTGAACTATGTGAAAGCCGACTCCTTTCCCACCACTCCTAATATGATAGTCTACTTTTCTACACCGGGACTTGATATCAGAGCTATTATATCAGGGACGAAGTACTTCAATGCGTCTGGAACTGGAAAAAGTTGCATAATATAGATCCTACATCTGCGCCGCGAATTCTTTATAATTGGTTAAAAAGGTTGCTAGTATTGCCATTGAAAGTCTTATAGACATGAGGGCCATACAAGGTCTATGATCCTACGCAGCCGATTAAGGAAGGTGAAATAAGGTTAGATCACACTACAACAGCAATAGCAGCGCCTTGCATTAGTCTACTACGTAACCCTGTCTATCTCAATACTATTGGGGCAGCTGTTTATAAAGTCTAGATTCCTATGATTACTATTCAAGGAAAATCCTATCCTTGGTGTAATTTGTATTTTGGCTATATCTGAATCTTGTCTCTTATTATCGTCTGACCGAGCGGCCGACCTTCTTGTAGGATTCTGCCATGCATCATGTTGCGTGAAAATTCTGAAAAGGAAGGTCATCTAGGAAGCTCTAGTGGCAAGATATCGTAGGATTCTCTGTTAAGAAAACAAGCTTGATCGCCAGAAAAGAACCCAAGTATAAAGCGTCCTGCTCGCCCCATCCATTCCAGCGTTCTCATACTCACCATCAAACAAACATCATATCTAAACCCATCCTATCAACAACTTAACCAGCGCTCATCATGAATTTCGCCACTGCCCTTTTCGCCATTGCTTCTACCATTACCGTAGCCTCAGCTTCTCCGGCCATGTCCGATGAGCAGGTTGCCAACGTCCCTCGAGAACTCCTTCTGCCTCGAGACACATGCCGTGGAACTCTCTGCACTGGCTGCCAGAATGGCCGCAAGTGCTGCACTCTCAGAGACTACCCCTTCTGCTGCGATTGTTAAGTTCGCTGTTGAGGCAAACCTCTCGGGATCTGCCTAGGTCAGTCACCTGACAATGTGTCAAAAGTGCGATAGTCTCTAATCTGCTTCGTAGCAGCCGATTCCTTCATAGCTCGCCAAGCACCCTGGTACGTCATCAAATGTTAGGATGGGAATCTTGTGAGAAAGCTGTTGAAAACCATTTCTCTTGACATTACTACTGGAGGCTAGATCGTGGATAATGGCCTTGTATCCTGTAGTTTATCTTCAAACAAAATAACAAGGCTCTCATCTCTAATCTATAATCTCAGGCCAATTAAGCCTCGGTATATGCACACATAAAGTCTAAATGTGATTGGCCGACTTGTTCTCCCCCACATCCTTAATCTGCCTTGCCACATGCATTAGCCTAGTCCCTATAAATCAGCACTAATGATTCTGCTATCAGCCTATTTTACTGATTGTTAAAACGGCCAACATGCGAGCGTAAACACCCTGAAGAATTTACCAGAACGTCTTCCAATACTTCCTTTCCTACAAAGACGGTTCTAAATATCTTTATCATGAAACTCTACCATCGTCTCATCGCTGACAAGAAGCATCTTGAAATCAGAATCTGCAAGCTTCTTCCAAGGTGCCATCCAGATGCTCCCGTTGTGTGCAAACTCGAAACCCGCGACCTGCTGGATGCCCAAATCGACTACGAAGCCCTCTCATACGCTTGGGGTAGCCCGGAAAATAAAACAGTAATCGAAGTGAACGGAATCCCGTTACACGTCACCCAGAATTTGAACACCGCTTTGAAATACCTCAGTTACGAGTCCAAACCTCGTGCTCTTTGGATCGACGCAATCTGCATCAATCAATCCGATGTTGATGAACGCAACTCGCAGGTTTGGTCAATGGGCCTCATCTATTCCTCAGCAACTCGTGTCATTTCATGGCTGGGACTCGAAGATATCGAAGATCCTTCCATCAATAATGTCGACCAAATAACAACTGCAAAGTCACTAATCGAGATGATGAGATCTTGTTCACCGGATGAGTTCTTTGAGCGACTAGTGGATGGCCCAAACAAAGAAGACCTTCAAGAGGTATTCGAAGCCGGACTCTATTCTTTGCAGCTCATCATTGGCGAACGGAAATACCGCCCGCCGTACTGGCAAAGAGCCTGGATTGTGCAAGAAGTCTCCTTAGCTCGATCGTGGATCCTACAGGTCGGCGCACTGTGGGTTTCTGAGGAGGATATCGAAGCAGTCATGAGAATGCTCCAGCATGCGCAGGTAAAGGCAGTGATGGAAACAAAGTATCAGGAACGAAGACTTCGAGCTTTGGTCGGCCGTGATTCTTTTCTCTCAGTATCACTCTATCGCAGCCTTATCTCTGCCCAGGGAACCTCACCTTCAGAGCTGACAATGCACTGCCCCAATGAACCTACGCTCACAGTAACTACACCAAGGACCCGAGGTTCCTGGCCGTTACTTAGCCTCTTAAGACACAGCAGATCGAGATTATGCGCAGACCCAAGGGACAAGGTGTTTTCTATTCTGGCGGTCTCTGATATGAAAGACAGCAAGTCCGAACGACTCAAGATCGACTACACCCGATCAGTCTCTAGAATTTACACAGATGCCGTGAAAGCTATTATCGAAACTCACTCTTCTCTTGAAGTTCTTTCGTACGTCAATTGGGCGGATAAAGTAAGGTCATCAACACTAGATCTGCCATCCTGGGTTCCAGACTGGAGCGCTTACAAGGAACCTCCTATGGCGGATCGACCAGTATCTTATGGCCATCAACGAGCTATGGGTACCATTCCCGCCGAAGTCAAGTTCCTCGAAACTTTTGGCAAAGAAATACTTTTTTCGCGGGGATTTTGCTTTGGCACGGTCATCGGGTTGAAAGATCCTATAGTTGATATTGACGCGGATCGGATGAAAGACAGAGCCAGAATTGCTAACGTCGAATACTTGAGCCTGTACCGCCAACTTCCGTTGGTCTTCAAGCAACTATCCGAAGCCGCAAATCCACACAAGCTCTCACCCGAACCTTTTCGTCGGACATGTTCCTTCGGACTCCTCGAACATCAAATAGACGATTCCTTCCAAGAACTAATGAGTGACCTGGAAATGGAATCTTCAACGGAAAGCAACACCGCCCTGACTCCAACAGATGAAAGCATCGTCAACAGGTTCGGCTTCAGATACAGAACTATGGCATCAGCGATGGTGAACCGTTCAATATTTGTGGTGAAGCCAAATCCCACAAAGTCAGCCGAGAGGCAGCTGGGCTATGAGATAGGAATAGGCGAAGCAACTGCGGTCCAGGAAAACGACCTTGTATGCCTACTTCAAGGCTGCGGCACCCCGCTGATTTTGCGACCAATGGGCTCGCAACACGTGGTGGTGTGTGCTGCATATGTCGATTCCTTGATGTCTGGATTTGGATTGGACTGCATGAGGGAGGAGCTCTTTGAGGCTCGTGAGTTTCAGCTCGTGTAAAGTTTCCTCCAGCTGTATCGCTTATATATAACAATGTATTTAACGTCGTCGTCACTTCATCTCTCACACCTTTCAAGGCTTTACGATACTGAGTCATCGCACCAAACGTTCCCAAGCAGCTATAGTTTACCCTTTCCTGTAGGTAACCTTCTTTAAATCCTCCTATCGCACTAACAAAGCAAGATTCACCATGTCTGGTCAGGAACAGAACCCGCCACCTACAGGGGGGAATGAGGATACCTCGGAAAGACGAAAGGCGAAATGAATTCATATAAATCGTGATTATCGAGACCGGTGGGCGGGTGGCCGGTTTTTATGATACCCGGCAGTTCATCGACATCTCGAACGCTCAAATAGGTTGAATCTCAAACGCATTACACATTCTCATATCTTTTAGGTACTTTTACCATATATCCATGTGACAACAAGGCTCTGGAATTCTGTAGATCGAATGAACAGACCTTCACATAGATATCTAACAATGGCAGAGGGCGAAGCTGGCACCCGCAACCCCTCATTGAAGCATATTTGTGGCTTGAAACGATAAGCTTATGGCATGTATCTTAACCAATGGGCCTAACCCACGTTTCAGCTGTCAGCCTTATCAGGCATCACAGCGTTTGTATTTCTGTTTAACCAACCAGGCACAGACCTATTATGTTCAATTCATGCAGGACTCTGGGGATGGTCGAAAACCCCTCATAGATACAATCTTGGGTTGCCTCAATCGATTAAATCATAGCGTCATTGTGTTATGCATCCCACGCTTTTCAGCCAATAAGCTGAACCCATGTTTCAGCTGTCGAGTGCCACAGCGTTTGTAATTCGGTTGCTCCTGTAACCTCTTCTGAAGCCAATGAGGTCTACATTTCAATAGCCGAAGCTCGGAATAACTTGATTTCCCTCTGACCCAAGCATAGTCCTATCTAAAAATTTACTGCATCGCCTTACACCTAATATCGCTCTTCCTATCTCTCTTTTCAATAGCATACCTTGAACTTGCTGCAACTATCATGGACTCAGATATCCTTGCTATCCTCTTTCCGTTAGAACCCAACGCTGATGCTGCTTTTCGTCTCCCCGAAAATGAAAGCTTCTATCACAAGCCTGGTAGCCTTGGCCGTTGTTGCAATGGAAACCACTGGAACAACGGAGAGGACTGGGACAACTACGAGCATCTCAAGCTGAAGTTTTCTAATCCACGGATCAAGTCTCGGCACCCCCATCATGGAAGACGAAATGACTTGAAGACCCCACATTGGACTTTCGGCAGCGATCCTACCTCTACTGTCTACTTAGGGGACGACTTCTCAATCGAATCCGAAACACTAGAGCTAAGCATTTACCATCAGAAGAAGCTATACGTTCTCTTAACCAAAAGTACAAATGCGACTGTCAATGTACCGATGGTGTCTGTTTGCTACGATGGACAAAATATGTCAAAGAGCTTCCACGGTACTTGCATCCTCGCTCTTGAGCCAGGCTCCTCAACACCATGGCGAAATATAACGATCAACATCGGGGCGCTTGCATTTCGTATTATCTTTCCAAACCACAGCGATATGCAAGATGCTTCCGTTTATAGGAGCAATCTAAAGTCAAGTACGTCCTGGTTAGAGGTTCAATGTGCCGTCGGTAGCAGGCACCCGTTGCTCGACCCCATGCTTTATCATCGCGGTAGAAGCTTGGGTAGCGGAGGATTTGGGACAGTCTATGAGTATTTCCAATGCGCCACGGGAAGGTCATACGCGGGGAAGGTCATCAAGCCACCACGGAATGATCCGGACGGGCAAAAGACCATGCAAAAACTCGAAAAGGAATTTGATCACATGAAGAAAGATTCTGTAAGTTTTGCAGATTGCTCTGACGAGTTTGCTCTAACATGGCGTACAGAGATACATTGTGGAAGTTCTACACATTATGCGCGATGGCTTAGGATCTCCAATGATACTTATGCCCAAATATTCTCTCGGAAGTTTAGCCGACTGCTGCCCCTCTCCGAAAGAGTCAATCTCTGCTTTCAGACAAATCCTTCTGGGCCTTGATCAGCTCAAAAAACTCAACATACTACATCGGGATATCAAGCCAGGTAACATTCTTATCAGAAAAAGGGGACCTGAAACCTTTCAAGTTGTCATCGCCGATTTCGGGATAGCAGGCCAGTATGACCGAAAGTCGGAGTACTTTTATGGAACAGCGCATTACCAGGCACCCGAGATCTTTGAAGGATCTGCGAAGTCTGTTGATGATAGGTCTGATGTGTGGTCGACGGGTATTGTGATGGTCGAGAAGATGTATGAACTTGACAAAAGGCAGTTTCTGAAGCCAAGGAGGTATCCAGATGACAGTAAAAGAGAAGACAGAGAGAGAGAAGAATGGTACAAGAACTGGGAAAAGGAAATTCGGAGCAAAGTTGAAAGCATTGACTCTGAGTCAGATTCTCTCGGGGGGTTAATGAAGAAAATGTTTGAGGGGATTTTTGTTGAGTGTAGTACGAGGCATGACGCTAGGCGATGCCATGATAGAGGCGAGGAACTTGGGCTGTGGAGAAGATATTCGTTTTACCCTTCTTGGAAGGCATGGGTTAAATGGGTTGATGGAGTACCAGAGATGCGTTAATCATACGTGGGTGCTTGCAGAATACATTTCGTCAATTGGGACAGATATTTGGTAGTTATTGAGTTGAAATATTCGTTGACAAGCCTGTGCTGCGAATGAACCTTGAGTTCTGGAGCTACCCTGTAATTAAACCAGATGGTCAGGACTGACACCCATCTGAGTATTTCTGTCGAGGTATCAAGCCCCACCAAACAAGTGGAGGCATTTTCATGCAGACAAAACTACTTTTGCAGCTAGTTGTTGTTGTTCTTAACATTTTCCTTCGGAGCAAGCTAAGCGTTTTGAGACAGCCAAAAGGAAGCTTAACACCTAAGAAATAAGCAAGCCAATAGAGTTAAATTGACAAGTTCATTAGTGCTCTTCTCGCCTACAATTGTTCTTTTTTATTTCCTTTGGCGTAGCTGAAGACAGGTAATTCCGCTCAGACGGAAATACAAAGTGGGTTAAATGCTCAATCTTGATTGGCGTTGAAGACTCACTATGGCTAACACAGACTAGTCACCGGGTTCTAGACTTGTTCCTGCATGGGCATAACAAGAACGGCCCGCTGAGCTGTCAATAGTTATCAATAGTGGCAGCAAACTAACCCCAATATTGATCGTAGGCCTTGAAAAAGACTGAACTCGACCGTGAAGTTGCAAATAGTCTCTAAAAGCTGAGTCGGGTCAAGGCTTGGCGAATTCAGGGGTCCATTTGTACATAAATAAACCCATCATCGGTTCGCAATATCTTCTTTTGGCGGTAAGCTCTCTCGTTCACTCTTTTTTGGCCCATTCTACGGTCCCTTGCACCGAGACTTCTTTCGAGATGCAGTCCATGATCGCCATAGTGGGCTTGGCCCTGGCTAACTTTGCTGCTGCCGGTCCTTGCAAGCCCAGTAAGGCTACCAGCGAAGCAACAGCTGCCACTGTCAGCACCATCTCTCTTCCATCATCTGCTCCTACCACCGATATTTCCGACATCTCCACCCATGTTCCCACCACGACCCTTCCTCAATCCACCACCACCACCGAAGAGGCTGTTGTCATCATCACCAACGCCATCGCCGGAGGAAGCTTTGCCGCCCGCGACCCCAACAATCCCCCAAGTGGTCTCACAAATTTCGGCGCATCCGGAAACGCCGAGTTCCACCAAGGAGGATGTTACAAGGCAGATGGTAGCCCTGACGATGGCTGCGCTGCCTTGACTGCCAGTGGGAACCCCGCTGGTAAACGAGACACTGGCTCATTTGCCAGCATCTTCCAGACTCTCAACTCCCTCAGTATTGGGGCGCGAAACAAGTACACTGTTCAATTCTACTACCTTATCGCCTCTGCTGGGAGCCAATCGTGCACTGTCAGCGCAAATCTTGGCAGCAAGCAGTTCTATTCTCAATCTTTCTTTTCTGCTGGAATGAGTATCTCGTGGATTCAAGTTCTTCAGCAGGTCGAGGCTGACTCTGCTTCTGCGACTTTCGCCATTTCCATGACCTGCTCTGGTAACGGTATCTCTATGATCCTGGTTGACTCGGTCTTCATCTCCAACCAAGTTACCCCGGAGAACATTGGTGACTTCAAACTTGACTTTGGCAACCCTACCAACCCCCAGCCAGCCACTACATCTCAGCTTGCGCCTGTGGTTACTACCACTCGAGCGGGGGGCGTCGAAGAGCCTAGCACATCCGCCGGTGTTTCAACCCGAGCCACTGGCGGCTCTCAGAACACAAACACCGAAAAGCCCGTCACGACTACCTCTCCATTCAATCCCGCTTCTGAAGCCGCAACTGAAACCGCGTCCATCGGAACCCAGACTTCTAATCCTGAGACAACTCATCATGCCCAAGAGATCAGCAGCACCTCTGATCCCGAAACAACTGTCCCTCCCCAGCACATCAGCTCTACTTCCCCACCCGGTACTACGACAAAGCCAGCCGAGACCACAAAGACTGCCTGTAAAACAACATGCCAGACCATCGATAACCCCCAGAACCACAACGACGATTGGAACTGCAGCGTTTACGGCTTGTACAGCGGTGCGATCTCCAGTGCCCCGGATCAGGACAATGACAACGGAGATCGACACTACTACCTGAACATTGGAGAGTGCGCTACAATGTGTAAAACTATGCCCGGCTGTAAGTCAGCTGGGTACCAGTTCGCCACGGCGAGGTGCTTTTTCTCCAACAATGTGATTACTCAATCCGAGGTCCGTGATGGGAGAAGCGATGACGTTGATGTCGACTGGTACGGAATTGAGAAGTGCTTCACATGCTCTGAGTGCGAGTCTGGCTCTGTCGAGACAACTGCACTTGAGATTGCTTCCACTACACAAGCCCCCGAGCGAGTTACAACAACAAAGCCAACCCAGCCCACAGAAACTGCTTGTCAGCCGATCTGTGCCAAGAAGAATGATTTCCAGCGCCATGACGATTGGAACTGTGCGGTATACGGCGGCTACCAGGGCGACTTCTATGAATTCCCTGGACAGGAAGATGATGAGACCCGACACTTGTACGAGCAACCTGAAGAGTGTATGCAGATCTGCAAGACTGTGCCTGGCTGCAAGTCAGCTGCAATTAGCTACGCATGGCGCAAGTGCTACGGCTCTAACAATGTGGTTACCCAATCTGAGACCCGTGGGGCCAGCGATGATAGTACTGATAAGGATTGGTGGGGACCAGATTGCTTCACATGTTCTGAGTGTAAGCCTGACTCAGGTGGCAATCCAACCCAGGTCCAGACTACCACTCAAGCCCCTGAGCGAACTACCTTCAGTACAAGGACCTCTGAACGCCCTACGACAACTACAACCCCTGCCGAGACCTGTATCTACAACCGCGGACAGATGTGTGAGTTCAACAGATTCAAGGACCACAGTGACACTATCTGCGTCTGGGGAGGCACCTTTTCCGGCACAACATGGACCGAGACTCGTGAGGACTATCCCTACCAGGACGATCCCTACCAGTGTATCGCCATCTGCCAGACTCTGAAGAACTGCGAATCCGCTGGCTACTACTCTACTGAGAACCGCTGCCTCTTCACATCCAAGAAGCTACAGCGATCCGACATGGGTTCAGGTGCTCACGACTTTGACAACTCTGTTTGGATGCACAACTCCTGCGTGACATGTCCCACCTGCTCCGACTCGGCGCCTCTTCCCCAGACTGACAAGTGCTCTTACAAGCAAGGGGACACCTGCAGACGGGTGACGGGTAAGGACGGCGCTCTTTGCAACTACCAAGGAATGTGGGAGTGGTACAACCAGCAGAGCCTTGATAGGTACCCAGACCAAAGCTCGCCTGAGAAGTGTGCTGCCATTTGCCAAGCGACAGACTACTGCAAGGGCTCTGGTTACAAGGATGGTCGATGTATGTTTTCTTTTGGGGAGCTCAAGACGGGTAGCTTCAGGGACTGGCCTGATCACTCGAGGGATGGAACTTGGGATGACCCATCTTGCTTTGAGTGTCCTGGCTGTACCGCGTAAAGCGTATGGCTAGAGGGGAAGAAGTTTAGTTTATAGACCACAATAATAACTAATTTATTTTGTACATTCCTATGTTCAACGTTATAGTAGTGATCCGTGAATACCACAGAGCAGTCTCCTTGGTTGGTGTTTCACCTCGTCTCCACTGAGCAAAGGTTCCACCAAAGGCACGAGCCTTAGAATGGCCAGGACATAAAGAATTGTCTCCGACCGACCTCCAGCAGCTGTTAAGCTGCCAGTGTTTGCAAATGCGAACTGGCTAATCAACTTGTCTAGGTTAAGGATGATATTAAACTCCTTGCTTTCTCAGAGTCTTCAAGACCTACCGTATTAACTCGACTATTTGAAATGGGGGTATGGGTCTGCTTTTCAAAGCATTAGTATGATAATCTGGGGGGCTACCTCCGGCTAATTGGTCAAGATGCCGATCCGGCAGTTAAGATCACCCCACAGACCCATTTCAAATAGTCGAGTTAATACGGTAGAAGATTAACCTATGGGCGGATATTTAGCCACGGGGCACGCGTTACATCTATATTCAACACGCACCACTTTACAAGGATACACCCTGCCTCATAGATGCGTTCCAATGGGACTTCAGAATTCTTACAGGGTCAGACAGATCTTCAACTCGGTTATTATTATATTAATATTGGCTAAATAGGTCCATAATTTGCGGGGAAGATGATCGACATCTTATTGGTATTTAACCTGAAGGAAGGAAGATAGGTACAACAGAGGCATCCTTCATTATATTGCAGACCCGGGCTCAAAGCTACATATCACCTCCACTCTTAGTTATGAATATTCACACTCTTGTAACTATCCTGGGGACATTGCTGAGCAGCAGCAATTCCACCAACCCATGGGCAACTCTTGCAGCTCCGTCATCTTCTGGTCTCAAAGCCGGCAGAGAACGGATAAGCATTAACAAGGGTTGGAAGTTCAAGCGCTATGCTGAGAATCCTGATGGCATCATCTATGATCATCGTCAGGATCTGCAGAATCTGACAGATGACACTGTGCTGCGACCTTGGATCTTGCCATCAGGAAATGACTATATCGTCGACCTGAAAGACCGCCATCCCAAACCGGCCGGCTCTCCCCCAGGAAATGACGTTCCTTTCATTCAAAGGTCCTTTGACGATGCAACATGGGAGACAGTTAAGTTGCCTCACGACTGGGGGGTAAAGGGACCGTTCTATGCTGAGGAGAATCCACCAGTAGGGGGCGGCATGGGCCGGCTTCCTGTTCAAGGTGTAGGCTGGTACCGTAAAAGTCTACATGTCAGTCAAGAGGACGCAGGGAAGACAATATATCTCGATATCGATGGAGCCATGTCTTACGCCATGGTGTGGCTTAATGGGCGCCTCGTGGGTGGCTGGCCCTATGGCTACAATTCCTTCCGGCTCGACTTGACCCCCTTTCTCCAATATGGCAAAGACAACCAGCTGGCAATTCGTCTGGACAATCCACTAGACTCTGCACGGTGGTATCCTGGGGCTGGTCTTTACCGCAACGTCTGGCTTACCAAAGTCAACCGTATCCATGTCGGGTACCAAGGAACCTATGTCACAACTAGCGAGGTTTCTACAGGCGCAGCTACTGTAGATCTCAATATCACACTGATCAACAATGGAAAGAAGGAGCAGTCTCTCGAGGTCAAGACTGAAGTATTTCACAAGTCGCGTACTGGTGAATACGGTGAGAAGGCTGGCAAGACAGCCGTGAAATCTACAACTATTCCCCCAATGAAGCCTATGGCCGTCGCAGTCGCCCTTCAAATCCCCAAACCTCGCCTTTGGGGGCCACCTCCTACCCAAGAACCGAATCTCTATATCGCGTTGACGCAGCTTATCATGAACGAGGAAGTGGTTGACTCATACGAAACCGAGTTCGGGATCCGTACTCTTGAGTTCAACCCTGATAAGGGCTTCTTCATTAATGGCGAGCACATAAAACTCCAGGGCGTTAATGAGCATCACGACCTTGGATCCTTGGGTGCTGCCTTTAACACGCGAGCTGCTGAGAGAAAGTTGGAGATTCTTCGCGAGCTTGGCGTCAATAGTATCAGGATGTCGCACAATCCACCCGCCACGGAGCTCCTCCAGCTCACAGACAAGATGGGGTTCCTCGTAGTTGACGAAATATTTGACTCATGGCAGCGGAACAAGACAGCCAATGATTTCCACCTCATCTTCGATGACTGGCATGAGCCGGATGCGCGGAGCTTTGTTCGACGGGACAGGAATCATGCGTCTATCATTGCCTGGAGTTTCGGTAATGAGGTTGGTGAGCAGTACACAGATAGAGAGGGCGCGGCTTTGGGGAAGCATCTTTCAGACATAATTGCCTCTGAGGACGCAACACGGCCCACAACAGCCTCCATGAACTACGCAAAGCCAAACATGCCTTTTGGTGGCTCAATGGATCTTTTGTCCATCAACTATCAGGGTTCTGGGATTCGAGACACTCCCAACTACTCGAATCAGCAGGGCATTCGCACCCATCCCCTTTATCCAGAATTTCATAATGCCTTTTCGGACAAGGTCATGATCGGCAGTGAGACAGCTTCGACCCTCAGTACGCGTGGCACTTTCATCTTCCCAGTGGATGCTGGAAATACTGGCGCGCCTGTCAACGACACCTCGGGCGGCAACTCTACTCTAGGCTACGTCAGCGCTTATGAGCTCTACACCGCGAACTTTGGATCACCCCCCGATAAAGTCTGGGTGAATCAGGACAAAAACCCATACGTTGCTGGCGAATTTGTGTGGACAGGCTTTGACTACATTGGCGAGCCGACTCCTTACTACAGCACACGCAGCTCGTACTGCGGTATCGTGGACCTCGCTGGCTTCAAGAAGGACAGATACTACCTCTATCAGTCTCGCTGGAGGCCCGAAGTCCGGACGGCACATATCCTGCCGCACTGGAACTGGCCCGATCGCCTGGGCAAATTAACACCGGTCCATGTGTTCTCATCGGCAGATGAGGCTGAGCTCTTTGTGAATGGACAATCGCAGGGTAGACGGGTCAAGGGTGAATTCGAATATCGTTTTCGCTGGGATCACGTAGTCTATAAACCTGGGGAGCTGCGTGTGAAGACTTGGAAGGACGGAAAGATGTGGGCATCTGAGACTGTCAGGACGACCGGTGAGGCTACCAAACTCAAACTCACAGTAGACCGCTCGAGAATTAGTAACGACGGCGAGGACTTGGCTTTCATTACGGCCCAAGTTCTGGATAAAGATGGAAGCGTGGTACCGACAGCTGCCAATAGCATTTCCTTTAGTCTGAAAGGGCCTGGGGAAATTGTAAGCACAGATAACGGCGACCCCACTGATATGACTGTGTTTCCATCGTCGACACGGAAAGCCCTGAGTGGTTTGGCGCTGGCAATTGTGCGAGGGCGCGAAGGTGGGCGTGGGACCCTAGAACTAGAAGCAAAGGCTTATGGCTTGGTATCAGCTACAGTAAAGGTTTATCTAGAATAGGGAAAATCCTTTGTGCGAGTTCCTTGGCAAGGATGTTCCAGACTATGGGTTTCCGAGATTGAATGAGAGTACATTGCAATTGTTGGGATATGGTATTGGTATGTATCACACTGAATTAACCAATGAATAGAGAAACAGCAATGGAAGGGAAATCACAAAAAAAGGTTGAGAATGTCCAAGGGAATAATGTGTATTCGTGTTCTTTGTACACTTTTGAAGCAATGTCTTATTTTGGTGATGATTTTTGGACTCTTGGTGGGGCTGCTGCCTGGAATGTCACGTCAGACCATATAACCCTCGGCACGGCACCAACTTCACTTTCACTACCAATTCATCACAAACACTATGAAAGCTACGAATAGAAAATCCCTACTCCTCGAGGAGTTTCCTATAGAAATCCTCGAGCATGTATTTTCACGCCTTTGTGCGCACTGCCGCAAGACAGACTCTGTCGAAACTCCGGATAAACAGAGCAGAGCTGATGTCGAAGCCCTGTTTGCACTGACTCAAACTAACAAACTTTGCCGCTCGATCGCTATGCCTATTCTCTTTCATCAACTCGGCTCTCATCTCACGCCAAGCTACATCTTGCACATGTTAGATCACGACCAGGGCATGGCACGAGGTGTCAAAAGCCTTGATTTGCCGCTCTCGAGCCCTCCGACAAGCAACTCCATTCCCATCGTTTTAAAAACGACCGATAGGTTATTGCCTAACCATAAATCAGGGTTTCTTATGCACAGGGGTAAACAGATTGAGACAGCGAATGTCTTGTTAGCCCTATGTTCGAAAGTCGAGCGATTAAACATGGACCTCTTCAGGTTCGAGGAGGAGCTCAACACCCTCAGTGTTCTGCAGCACGTTCTGAAACAGCGCGGAGCGACGTCAGGCTTTATGAACCTCAAGTATATTCAAGTTAGTACGGGCGAGTCCAAATACTCCCGGATTTCTGGACATGAATTATCGCTCCTCCTACGTGAGTCTCCTCGTCTGGAGACCCTGGTGTTCAAAGGAGCAGAGCGGAATAGTTTACTACGGTACTTCTCTGCGTTCACTGAACGGAATTTCAATCTCCCTTTCGAAAATCTCACCGAGATGCAAATTCTAAGGTGGTCTTGCTTTGGGCGGAGTGACGACAATCATGCGCTGTTGACAATACTCAATGCAGCTCAACAACTAAAGACCTTTAGGTATAGCACCAGTGATGAGCTTGCGCCTAGCAGAGGAGGAGTAAGAGGGTTTTACGTGACCCCCCAGAAACTCATGGAGTTTCTGAAGACACAGACACTGCAGCATCTCAGTCTCAATTTCCAAGAAGGAAATATTTGGATGAGGCATTTTCAATCCTCTCAGCCCATATTCATTACAAAACACGACATCAGCCGATTTTCTAATCTCACTTCTCTTGAACTCGACACCTCGTGTTTTTGCCGACACCTTTTCGGGAATAAGCTTGAAAGACAGGCTTTTGAGCAAAAGACATGCTTAACCGACTTACTTTCTCCCACCATCCGCAGCTTGACTATTTCGTTCAAAGACCGCATAAGATTGGAGTGTTGGGATGATGTTTTGTATCTTGGTGGAAGAGCTATTAATGGAGAGTTTCCGGCCCTTCAAAGTGTACAGATTGGTGCTCCTATTCGCTATCAGATGCCTTGCAGTGATGGCTGGGATGATGAGTGGGACAATGAGCAGTTATCTAAGATCTCAAAGGAACTCAATGAACGCGAAGAGGAGTTCAAGACGGCTTTTATTGGGTCTAATGTCAAGACAAAGTTCAAGAGTTGGTATATTTGGGAAAACATGTAGTAGAGCACGGCTGAAAAATATTTCTCTTGATACGATAATACATTCTAGTTGCGAACATTACTTATAAAGACGAACTAAGCCATCTCAAACCGCAAGCAAGCTCTGCTTCAATGATACTCTCCACAGACTGAAGTGGCCTCCAGACCTTCACCACCTTTAACCCAACACTCTCAATCAACTGGCGCCACTCATCTTCCGTTCTTTCCTTCGCGCCTAGACAAGCCATCATAGTGATATCAGAAGTCGTCACCCGTGCAGGAGGCTTGACAGCGCTGACCAAGCTCTCATGGATAAGAAGCTTTGAATAGCCAGGCTCCATAGCATCGGCGATGTGTTGTAGAATCAGGCTTGCTTGCTTATCTTCCCAATCATGCAAGACATTGTGCAGGAAGTAAGCGCGAGCACCTTGAACGGGCTGAGGAGTGAAGAAGTCATGGGGATGAATAGAGATGTTATCAGGAATAGTCAGTTCCCTGAGGATCTCAGGTAGGTCTTGGAGGACCAAGCTACCCTCCGGAATATCAGGGTGACGGAGGTAGAACTTGGTCAAGTCATGACCCTTGCTGCCGCCAACATCTACCACCAATGGTCGTCCAGGCTTGTATTGAGAAACTAGAATCTCGGTTGGATACACCTCAGGCCAAGGAGTAAGGTTATACTTGGAGTGACTCTCCATAGCATCGTTGAACTCCCTCGCAGCAACAGGGTTAGCAGCGAGAGACTGGAAGACGTTCTCCTTGGAGCCAGTCATGAACTGCCAGTTGCAGTTGTTGGAATCTGTGGGGTTCTTGTAGCCGGTTTGTTGCAGATATGTTGGCAATGCTTTACACGTGGGGATGTTTACGAAATGGTATAGACCCCCGTAGACGTTGGCGAGTGCTTGATCGGCAACAAGAGCGTGTACCCAAGGTGTAGACCTGTAAGTGTCCGGGGCAATCTCAATGACTAGATGCTGGCCAGATATTTGCCGAATAAGGCGTCCTAAAGCAGCGTTAGTAACTAAACATGATGTGTTTGGGCAGAGTAACTTACGGATCAAAACAGGGTCTGCCTTGGTAAGCTCAGCTAGCTCAGTAGGAGTCTTGTCTCCACCGCCAGCCTCAACCCACTTTGTGAAAACACCAGCATCGATCAGAGTCTTGACACATGCTGTAGTAGCGAGATTGACCCAGCAGTGTTGCCAGACAACATCCCATGGTTTTTGGACTTTGCTGACGGCGAGTGTGAGTGCATCTAGGGCACGAACACGCTCCGCTTCGTTGGTAAAAGAGTTGGCGTCAAGGCCTTGAAGTGCCTCGATGAGCGTATCTACAGCCGAGTGATCTTTGCTATCGTGTTGGTATAGCCTATGGCTTAGGCTTTCTTCAATAGCAGCAGCCATTATGGCGGTGTGGTTTGAGGATGAGTGAAAGGATAGGTTGGGTTAATAATGGGTAGCGATTCTTGTTGAGTGACGCAGGAAGATAGTATATGAAGGGAAATGGCCCTCCGGTTTACGGAGTGAAAAATGAGTAGTTCCTTATATATCAGAAGCAATGTGTCCATGTCAAAGCAGTTAAATTGAGGCCAGGCCTAGATGATATATGGCGTAGGTGGCGGGATGTGATGGTGTATGCAGGGTGAAATAGAGGGTCATGGGATCATAATTTATTGTAATTCTTATCAAGCGAGAAGACAATACTTTAGCAAACACAGCCTTCTGCATCTCCTATCAACTCCGTTAAACCGAGTCCGTGCTTTGTTGTTTCCTCAGACTCTAGCACACCGGACGATGGAGCTGTCAATCGTTGACGATCTATCACGCACCTACCGATTCGGAATCTGGATTGGTCGACTACGCGCTGTTTTGGCCAATTTTTGGGTCCGAGTTAGCCGTAACATCCACGTCACTTTCGCTTCGTGTCTCTACCGACGATAGAATTTTTCATCTAAGACATATGCCACTTACATGGGTTCAATAAGACATATAAGATTTCATGTCTCTGATCTAGATAAGCTAAATAATATCATATTTCGCTTACACATTAAACTAGTTACAATTCTTGCTTATTTCGCCTGTTAGTTTATTCGATCATCAAGCCACCTCGCAAAGGGAGGGCTTCTATGATCTTCGCATGAGTCACCAGACATATGATCATCCGCACTGCAGCGGAGATCCATTCGCTGGCGAATCTCCTCACCGGTGTGCAAAAAACAAGGAAGTCTCACACCAATGTGATTGCTCGACTTGCATGCAGGTCCTGCCCTGTCTAGCTTGCATGTCTCCCAGTAGTTTGGTTCAGAAGCTGAGCGAGTGTGATTTGTCCCCGCAATTGCTACCACTAGGCTAGGATCCCTGGTCTTAAATCCCCGTATTTCCGCAAGCTCGAGCCTCATATATTGGACACATGATCGTTGCTCTCCTTTCAGGTTCAGATCAGCAGTCGAGGCCTTATTCAGGCCTGCAGGTATCTTTTACATAGTAGTAAATGAGGCGGAATTCATCCCGATAGTTAGTGCTCGAGGTAGGAAAAGGACAGGATGAGATGTCCAGGGACAAAATAGTAGGAGTGAGGGACCTACATGCTGTCGTGACCAATATCGTAGTCTGAAACGAAATGTGAGGGAAGAAAAAAATAAAGAAAAAACAGGATATAAAACAAAAACAAAATAATACTCATTCTCCCCCGGGAAGGCTCGAACTTCCGATCTCCCGATTGTCTATGAATAACAGTCGGACGCTTTAGCCAACTAAGCCACAGGGGAAAAGCGTTGATTGGTCACTCGAGCTCAAAATTTGCACTATAGTATATTCACTCGCTATCATTACTTACCTTACTTACAGAGTATTCCATTCAGCATTGCATTTAAAGCATCAACCAACTGGCTATCCTGCACAAGACCAACTGTCAAGATACTAGACGCATCGTTAATGGCTCCAAGTTTGAGGTGATTTTGCTCAGTGAATGACAAACAAAACAAATAAAGCATTGAGTTTTTTGACCATTTGAGTGACGTTTCTGCGAATGATACAATCATTGACAATTGGAGATCATTATTTTCGCCCACCCTAGCCAGCCCCCGAAGCCATTGACCCATTTTCCCTATGACGCATAGTTGAGTCCAATCAAAAGTCCAATGCAAATCGGTACAAATCCCCAATGTTGCCACTCTCCGTGCCCGATAACCGACTTGGCCACCAACCCATCTGTCAATGCCATGCCAACCGCTCCAAGATAAGCCAAACTCATCAGCTTTCTATCACCGGTGAGACTGATGTTGAAGAAGAGAAAACTGATGACCAAATTCCTGCTTCCGTAGATGCGGGTAATACCGCGAACGAGCTTTCGTGCCTGAGGGTCTGTTGGGAGGGTGTACTGGAAATTTTGTAGGGCAGCTTCAGGACGAGTCAAGAGGCTGATGCCGAAGAAGGCAGGGAGGAGCGAGATGACGTGGGTCGCTCGGTTTAGAAGAACGAAAGACATAGCGAATTGGTTGTCAAGATCTGGATATATGGACACGACAGGATTGTAGAGTGTTTTTTTGAAGGAAGAAACAGTGAGATTTCCGTCGAACTCTGGCTCAGATAATAAATTCATCAGGTCCTAGCCGCAACATAAGCACTATACTTGATCCATTCCAGCTTGAGTCTCACGTGAGAAAATGGTGCATTCCTGTAGGATTTGACTTCCTATTAACCAGAACTCAGTGCAGTCTCATATTTAGGCTATTGCTTATTCGACAAGGCTGCCAAGTTTCACATAGCCATCAACAAGAACTAATCCTCCTCTATCCCTCTTTCTGATCCAATTAATACCTTGATATACCCCAAAAACAATAATCATCATGGGGATTGAAATCACAAGATAAAGCCAGAACTTCTCCCCTCCAGGTGCATACTCATCTGACATGCCGAACAGAGTGGCAACATATGCCAATGGTACAAACACTAGTCCCAGGGTTGTGATGTTTCTCGTTCTGTCGGCCGCTTGTAGAGAGAGTTGTTGTTCCCTGAATGCCTGTCGGTTGCCTGATATACCTGTCAGAGCAGTCATGGAGGAGTTGAGTTTCTCGACCCAGCTTCGGGCATGGTCGAACTGGTGGTAAAGCATCTGGAAGTCGGCCGCCACGTCTTGCCAGGAGATTATCTGTCGAGGGTCCGGACATTCAAGAGGGAGCCGGAGTTGAATAAGAATACCTTCCAAGTCCAGGCAATGCAGTTGTAGTCTCCTCTCCAAAGTCTGACAGTCACTCCAATTCGCCTCGACTGCTGCTAGGTCCAGTTCCGCAAAGTCAGAGGTCCATCGCATGGGGCTCTGTGACCGAGCAATAGTTTTGCGTAGTTGATCGAGATGCCTCATGTAGAGACTGGCGACAATTTTCTTAACGAAAAGGGAGACAATATCCGGTGTTTCGCAAGTCAGGCCTGGCAGCGAGGAATAGTTTGCGAGATAAAAACACAGATCGTCGGCGATACTGGTCCTCGGTGGGCCCTGTTGCGCTGTGATTCCGATATCTGAGGCAAAGAAATCGACATAAGTTCCCTCAACCGGTTGCTGACCGACTGGGAAAACGTGGCCTTTGGCATCACCCTCGTTCCTTGTCACGACATGGCTCAAGACTGGGTCGCATATAACAATGCCTAGAAATGTGAGTATAGAACCAGCAGAAATGAATTCAATGGAAAGAATTAGTACGTACTGGTCCAACCATCCTCTGATATCTTGTTCCAAACAAAGCATTTGCGTTTTACAGTGCCAACACTATCAAGTTTACCATTGACTCTGGTCAGACTTACATATCTTCCTGTCGCCGAGCACCTGAGGGGAGCATGATTTATAAGTCTGCTCGGCAGGCTGACTAAGCTGCGAGGAGACATGGAGAGGTATTGCTGCAATGCGAGGCCTGAGGCTAGCGTGCTGCAAGAGCCACCGCTTGTGGATGAAGCGGTCACTGTCCGCTCATAGTTGGTAAACAGCGAAGGGTGCATTCGAAAGTGGTTTCCAAGAACTGTCGCAACGTCTCTGTTCATGTTCTCAAACACATACGCCGTTCGTCGAGGTTTACCACCTTTCCCATCTTGTGCCAAATGGTTAGCCAGAGAGTCTGGCCCAGAAAGGGGCAACACAAGGATCTTGTCGATTTGGTCATTACCAAACTCAATGGTCCGGATATTGACCTGGCGGTTTTCCCAGGAGATCCCACATTTGAGAGGCTTTGGGTCGGGTTGGATTAGGTATGGGTCGGACGCGCAGAGTCCATTGACATAATCCTGATATGGGCCATTCCATGCTATCCACGACTGGCTCATTTTGACAGTTTATATATGAGGATATAACTTCACAACTCTTTGAAGCGGAACAGGGCTATTTAAATGAAAAATCGCTCAGGGAAATGTAGGTTGGGCGTCAAAGTGCATTTGCCAGGCAGCAGCGCCAAAAAGCGTCTTTTTTTGTAATTTCAAGCTTCATAGAGGTATCACGCCAACTAAGAACGAGAATCACATAAGGGGCGAATGAGACTCGGCTACGTGACCCAGAAAAAAAATATATTACTGTCTTGTTATCTAGTACAGCCTCAATATTTTCTTCTTATTGGCGACTTCGTCTTCTGCCAGGTGATGATATGATGTGGCTAAGTTGCTGTTGGTTGGGCAATGTCTCGATAATCCCTGGGTACCCAACCATCCAAGTAAACGCGGAATCAAAAATCGCTTTACCCCGCTATCATCATGTAACTGTTAGCCGAAACAAAATACCAAAGCGGTTTTTCTATTGCAACGGGTATTGTTAGTTTTGTAGACTTGGGCATAAAGTTGCTGTCGCTATACTCACAAATTTGTCAATCGAAAGATAGCCGCTTAGCTGCATTATCCGACCTCGAGCCCGAGTTGAGTAAGTTATCTAGAGTTGCGACCCTCAAAGCGGAATACCCCAGATAATCTGCGGATCTCACCCGCCTAGCTGCGGAATGCAACCTTGCCGAAGACTAATTATAGATTCTAAGATCTCTGTAATTTAAGGAAACAGAGCAAATATAATTATGTATTGGTAAATAAATAGATGGAATTAATCCGCGAACCAATAGGGATTTCTGATCACGGAATACGACAAATAGAAATCATTCATCATTATATAGTTACACTCATTCCAGCGACATCTTTGCCTTTGCTAATATACAAGTCCCTTTAATAGCTACTAGTACTTCAGAATTTTCTATACTTTCTCCGGCCGGATAGGGGCCATTGTTGTCAACATAAGCGCGTGCAGTAATATCGTGCAAAGGAAAGGATGAAGTTTGGAGAGGAACTAAGTGCCCAAGCCAGATACGCAGAAGGACCCCCATAGTAAAAGCTAACAGAATAACCTGAAATACAGCATATATAATAAACATTGACAAATCAAATCTGAGTTTGGTATAGGGAGTGACCAGGGATGCCTCTGTGTAAAACTCCGGAGGGAGCGAATCGATTATCTTGTTCGATCTCAAATCGGTGTTCCCCCAGTTGTTGGAGTTAAAGAGCCAAATGGGAAATGACAATATGCTCTGGAAGTTTTGAGAAAGAATGCCGTATGTTGCGGGATCCTCTAACTGCTGTTGAGAACTCCAAAAGCTTTGAGCAATGGATGACGGAGGTGGTATGTCAGCTGCGGTAAAGTTAAGTAACCAACTCAGCGCCATGCGGTAGGCGGATATGTCAATGTTATCTACCCTCATAGGAGACTTTTTGAATTCAGTAACCCGATTTTGGGAGCCAGATGTTGTTGGAACTCACTGTCATATTCTCAACGCCAACAATGCTGTAATTAGAAGGTGAAACAATAACAGTTGCGCGGCGGGTATAGAACGTAGCAGTTGTAGTTAAGTTGGGACGAGGTTTGGGTGAACTGCAAGCATCCTTATCTGTGCCGTTAGTGCAAACAAAAAGGCCTGTCATGTATGGGATAAGGACTTGCTATTGAATAGCGGCATTCTTATCTTACCAGCACGAAGTGAGCTAGGTGCCTGCTTTTTCTGAGCAACACAGACACGGATACCAATAACAGTCCCAGCCTGTCCATAGATGTCGCAGTCTTTGTCCTCAAAGCCCGCATCTCCAATTCTGGTAAACTCTAGTTGGACAGAGGTAACATTGTCGATCTTGACCATCGAATACCCCTCGTGGCCTGTTGGAAGCCACGGGGCTACCATAGAGAGCCCGCCGTTGAGTAAATATGATATACAGTTGTCCTTTTCGCAGCTGTGAGCATCTATGACGGTCGATACTAGTGGGTTCGCAACAAGGGCATAGACCGCGGCATAGTAGGTGAAAGGGAGGACGGTGTAAGGATATTCCGGTGCGAGTGAACCAATATACTTCATGAAAGGGCGAACCAGTGAGCCATTGAAAGGGCCAATACCAGCTGTGACATCATATTGATGACGGGAGTCGTAGACGGTCACCAGTGTGGTGTTGACTATACGTTCATTCAGCGGTGCGATAAGGAAGGCGAGAGATTGGGAAAGGACTTACAAAATAAGGCGAGCCCCGAAACCCACAGTAGTCCAAAGAGAGAAACTCTGATATAATAAGTTAGCATTCTATACGACAGTCATAACTTGTCTGTTGCAAACCTTGACAGTGCCCAGAGCTTACTTGACACCTTAACTGAAGTAGACCATATAATCGACACAACACCAATAAATCCAGTCGTTGGCGACAATGCCAGGAAGTCAGAATAACTAATTCCTCCATGTCTACCCACTCCGGCCCATTGCAAATATGAGAATGACTCTTGTAAAGCCACAGTCATCAAAGCCGACAAGATACCTTGTGCTGCGCGCACCACTGTCAGCGTGGTACCGACGTTGATCTTCATCAATGGACTCAAGGGGGTCTTTCGAGCAGAACTGGTCTGCGCAGAGTAGGTTGATCGAACTAAAACTATTACCACGCTGAGAATGGCAACCGCCAAGATGTTGACCAATATCTGAGTTTTGGTGATTTGAAACCTGGAAGTGTGTTGGTTCGTGGAATTGCGTCTTGGGGTTTTAGCATTCTCTGTGTTCTTGGTTTGATCAGACTCGTGCTCCTCTGTATTCGGAGTATGGGAGTGGACGCGAGGCTCCCTCTGGAAACTGTGGGAATGACTCTGTATTGCCGTAGTAAAGTCATCACTTGGGTGCTCGGAATGCCGGGATCTGGTACTTGATTGTGGCCAAGTTCGAGACTTGACAATAGAAGCCATTGCGACTGGTAGCAAAAGTTTGAGAACAGTTTGAGGGTCTTTATTTCGGCTTTGTGTACAAGAATAGTAAAGGATAATCCATATCAATATTTCGACTTGCAGGTATGTGATATTATAAACTTCACCAGAGAATGCGAAAACGCCTAACGTTCCATGGATATGATTTTTGTAATGCTATAAATAATTCATACGCCGTCAAATATTAAATTCGCGCCTTTTAGGCTTTCGGGCTCTCTTCTGCGCTTTGTAGGCCTTTACGTAGCACTACATGAAGGCTGCTTGGGACTGAAGAGAGGCGCAATCTGGTCATAGGTGAGTGGCAGTTGTAGCACAGGGGGGCGTTTCGTTTATTCTCGTTGTTGATAGGCGCCCGTCTCTCCTTTGTACCACCGTACAACCAGGCAGGGCAGGTGAGATTTCTCAGGTGAGTACGAATTACAGCCACCTTTGGGTATTCTCAGCCATGTTAGGGAGAGGCTTGTATCCTCAAATCGAAACATACCACTTTAAGTTAACTACCGAGCGTCACAAGATCAGCTGGAGATTCCAATGTTGCCAAAGCGAAATGTATTATATATACAGCGCCTAGTCCGATATTACTTCTTCTACCATTAAACCATACTGATTCAAAATATCTAAACGAACTACTTAACAATGTACTTTTCAAATCACCTACTAAGATGGTGGGCCTTTCTCATTTTCCTTGGGCTCAGTGGAGAAGGTGTGTTGTCTTGTATCCTGATATTGAGACAACACTGACAGCTTCTATAGTCTTCTGTAATGGAACTGCTAACAAAGATGCATCGCCAATTCGGTGCCCCAAATCCAACTGCTACATGGCGCCTTTCCGTGACTATAGCTATCGTGCAATGGTCTGGTTACCAATGAACTATGATCCCGGATTTGATATGCATCAGCCGGATGTAGTCACGGTAACAATAGTGACCATCGTGGACATGGTACGGGGTATTACACATACAACAACTCAGTTCCCGCCTAACTACACCTTACCACCTATGAACTCTGAAGGAACACGGATAGCGTATCTAGATGACGGAAATGGCAAGGTCACTGGAACAATGTATGCAAGATCATCGGGCAGTTTCCTCAAAGGAATCACTAGCTTACAGTGCTTCTAGGGTATTTCCCACTCCCAAGGTGTACTGGAATCATGACTTTTACGCTTGGAACGGGACTCTTATAGTACCTGAGTCAACTGGCTGTGCGACTTATGTGGGCTATCACGAGGTGCCTTTCCCGCCTGAACTCTCGCCTACAGTACCATGGGCCCCTTTGACGGGCGGTGCCGCTATTGATACTAGAACACTTCTAGATCCTCGGGGACTTTACTACAACTCGGCATTGGTTGCTCACCAATGGAATTTGGTGTTCTTCTTCTCAAGTTATTATCCTGGTCATCCTGCCATGACATCCTGTACTCAATTGGATATAGGGGCGGGTCCTAACTGGGGGGGATTCACGATCACATCGTGGGTAACATCGACATCAACAGTATGATCAAGAGAACTCAGGTTTAGATGTCACTTGGTAGCAATTCTATACACGGAAGACATCACGTATTCCGTGGCTTACTTGATTTGGGATACTCAGAGAGCAATGAGAATGCTTTGTCTGCTTATAGTATTCACCGCCAGCTGGATATAGATAGTTTTAGGTAAGAGAGGGAAGCAGGGGGGTCTGTTGAGATACGCGGATAGGGGTTGTTCCTATCCACCATGCTTATATTCATGTCTTATCAGTTATTCCTGTATTTTGATTATTCAATCTAGCAATACCTTCGATCTCATACCTTCGCAGCAAAGCCCTATGTCGCATCACTAGCTAGGTAGACAGGGGACTTGTGCCTACTGGGACCCGACTGGCGTTAACTACAATAACAAACAAGAACGTCAGCAGCAAAAACGAGTAATGTGGAAGTTAATCGGATTGAGAGTTTTAAGGCAGATAACGAAGCAAGCAGTTCCGATTCTTATTAGCCTTGGCTGTGCCAGCCTATAACAAAATAACCCAATGCAGCCGCTGGTATATGGCGAAGCGGCAGGTTCTTCCTCTTAGAGGTTCAGTATAATATGGATTCTATCATGCTGTCGATGGCATATTACAGCTTGGAACGGACCTGTGCTAGTCGATGAATTTAGTTAAAGCTACCCTACAGACACCAGGTATGGAGCGTAATGGACAATAGGAAATAAATTCAGGCCTGATTGACTTGTTTTCAGCCATTCAAGTTGCAAACTATTCTGACTTGTATTTAATATCTGTTTACAAGAAAGTCAAATCTGTACGGGTTCCAATACGTACACACTGTATTCGCTGTTAGTGTTAACGGCGATTTGGTTAGTGCATCCTTGAGCTTTTCTTTTTTTTAGCCTTACGTGGCTAGGCTTTATAACTGCGCGGGAGAATCCGTGAGAATCCGTGCGGGGACGGAGTTTCCGCAAGCTTTCGGAATGGGAACGGCTCAAGGATCGCATGACCTACCCCGCATATCGGAGAACTGGCATGATAAGATAAGATAAGCTTCATTCGTGTTAGTTTGCTCAGTCGATACAATTATAAGGAGAAAGCCGTTGTGGCAAGCCTTCAGAGATGTGTATACCAGAGCATCTCTTACTCACCCTTTCGCAAGTTATCTTTTACTCGAATTGATAATGTCAACCAATACTTTCCAAGTGGCTGTAGTCGGCCTTGGTGCCCTCGGTAGCGCCGCAGCCTATCAAGCCTCTATTAAAGGAGCCAGCGTTATTGGGTTCGAGCAATACGATTTTGGCAATATCTACGGATCCTCACACGACACATCACGAATCGTCAGGACTTCCTACGGATCACCAGACTATGTAGCGCTTGCTCGTGCAGCCTATAAAGACTGGGCTGAGCTAGAACGTCGAAGTAGTCTTCAGATGTTGACAATTACTGGCGGCGTTGTCTTCTTTCCCAAATTGGCCGACGATGGAGCCTCTCTTAACAAGTTCGAGAAGAGCATGAGTGCTACTGAGTTTATGAGAAGCCTTGACGCAAATGGTATTCCATATGAGCTTCTCAGCTCTCAGGAGGTCAAGAAACGCTGGCCGGCTTTTGATCTCGCTGAGGGCGTTCAGACTATATACACTGCTGATTCGGGCATGGTGCATGCTTCCAAGTCTGTTGCGACAATGCATTATCAAGCTCGTGCCAATGGAGCTATTTTGAAGGAGAAGACTCACGTGGAAGCATTGGTCCCAGACGCCGATGGGAAAGGAATGACTCTCGAGACTTCTCGAGGACGTTTCCATGCTGACAAGGTCATCTTGGCTTGCGATGCGTGGATCAACAAGCTTATCGCTCCGCTTGGCACAAGGATCCCACTGCAGATTATGCAAGAGCAGGTCACCTACTACAAACCAGCTGATGTTGCACCCTTCGACGAGACCAAGTTTCCTGTATGGATCTGGGCCGGCGATAGGTATTACTACGGATTTCCGACGTACGGTGAGCCAGCGATCAAGGCAGGCCGCGATACTTCCAACAACTTCATGACGCCCGAGGAACGAACCTTTGCCCCCTCCGAAGATCTGTTCAATGAATTGACGGGCTTTATGGGGAACCTTATACCTGAAAAGGGTAAGCCGATTCGAACAGTCACTTGTCAGTACGCCATTACGCCAGATCGCCAATTCATTATCAGTCCATTGAAAAGTCATCCTAATGTCATTATTGGTTTGGGCGGAGGTCATGCATTCAAATTTGCTCCAGCGATCGGGCGTGTTCTTGCAGAACTTGCTATAGATGGGAAGACGAAGGAGGACATCTCAAACTTTGGGATCCCTAAAGGAGCATCAGACAGTAAACTTTAGAACGGCTAGACAGAATAAGTTTTAACGGTTTCATCTACTAGATAACAACTCTATACTTTTTATTTTATACTGAGTACCTGGAGAAATTGAAATGTGTCTCTTATCGTGAAAGCTAAAAGTAGCCGGGTGATAAAGGATGCACGGAAATTTATACAAGCCGAGCCAAGGGAGTGGCTGTAGTTAGCGGCTCTCACCCCGCACCTCGACCTCAAGCATACATAACCAACCACCAGAAGCCTTCAGCTCAACCATCCCATTTACGAAACAAAGCACAGACGCTAGACATGAGTGCACCAAGATCTCGGCAATATCGACGCGTCGCACAGGCTTGTGGTAATTGCCGGTAAGGTTACTTCCCTCAACACCCATTGCGATTGCTGACTCAGAGTTACGATAGTCGAAAAAAGATTCGCTGCCCTGGTGAAAGACCGCGTTGCTCAGCCTGTACACGACTTCGCCAACAATGTTCTTTCACTGATCCTAATTATATGAATGAGGACGCGGCAAGTGGGATGGAGAATCGCATGGTGAGGATATCGGTAGCCCTGCCGTTTGTGATGATAACTAAGAGAGATAGTCGAATCGCCTTGAACAGCTTGAAGATAAGCTGGACAGTCTGATAAACAGGGTAGCGTATGTTTATACAACCGCTACATGTCACTTATTCCAGCATCAGTGAGCTAACTGCACAAAGGCCTCAGTCAATGCAAGAAACTACGCCGGCCTCGAACAGCGACAGAAATAATCACATGCCATCATTTTCATCAACTTCTCCCCATACAGTGCTCCCGTTGTCGTAAGTAATCTGCTACGTGGCTGCTCGCATATACTAACCTACACCAGGTCGTCAATATCAGCTGAAACAACGACAAGAGCAATTGACTTTTACTTTCGTCACCTTCACCGCCAACCTCTCTGGCTCTTGAGTGAGCGCCCTTTACAACCTTCAGACACATCCGAGGATCTGATATATGCAATCTTGGCTTTGAACACCGCCTGTCACCCCAGTGGAGATAATCTTCAAAGTCCGGACTTTTACAACAAGACTGCCCGTAGAGGCGTCATGCTTAAGATTGCTGAGGGAAGAGTCACCATCAGGAGTGCTCAGGCACTGTGCCTCTTAGGGTACTACAGCTTTATCTGTGAGTCTATATCCATCCGAGTCTTATTAGGACTGGGATTACTAATACTGGAGTAGCTGGCGACATCGCTATGGCTGGCTTCGACATTGCAACTGTCAAGAACATGATCCCTCTTCTACCCGGTAGCGAGCGGGACCCCTACAGCTCCCAAGACAAATCCAGGTTATTCTGGAGTATCCAGCTCTTGAGCTTTACTTGCGCCGGTCCTATCTTATTACCCTCAATACCAGAGAGCATCGATGCACCGCGAATGCTAACTGTAGAGGGGCGCGATGCTCTCACGAACTGCATACCAACTCCTCGCGCAGCCGAAGCAGGCTTAAAGGAGACTCTTGTTGATATCTGGTCTCAATCTCTCAAAGTTTGCTGTCTTTGGCGAGATGTCAGACTTTATGTTGCCAAGTGCTTTGAAGGGTTAGCCAAGCATCCCTGGCAACCTGATTCGGACTACACAAAGCTTTGTTCGCAATTATTGGAAGTGGAGATGATCCATCCTATCATTTTGAGCTATAACTCTGTCAAATTCCCAGAGGTCCCTCCTCATGAGGTTGAGACTGATCGCACTGATTGGCTGCCATGGATCAGAGTACAGATAACCTACCATGCCATCCACTGTGTGCTCAATCACCCATCTCTCTATACGCTAATGGCGCAAACACCAAATAATAGGTTAGGAGGAGACTCCTTCTGGAGATCATCTTACCTAAAAGCCTTGAGACATTGTACCTGGATCTCAAGGTTGATCCGAACAGCAGATGAGAAAGGACTTCGACTAGCTGATCCTTTCTTTGCTCAAGCAGCGGCCATCGCAAGTACTCTCCATTTATACTGGACAAGAACAAGCGATAGCCAATTGCAGGCTTCATCTGTGAGGAATCTTGAAGTTTGCCGAAATCTTGTAAGGGAAATGGCGTCATGTTGGCCGGTTTGTAAAACAATCGTATGTTTGAACCCTTCCTACATATGTATTTTTCCGCCGTCGCTAACGTATTTTTAGCAACATGCCCTGGACCAGTTCATCGAATCCACTGATCGACCAACTGAAATGACAGCTTCGCCAGCAGTTGTCAGGACATCTCTTATCTGGATCTTGCTAGACGTGGCTGCTCCTCAATTCCCGAATTATCATGATCAGAGTCTTCACGGGAGAGATGTTTGGAGTGGGCATGCAGCTACAGAGGATGAGGATGGATTGCCACGGTCTGAGATGAGTTCGCCACCGGCAGATATGAGGGAGTCAACAGCTCAATACGCTTCGCCTCCGGCTTGGGTATCAGAGAGGTCAGCTATAATGGATCAGGAAGACGGCGAGACCGTGACGGCGCATCCGAGGGCTACTAATGAACATTTGAGCACTCATGATCTAGCATGGGGACCTTGGGAGAATCTGGGCCCTATGGGGGAGAATTTCAGCATGAATATGGACTGGTGGGATATGAATCAATTCTGAGTAAATATTACGGATAGTATATCCCCCATCAAGACACTTTACGCCGAAAACCTGATAATGAGTCTATTCCATCTACTCTGCATTCTGCCAAGATATCGGAGAACGTCATCCGCTAAAGGCTTGGCCTTTACCTGCACAACGGCGATAAACACCAAGGTTGTTTATTCCGAATTTCCAGCCTGTTAGAACATGGCTTGGCGCAAAACAAACTGGGAAGCCGTTATAGTCAAGCATTATAATATCTGAAACTTGGCAGGGGGGTTTTGATCGGAGGATCATCCTTAATTCGACTAGTTGAAACGCGGGACTAACTGATAATACTACGTGGGGACATCAGATCCCTTCCTAATGAGGAAACTGTTCGGAGCACGAGCCAAATATTTTATATTGCCCCTTAACCCAGCCTCGGTAATTGACTGCGAATTGCACTTTTAGGAGACTTCTGGGTATGAGCTAGCGCACCGTAGCGGTTGCAATTGGCCCCCAGCACCGCCAGTAGCGCATAATACCACTAATAATACCTTGTACGGTAGATTAAGATCAATGCCGGGATTTGAGAGTGTCATATAAAGTGTCGTTGCCCCGTAATCGTCACAAGGGGAGGATCTTGATCCTGACAAAGTTTATCGCTGGTGTTTCTGGCACTTGACTGCCGTTTACTTGTCTCGTCATGGCATCGGCAATTGAGAATAGAGGGCCGGAGCTCCTGGTGGTCAATATTACTTTTTTGACCATTGCTCTGATTACTTGTGCATTGAGAACATATGTTCGATGTTTCATAGTCAATGCCTTTAGGAGAGATGATTGGCTTATGATTCTGGCGATGGTATGTTTGCTTTTCTTCTTGTCGGCTTTCCTTGGCGATTCTAATCCACATCTCAGATATTCTTCACTCTGTACGCCACCTTCTCTACTATCGGTGTTACGTTTGGTACTGGCCGACATCATGACGACCTTGAAACAAATCAGATTCATTCAGCGATGATGGTAAGACATCTATATCTCGAATCCACACATTTCTAACCCTTGTCTTTAGTGCTGGTGGTTTTGTTACCTTTGGTACTGTCTCGCCATGATATCCTGCAAACTATCGATCGGTTTTTTCCTGCTTCAAGTCACCAACAGCAAGCCGCAAAGATGGACAATCTACCTCGCCATGTTCTCGACTGCGCTCTCCGGAGCTATCTTCTTTTTCGTTACCATGTTTCAGTGTCATCCCATATCTTTCTTCTGGAACAAGGATCAACCCGGCAAATGCGTCAACGTCGACATCATCATCGCCCTCGCCACTCTCTACAGTGTCTTTGCTGTTATTTCCGATTTCGTGTTTGCGCTTCTTCCGGGACTTATTATCTGGAACCTACAGCTCAAGAAGAGGACAAAATATTCACTGATACCTCTTCTTGCTATGGGCTGCGTGTAGGTTACCCCTCTGTTTATTGACTCATCGATAACTTTACTAACAGTTGGTGCAGTGCGAGCGCAGCTGTTATTGCTCGCTTCCCGTACCTGCCCTATTTCAGGAAGCCTGACTTTCTCTGTATGACACAACCCTCTATATACTATTGTGTCTGCCTACTGACTAGAATTTTAGGGAACACTTTGGACATTGCCATCTGGTCGACAATTGAACAAGGGCTAGCAATCACCGCTAGCTGCTTGGCAACCTTGCGACCACTCCTGAAAATGGCAGCGTTCCGTCTGGGTCTCACCAGCAAGCCTGTCTCATTCGGCCCATCTGCCTACAGATCATCGACACGTACTCCTGGACCTGGAACACCCGCCGACTTTTCCAGAAGCAAAGCTTACACTCTTACATCTGTCAATCGTCCGGAAGCTACAGATGGAAGGGATGCTACTTTCAGTCCGGGCTTCCCGAATGAGTCTGAGTTGGGGATCAAAAGGGAGATAAAATGGGAGGTTAAGATATCAAGGACGGCTATCAATGAGAGCGAGGAAGAGCTGAATTCGCCGAGTGGTTGGAGACATAAGAATAACGTATAGGAGGATGATGAAACACCAAAGATCAGTCATTCATTAATGTTTTTAAATAATTCCAAGTCAGAATATAACTAATACACTCACAATACCTCTTATTTCCATGTAGCTGCGACGATGCTATTTACCCTTGTAAATACTGATTTGTGCCATTTATTCCGCAAAGAACAGCCCTCTCCTCAAGATGCACTGTGACCACATGGCTCAAACGGCAGAATAAACGAGATAATTGCCAACGCAAGAAACAACGCAGCTGAAATGTACAACGGGGTGACAGTTGCAGTGTCGGCAGTTACTGAAATCACGGCAGAGAGAAGACCCATGATACGGTTCAACGAAACTGCAATTCCATTGCCTGTTGTTCGGTGCGCCGAAGGGAAAACCTCAGCTGTGTATGCGTACAGCGTACCATAGTAGAGATTAATACAGACAGCTGGGATCTATCAGTATCTCTCCCAACAAAGCAGAGATGAAATGTGCTTACAGATACAGCTGCTGATAGCCAGGTTCTGGGCCGGAGTCTTGATGACTGTATAGCAGAAGAAGAATATCGCTGTGATGACAGCTCCGATCACCATGGTATATCGTCGACCAAGGAACTTCACTTCAACAAGTCCGGCGGCAATGAGCGGTCCGAAGATAGCGCAGATGTTTGTGATAGTATAATCGCGCCAGGTTTCGGTGAAGGAGGGCTTATAGTCAGGAAGACGGGTGCTGATAAGGGATCTACGCCTGTTAGTTCCCATACTTTTAATCTTGTTAGGAATGATGTCCAACTTACGGGAGATATAGGAAGAACAGGGGATATCCAAGACCAATCAATACCCAAGAAAGCCAGATAAGACATGTTGACAGAGCTAGCTTCTTTGTTGCGAAAAGGCCCTTAACATGACCAACTAGACTCTTTCCTAAACCACGAACAGCTGATCCATACGCCGTGCCTTGCTCAGCGGTATTAGTAGAGCCACACGCCCGTAGACTCTCAACCGTCAACGAGCAAGGTCGACGATAAGTGGTTGCGAGGTTCTGAAGCATTGATACAAGCTCCTCCTCCTGACCCGAAGTGACCAAGAACTTTGGAGTCTCGGGCAGTCGAATGATAAGGATACGCAGGGCAGACATGACAAACATCAATGCGCCGCCAGTGAACATTATAAGTCTCCATGATTTGTTATTCTGCCATGTGCATGTCTCGTTCGTGGCGACGCAGGTCCAATCGGCTCGAGCTGAGAGAAAAGATAGTTAGTGGTCAAGTCCATCCACGTTTGACAAAGGGTCAGACGTCTTACAATAGAAGCCCCAAGCGATGAAGCCAGCACTGGCTTGACCTATACCCCACCACCCAGCCATAGCAGTAATAACCCACTGCTGTCTAGCAGGGACAAACTCCAACATGACAGTTGGATCCAGGACGAGGTTTCCACCAGCTCCAAAGCCGAGGAAGGCCACAAAGACACAGAAGGCAACCCAATTTGGACCAGCTCCTGCAATGACAGTAGCGATAGCTGCGATGAACAGAGTAATGTTGAAGGCGATTCGACGACCTATGATATCAGCACCAAAGCCCCAGAACAATGCACCCATTTGAAGTCCGGCGTAAAGAGCCATGGTCGAACCGGTAGGATAACCTCCATGGCCGATCTCAAGGTAGGCTTGGCCAGCGGCGACACTTTGGAGGAATGCTACCAGGGAGTCAGCTGCAAAGCCGAAGCCTGTTAGGCAGCATAGCTTTAGGTGGAAGCCTGTCCATCCGATCTCATTGATAGCCTTAGAGAGTCAGCAAGGTCAATGTATGATATCAGTAGTCATTCTTACCTCGTTGACGAGATGGATTTTAGCGGAGAGAACGGGGTCTACAACATTGCTGAGTTCATTGGCGGTGCTCAAGTGGGAGACGGCATGGTAGGATACATCATCAGGGGTAGATGTGTCTTTCTCGGTATGAGTGTGACCCTCTTTTATAGGGCCAGCCGGGACAGCGTCTTCGAGATGTGACATTGTACTGTAGTTGAGATCAGAAGAAACAACTTGAAGAGGGATCATGAGATTAGGAAGCGAGGATATGGAGACAGGCGCGCTTTTAAGACCAAGTCATGATCTCCCTCGGACAGTTATCTCGGCTATCCAAGATTCAGTGGAAATGGTTCGCACTACCCCACAAACTGGGAAGTAAACCCATCGAGATAAGGCGGGGTATAGAGTTACAATTTACGGGCACCAATAAGGAGGTAAATGATGGTCAAGCCAAGACTATCTAGACTGCTCCAAGCTCAGCTTATCTCTTTAGTGTCTGCCACTGACTAGGGGAACCCTCGCCAACTGTTAGGACATGATCAGCATTTCGTTCAAGGGTTTTATAATGATAACAGAGACGTTATATCTTTATTATTGTGAGATAATAACTTCCAGGCCAAGATAGCTGTTAATAGAATACTTCACACATCTATTAACCCTCACTACGTGTTCATCGTCGTAACTACAGATACCAGCAGCCTTACTCGGTATTTCCACGATTGTACATGATTCGTCGCGTATAGTATTAGAGTACCTAAGTTATCTTCTAATCAGAGATTGGGTTGGTTTCCGTGTTTATCATGATAGGCCCCTCACCGAAGTCGGATGCGGGCCGACACGGATTCTTCCCGAGTCTTAGCTAGAGCCGCTAGATCAACCCCTCAATCCCGACTCGGAGACGGATTCTCCGCTGTAAATTTCCGGCCAGGTAGACAGCTGATATCATACTCTGGAGTGGTGTACCGCTTGGCCGTAAGTCTGTAATCATCTAGAATAGCATTTAATCATGGGTGTAAAGCTCTCTTGGAGATTCATCAATACAATTGCTTCAATCATTGACCTTGTCAGATCCTCGCAATCATGTCTCTCTACATCTCGTCTTCTTTGATCCCCTATTTCTTCTCTGCTGCAGGCCTTGCAGCGCTTGTATCCCTGCTAGCGAGGTATCTATCAACATCCCGGCCATCTAAGAACTCTGTACCAACATTCCTTCATGACACCACGACAACAGCACGAGCTCTACCTGCTTCTTGGTACAGATCCAAAGAGGTATACGAACTAGAAAGACGAGCTATTTTCGCTAAGAAATGGATTCTTACCAGCCACAAGCTGAGGTTCACGGAAGTGGGCTCATGGGTGAGATTTGAGCAGGCCGGATTCCAGTTCTTCCTTGTCAAGAACAAACAGGGAGAGATTAATGGTTTTCACAACATTTGCAGACATAGGGCTTTCCCTATCATGACCAGTGACGAAGGGAAGTCAAGCATCCTCTCTTGCAAATATCATGGTTGGTCATACGGTCTTAACGGTCAACTTGCCAAAGCCCCCGGATATGACGACATGAAAGGCTTTGACAAGACAAAGAATGGTCTGATGCCAATTCATGTTCATGTTGACGCCAAAGGGTTCGTATGGGTCAATCTTGATGCGTCAAAAACACCTGAGGACTTCTCAACAGAGTTCAAAAACATCGACCAGATGGCGAGACACGAAATCTTCAATTTTGAAGACTATCACTTTGATCATACTTGGGGGATGAGCGGTGATTACAACTGGAAGACTTTGGCGGATAACTACAACGAATGCTACCACTGCAAAACTGCCCATCCAGATGCTGCTGCCGTGTCAGATCTCGCAGCATATAGAGTCGATACTAAAGGCGGTAACATCGAACACTTTGCGAACACGAAACCTGAGCAGGAGAAGAATGGCTTCAAGATCGTGAGCAACTATTACTTTCCCAACGCTTGTATGACCGTCTCGTGAGTTCGCCTACCTATATCTCCCCAACACATCATCTAACATTCTAGCCCCAACTTCTTCTACATGATGAGATGCGTACCAACCTCGCCTGGCCACTCCTCCATGGAATATGAAGTCTATCGACACAAGAACGCCACCGATGAAGGCTTCAAGACTATCGACGAGATGTTCAAGAGGATCTTAGCCGAAGATAAGTGGCTCTGCAATAATGCTCAGAAGAACCTCAACGCAGGTGTCTTTGTCAACGGAGAGATGCATCCCAAGATGGAACAAGGTCCTCTCTACTTCCAGCACCGTGTTCGAGGAATTTTGAACGGCCATTATCAGTTGGAGAAGGCTGCGGGAAAGGAGATCAACCCAGCACAGAAGATTCCTTCTGATGGATCGCGGGGAACAGAGAATGATATGGCCTTTTGTTCTGGCCTGGCTTGTGGAGAGGATGCTAAGGAGTTGGCGTGGTAGAGAGGTTCAAAGACAAAGGAAGCTTTATGAACATTCGTTAAAGTGACTGGCGGTATTTATTACATGACTTCACGAATGGCTATTGGTCACGTTACAAAATAACCACCAATTCGGGGGGGGGGGGGGGGGGG